>CM035425.1:89708167-89713167 GCA_020310875.1 Ceratopteris richardii | reverse complement strand
CTATCTATCTATCTATCTATATATATATATATATATATATATATATATATATATATATATATATATATATATATATATATATATATATATGTTGGATGTGATGGCTGGGTACAATCAGAAGATCAAGCTGGTGCTGCTAGACCTGCTTCACACCTGCCCTCTTTTCTCTTCAGATATGGTTAGGAGACTCCTTGAGCTTCCAAATGACACCAAGAAACTATATATGTGCTTTACAAAATGATTGAGTAATGACCAAATCAAAACAGATGATTTTGAGCCTTCACAATTCCAAAAACTTTCTATTCCTGTATTGACACCTGCTCAGTCCTAAGCTCAGTGTGTCCAGCACACTTGCAATTGATTTAATTCCTTCTGGGAGTATTAAATTAACTTAACAAGCTACCATTAGCAAGTTAAATCACTCCAAATAACAAACTATACACTGAGCATGATGTTTAGCAAAATCAGGGACACCCCCGACTTTTTAGGAACAACACAGAAATATACCAGTGATCACTTCGACAGCGATTTCTCCCAATTGGCTGAATAGAATGACTTGAAATTTTGTAGTGTTGTAGAATGCGTTGAGCGGGTTCCAATGAGCCCTTGATCATCAAATTTGGTTCAGTAGATCTTGAGATATGCTCTGTTGAAGTTGACAGACTTGGAGGTAGTCACTCAGAGAAAACACAGAGTAAAGAACTATGAGTATATGTATTGATACTATCAAATGTACATTCCCATTGGCATGTAGAGTGATGCCCAATGGTACTCAGAGGTGTAGGCTAGGTAGTAGCTCTCACACACTCACAAATTTGCTTGGATTAGCCTCGGGAAGAGTGTAACAAGACCCGCGACTTTTACATTGACTTTTATAGGAGTTTCTGAGTGAATTTGAATTTGAATTCAAATTAAAGCTCCCTTGATTCTCTCCACTAGACTTAGGGAGATATTCCCTCAACTAAATCATCTAACTTTTCCACGACTCTAGTCTAGTAGGTGTGATTACATAATTGATTAAGTCATATTGACTTTTTACATTGGGTAAAGAGTAACAATTAATTAAGCATCTGTTTCTATGGTTCAAATGTATTCTTCATGGGTTCAACCTTTATCTTTCCAAGGTTCCAATTGTCCAAGCTTTATGTTGAGTCTTCAAGGCACACAACAAAGCCAAGTGTTAAGGCTTGTTTGCACCAACAGCTCCCCCTCAAGCCAAACACTTGCTTGAGTCTTCATCTTGAGTCTTCAATGATATCCTGCAATCCAATCATGGATTTAAACCTGCATAGCTTGCTTCCATCCAAAGCTTTTGTAAGCAAATCTGCACATTGAATATTAGTGGACACATATGATAATTGGATTTCCTTGCTAAGTAATTTCTCCCTCACATAGTGGTAATGAACCTCTATGTGTTTTGTCCTAGCATGATACACAGGATTAGCAGCTAGATGGAGTGAACTTGTATTATCACCAAATATGATAGGTGGCCTAGTGTATAGGCCCAATTATGAATAGAGTAACTTCAACCATATTGCTTCTTGAGTAGCATTGGCTAGCCCTCTGTACTCTGCCTCAGTAGATGATAGAGCCACTGTGGGTTGTTTCTTGGATGACCAAGAAATTGGTTTATCACCTGCAAAGCATATGTAACCAGATGTACTTCTTCTGTCATCCTTGCAACCTGCCCAATCTGCATCTGAGTATACCTTGATGTCAATGTCTGATGAATATGGATAATATAAACCATGATTTTGTGTTCCCTTTAGGTACTTTACTATCTTCTTGGCTGCCTCCAAATGTGGTACTCTTGGCTTATGCATAAATTGGCTAAGTACACTAACACCATATGAGATATCAATCCTAGTTAAGGTAGCATAATTAAGACTACCTACCAAACTTTGGTAACCTGTAATATCCTTGAGTTCTTCTCCTTCATGTGCACTGAGTTTGTGGTTGACCTCCATAGGAATGTTTGAGACTTTAGCTTCCTGCAAATTAAACTTCTTGACCATGTCCTGAATGTACTTCTTCTGAGTAATGAATATACCTGAATTTGTGTAGACCAATTCAAGCCCTAGGAAGTACTTCAATAATCCAAGATCATTGATCTTGAATTCCTTCATCATTTGACCTTTGATGTGTCTAATTCCTTGAACATCATTTCCTGTAATAATGATGTCATCAACATAGACACACAAGTATATTACCTCTGAATTGTTCTTCTTTATAAACAATGAAGTATCTGCTTTACTCATCACAAATCCTTGATCCAAGAGATAGGTTGTCAACCTATAGTTCCATGCTCTAGGTGCCTGCTTCAATCCATACAGAGCTTTCTTTAATTTGCAAACATGATTTACCTTATTTGGATCCTCATAGCCAGGTGGTTGTGACATGTAGACCTCTTCAGATATCCATCCATTCAAGAATGCATTCTTTACATCCAATTGGTACATGTTCCAATTCTTGGATGCAGCTACACTCACCATAATTCTGATAGTTGGCATCTTGGCCACAGGAGAAAAAGTCTCCTCATAATCAATGCCTTGGGTTTGTGCAAAACCCTTGGCTACCAACCTAGCTTTGTACCTGCTTATTGTACCATCTGAGTTCCTTTTGAGTTTGTAGATCCATCTGGATCCTATCACCTTCATGGAGTCCTTCTTGGGTACCAAGTCCCAAGTATCACTCTCCTTGAGAGCCTCCATTTCTTCATCCATTGCTTCCTTCCATTCTGGTTTAGTAATAGCTTCCTCAAATGTACCTGGTTCTTCACTTAAGATATCCTTTGCAAGATATACAGAGTGCTTGGTTACAAGTGAAGTATCATACCCATACCTAATAGGTTTCTTCTTTTCCCTTGAAGATCTCCTCATAGCTTGAGTTGAGGATTCTGGATTGTCTTCAAGTTGCTTCATCTTCATCTTCCCTTTGGATTTCCAAGCTTTGAATTCTTCAATGTTGATGGTGTCTTCATCATCTGAACTTGTATCCTCATTCTGAGTTGGTTCTTGCCTGACAAGCTTTGGAAAGTCTTCTTCCATATCATAAGGTAGGCTAACTTTCCTGCACTCATTATCATACCATGAATCATTTTCATCAAAGATGACATCTCTGCTTACCTTGAAGCCTTTGTTTGAGGGGTTATAGAACCTGTATCCTTTCTGATTCAAATCATAACCAATAAAGATACACTTTTCAGCCTTAGGGTCTAGCTTTCCCCTTACCTGTGAGGGAATATGCACATATGCAACACACCCAAAGATCTTGCAATGATCCAGAGATGGTCTCTTACCATGCCAAGCCTCATAGGGTGTCATTCCATCAAGTGTCTTTGATGGCAACCTGTTGATTAAGTATGTGGCAGTAGATACACTCTCTGCCCAAAGATAATTTGGTAGTTTCTTCTCATTAAGCATAGACCTAGCTGTCTCCACAATGAGTCTATTCCTCCTTTCAGCTACCCCATTTTGTTCAGGTGAGTACCTTGTGGTAATCTCCCTCTTGATGCCTCTTTCCTGCAAGAAGTCTTCAAAGTCATTGGAGAAGTATTCTCCACCACCATCTGACCTTAGCCTCTTCAAATGTCTACCTGTTTGATTCTCAACTAATGCAAGATACCTTTTGAAACAATTAAATACTTCATCTTTATGTTTCATGAAGTACAAGACAGTCCATCTGCTATAATCATCTATAAAAGATACATAGTACCTTGATCCAGATATGGATGGCTCCTTGCTTGGTCCCCAAACATCTGTATGCACCAACTCCAAGTAGTCTTCATGCATAAAACCCTTTTTGGTATATGGCAATCTGTGTGACTTACCAAACTGACAAGCCCCACATTTGTATATCATGTGTTGCTTGGATACATTAGGTATCCCAAGCACACATTGATCCCTACTCATTTGCTTTATGGTCCTTTCTCCAATGTGACCTAATCTCTTGTGCCACATCTCCAATTCTGATAGGGTTTGGTCCTTGTAATTGTACAATGCAATATTCTTAGTATCCTCAAATTCAAAGGTAAATAGTCTACCTGATTTCTCTCCCTTGGCTATCCTTTTGAATCCATGTCTTGGATCCTCCACATATGCACCATGTTGAGTGAACCTGACCTGTAGACCTTTTTCAACAATCTGACCTACACTCATCAGATTCTTGGTGATTATTGGAACATACAATACTCTGCTTAGCAAATTCTGATTACCATCACTTGTTTTGACATTACCTACTTTAACCACTGAATGTTTAGTGTCATCACCTGTCTGCACTTGGTGCTTGCCTTTAGGTTCTTCCAAATCAGAGAGTAAGGCAACATTCCCAGCTACATGGTTAGAGCAACCTGAGTCAATATAGAACAAATGATCATCATTGATACCTGACTTAGATGTCATGTTCATAATCAACAAGGAATCATCTTGATCCTCTGCATAATTGTTGTAATCCTTTCTGTTCCTGTATCCTCCTTGATAATTGCCATTGTGATTGTAGCTATTGTTGTAGTTATTGTTGTAATTATTGTTGTAACCATGGTAGCCTTGAGATTGATTGAATCTGCCTCTGCCTTGGGAGTATCCTCCTCTTTGGTGACCTCTTCCTCTTTGATTCTTGTAGTTCTTGTAGCATTCATCTGTAGTATGGTTAGACAAGCCACAAATATTGCATGGAGATTGATTATAGGGTCTCCCCCTACCTGACTTACCTCCTCTGCCCCTACCTCTAGATGATCTACCTCTCCCTGCATAGTTTGCTTGGGAGGTGGATCCTTCTTCATCAACTTTCTTACTTTTACCCTTGTCTTTAGACTTCTTATCTGTATATAGGGCAGAGGGATTGTTACCTTTTGATTGCTCTCCATTCTTTGTGATCTTTGCTTCATGTGTGAATAGTTGTCCAATCAAAGTTGTTAGATCAGGTGCTTGGATGTCCATGTACAAGTCCATTGCAGTGGTAAAACTTTCCCACTTGTCATCTGCTTTGAGTCCATTGATCAC
>CM035425.1:89608167-89693167 GCA_020310875.1 Ceratopteris richardii | reverse complement strand
TCTCTATTCAGTTGTTTTGCCTGTGCGGTGGCCATTGTTAAGAGAAGAACAACAATTCCTCGTTCAGCAGCTCCTCTCCACAAGCCCAAGCAATAAAACAACAGACCTGTATGGTCATCTTCTGAAGCAAACGAAAGCCTCGTGTACCACGATACTCTTGAACCACATCCCAGCCATTTGCATGTCTAATAGCAAGCATTATACATAAATGACGCTAAAAATCAGTCAAAGAAAAATCAGACTTCGAACACTGTTCCATCTTTCCAGCGAGATATGCATCTCCTAGGAGGAATCTAAGCAAAAATAACAAGACACATACAGAAAAACAACTACACACTCGGTATCAAGATAACAATGACAATCCACGTTATGCGGCCAAACCAATGGACGAAAGTACAACCAACCGACCTCTTGCAGTTGTTGTTCATGGGAACATTACTGGATCCTCTTCTATACTAAATATTTGACACTACGGATAAAGAGTGAATGTATTCCCGAACAAACCTTGCAGCTACAAAGTTATTTCCATTCTTTCAACAACAGATAAAACCAACTTGAAAATTTCATAAAAAACAATTTAGTCAACTCTTCATCTGACAACATGAGTATGCAATTTGCCTGCCATAAATCCATTGCAAAATCTTAGGTGACCTGCATAAGGTACTCGTCTCTCCTGGGGTATGCCCTTGCGAATTCTGCAACAATCTGCTTCAAGTGAGGAAGAAGGCCATTGATACATCCTTCCGCAACCTGCACCAAGAGCTAGCACAGTAGCTTCCCTCCTTTTTTTTCAGAATAACCTTTCTTTCCAGTTTTATCTGTAGTAAAGGCGTTAAGATCGGTAGCCTCCCGTCTCCGAAAACTGAAGACAAAATATCAAGGCCTGCGGCACTACATTTTCGCAAGTTCCAGACATTGACAATGTCCTCATCTTCCCTGACTTTTCTTCCTAGTCGACAGTAGCTCCTCTGCTCCAGCTCTCTCAAGCAATTTGATGGCAGTCCATAAAGTTCCACCGGTGGCGATCAAAACATCAACAACGAGGGCCCTCAATTATCACTTCCTCTGGCAGCTCCTTTGGCTTCCTCAGCGGAACAAACTTGACACCCAGCGCCAATGCAATGGATGGCCCAAAGATGAAGCCCCTGGCTTCAATACCTGCCACCACTATCGATAAATCTCAGAGAGCGCACGAGAGAGAGCTCCCCTCCATCGGTCTCCCCAAAACTGCCGTCCATGGTGTCTCCCTTATTCTTTAGTGTACATTATCTGATGATAGTTGCTGGGGACAAGGAATGGGTGAGGGATGTTGCCCATGATTTGCTGGTGTGCAGAGAAGTGACCAGCACTACCGCAATAATTTAGGCTCTCTCAACAGCATTCTTGATGGTATTTGGACTATGATGGAAGCCCCTCCTCGTCAGGAATGAGACTGGAAGCACGTACCTCTGGGTAGAATTGAAGCAGCAAGTACCTCTGCGTAGTTGAGGTACAATCATCAAAAGCAAACATTCAGGACTGCAAAAAAATGGCAAGTGGAATTCTATGCATCTGGAGCTGAACAGGGGTCCTTCTCAGCTTCTTCCGAGAAACTCGGATCTCGGCATTGTATGGGAAGGTCATGACGATTCCATCAAATACTCTAACACAGGTTCAGATACCTCTGGCTACCTTTGTCCGTATTGCACTCACACTATTTCAATGGTCCCTCGTCTCCTCCATCTTGGTATCTCCTGCTGCGAAGTATGAAGATAACGGTTGTGCAGAAGAACATTTTCTCGAGGAAGTTGATGGCCCTACACAATGCCACTGAGAAAGGAGGCTTCGACTCTCTCTACTGCCCTCCCTTCGGCTCCGTTCCAGAAGCTGTGATTTCTAAAAAAAACTCCAGAGGAGAAACTTCCACGATTAATCCCCTCCTGAATACCTTGCAAGTCAGATCTGCTCTCTGAATTTCCTGGCTCTTAGGCATACAAATCTCTCCTACCATGAGCTCCGTGTTCCCACTCTGTCTGTACGTGGGTGACGAACTCCTCCGAAACTCCTTCCCGTGTTGTTGTCTTAGTGTTTAATAAGAACTTTCCCCCCCTTTTAGAGATGCCTCTCCCTCGACATTATAAAGACTACATGCCGCACAGCTTCACAATGTTCAGAGCAGGTGCCACCTTCTTTCATCATTTTCCACCCCCCTTCAATGCTGCTGTTGTGTGTGTACACTTGCCTCCATAGAAGACGAACCACCCACACGATCGAAAAAGAGCCCTCCCTCGTTGCTACCCTTCGGCAGCCCGCGTGCATCTGCACCCACCGGAAAACCCCGCACGACCCTGCTCCCCCCTGTCGGTCTCCTCTCCCCCTCACGATGCCTGCACAAAAAAAACAAAAAAACCACCCGAGAACTGCTACCCAGTCGAAGAGAACGGGGGCCAGAGCGAAGAAGCCCCCAAACCCTTTTTGCTGCCGCTGGGGATAAAAAGCCCCCAGCCTCTCGACACCTGGACGATCCGATGGGATTTAAGATAAGCCACATGATGTGGCACAAGATGGTCTTTATGGTCACCACGCCCTAGTTGCCCATATTTACTCCATCCGAATGTATACAACATTCCTGAGTCTGAAACAGCTATAGTATGCCTCCATTGGAAATGACATCCTTGAAAAATGTCGTGCCTTCATTCTCCATATCTCGCATCAAATCAGTAACAGACTTGACTTCCTCTGAGTCCACCATTCCCACACTCTCATTGACTACTCTAGCAACCTGCGATAGATCATTACCTTCAATAGCCTCCTGCGTTTGGCTGAGTGACTTTTTATCGGTATACTCCAAATGCACTACATATGGAGGTGCAAGAGAGGTAAGACATTTTGTTCACCATGATCAGTGCTCACCCGAGCCATTGCTATTAATTGTGGAGACTGTAAATCAATGCTTGCTGACGGCTCCCTTCTGTGGGCCAAATTGAAAGCTAAAAGTTGCTCATAACTATGCTTCGCATCTGAAAGAGTCCTCTCACAGAACTCCAATTCTTGAGCAAGTCTTTTGCTTGCCTTCATTCTCCGCTTTTTCTTGCGATCACCCTGAGGAATTCCTCTCATATATCTGAAATCAAACAAATTTCCCTGCCAAATACAAACATATTAGTGCATAAAAACCAACCATTTTGTGAGCTAACATACTCCCCTCTTCTTAATTGCGAAGTCGTCCCCGACGAGCCAAATTGTTCCTGCGCTCAAATCATCCAACCTGTGCTCATCACTTAATCAAATACAAATCTTTACCTTACATGACTATACTCTTCTTCCTCAATGTAGCACCTGAAATCATCCTCATACAATCATTTGTTAGTACCAAAATCCAATCATTTCACTTACCATCTTCGTCCATCTTGATGTATCTTCATCGCCATGTCCACCTGTCTACAAACTTCATCAAACATTAGAATCTTCTTTCATCAAATCCCAATAACATCTACAACCAAAATGGAAAGACAAGCATCCACATCACACATATATACTCAGCACACACATCAAGATTCCACATCACACATGCATTCTCGTCACACACAACCTACGTACATACAAGCAGAAGCCAAGCCACATTCCCTCTCTCGTCATTCCTCTCCATTCACATGCAATGTGAACACAAGTAAAAACCGCAGTCAATTCTTCTTCTTGGTATCCTTTTGGGCCTCAGTATCGCTTTCCTGCTACTTTTTCATACACACAACATACATTCATGCAAGATCCGCATCCGTTATTCCTTTCCGCTACTCTTTTGGTTTATACGTTCTCTTGCTTAATTTCTTTTCCACTTCCACTCAGACCCTCTTGCCCATTTTCCATTCCCCTTTGACCTAGGGTTTTCACTACCCGCTTGCCTTCCTGTCTATCTCTCTGTTTTTCTTGCTCGTCAACTAGATCAGATGCTAGGTCACCACCACACCACTCTAACTTGATGGATACACGATAAGGACCACTCAAGCCTAACACGAGCTCACTCTAACAAGATCACTCATCGTCGACGCGATTCCGAACTTCTCAAGTTGTCATACCACCTAAGAGCCAAACTGAACACTTCTGGAAGGTTTGCAGACAAACAATGCAACTAGCACGATTGGATTCCTCAAGTCCAAGCTTTCCATAGACACATCTCAACCAAAACCCTAGCCGAGCTTAAGCGTCGATCTGACATGCTTCATCGGGAGCCCACACATAACCCGAATCCCCATAACACAAACACATATATTTCCATCCGAGCATCATGCTCTCTCACCTCTCTTCTGTCCCCCCTCGAGCGAGGAATTCTTCTCATTCATTTTTTCCACATTTTTTTCTCTCTTTTTTTTCATCATCATTTTTTTTTCACATCTTTACTCACACTTGCCGGCCTACGCCGAAGCTGGATGCGACTCGTGGACTCGACCACCCGATCGAGTTTGTTCCACCCATCTACCAACCCAACGCAGCGCACGACACACAGAAAGCTAGCCCTATGTGAAACCGACGTCGGTTCGTGGCTTTGACCACCCGGCCAAAGTGGGTCCACCCACCTATCGGCCCACATAGGCGCGTAGCCACACTCCCACATACACAAACATATATTTTTTTCATTTTCTTTTCATTCCCGCATCTCGAGAATTAGGAGACAAAAGAAAGGACTTTTTTTTTCCCAACCATCCCGATCACGACACACACACATATATCCCCCCGTGGACATCCCAATGAGACATATCTCCTCTCTGCTGCCACTCAAGCCAAAATCCAGCCACTAATGCCATGGTCAACCCGTCCTCGCAAAACCCGCACATACTAATCACCTTGTCGACCTGAAACCTCAAAAAATGTCACTTTAGTTCCTAAGTGTACAACACACTTGGTCCATCCGTCCTCACATCTCAGACTCGTAATCCGCAAAGCAAACCCTAGTCTGACTACAACCGTCCTCACCAACATCCATCGCCTCGTCTATTCTTTTCATCTCCAACCTCTGCCTCGCAGAGCTTCTACATGATTCGACAGCTTGCTGATATTGTCCTCTAACCAGGCGATACGGTCTGGAAGGCCACCATTCATTACTACACCTCTTAATGCCTCGAGCTTCAAAGCTAAATCCCTTATCCCTTCTTCCTTTCGCTCATCACTACCTTGGAGTCGAAAAATCTCATCATCCACTTGATGGAACCGAACCCACATTTTCTTCTTCTCCTCTTCTAAATGGCTCATCTTTCTTTCTATTCCTAAAGGAACCTCCTCGCTCCTCCCGACTTGGCCAGACAACTTTTCAACCTCTTCTCGAATCGACCTCTCCTCCCAGATTCTACTCATATTTTCTACTTCTAGATCATCCACTTTTTTCGACAACTCCTTCGCCTTTTCTAACTCTGTTCCGAACGCATCCAGCCTATCCAACACCGCTTTCAGCTCTTCCTCCATTTTCCTCGCTCTCGGATCCTCCACCTGTCCTCGCATCTCGTCGTCTTTCCGATTCATCCACCTACCGAGCTTGCTACTCAGCTTTGAATTCTCTTTTTCCACATGTCTCATTTTCTCATCGCTCTCTGCTTGGGCACTCTTCATTCTTTCTAACTCCAGGTGGAACTCGTCACATGCCTTACCCGCTTGATCACTATATCGACGGATTATGCTTTGTACCTTCTCGATTTCTTGCTCCATTCCTTCGACTCTCCTCATTAGGTCATCCTCGTCTCTTGAGAGCTCTTCTTCGATCGCAACTCCAAAGCAGTCGGCTACCATCAAGCTGGATCTCAAGTCCCAGACCACGTTTTCACTCTCGGGCTTCACAAGATCTTGCCTCCAGCTTTTGTTTACTCTTTTCCGCTCCTTGTTTTCATTTTTCAACATTCGTACTTGCTTTTCCCAAGTTCGTAGGACCTCGGCCATTTTCACTTGATTTTCCTCTAATTTCTCTATTTTGATCCTCTCGTTATCTCGCTCCACATGCAACCAATTGACTTGACATTCCAAGCTCTTCACAAGTTCTATCAAGTCTCGATCATGAGATCGAGTGTCCTTGCTTCCACTTGCTCTCGCAGTTTCCGTCGATGAAGTAACTCCACCCTTGTCAACTTCCACATACAAGGAGGATAAACACCTATCAGCTTGATCATTGTGACCTTTATGTCAGTCATCTCTTTTGAGCCACACACGTGCTCGCATAGTCTCTTTTTCCCGCAGTCCGCACATGTGGGGACGAAATCCAACGGGGTGCATACACGAGGGCAATATTTGGCTATATGCCCAATCTGCTCGCAACACCAGCATCTCACATAATTTGATATCGGGCCAAATCGCCACCCTCGGTTCACATGATGTCTCATGGTCGGATGAGAATCTATCCATCTCCTATTTTGTCCAAAATTCGGTTTCCTCATATTGGCATTCTCCAAACCACATGCTGGCTTTTGTTGGGCCATTTCTTTAATGAAGGTCAAAGCAGATTTGGGATCGACTTGGGATCGACTTGGCTGTACCACACGATTGGGGCACCAAGCGAACTCGTAGCACTCTCGATGAGATGTGCTAAGCCAATTCTCGGCAGACGCACCAAATGATACGAAAGCTCTAACACCACAGGAAAAGATGATTACACGAGGCTTTATTTGGTTTAAACCCCTCGCAATCGGTCCACTTGGATCACCTAGAGCCCACAATTATCTCTCGAGGAGTTCTTCCTATGTCTATGCACTAGCTCCTATGTTCCCGGCAGACGCACCAAATGATAAGTTCCTTTTAGTCCAAGGGAATTTGCATCCGCTCAACGATGTTTCGCCTAATTTTCTTACACTATATCGCTTGGTTTCACAACTATCCTCAAATCTATCCACCTTGGGATTCCCGTAGAAGCACCGGAATGAGCAACTGCTTCCTTTTCACTCTCAACCTCTCTTATTTTTTTTTTATATACTCACACGCAGCCGTCACAACCCTCAGACACCCTTTTTTCCAACTAGTCTATTTTGGAAAAGCATACCAGCTTGAATGACTTGTCATTTGACTCCCTTCATTTACAAAGTTAATAGAAGTGTGACCACCTCCATGGACCTCTTCTCTATTCTAGGCTGGATTGGTTGTGTAGCTCCTAGAAAATCATTCGGAACATGTGATATCAAAGAAGAGGGTGATTCATCAATTAATCTCCTTCTTTGGTCCTTGGAGCACCACCATTAGGTCTAGGGTTATGTTGACTCAAACATGCCCAAATATCGTGAGCAATGAATAATGTTCTCACAAAAAGTAGGAACACTCCCAAACAGACGTCTGTTATGGCGTTCAGACTTGCCTCCAAAATCTATCTCTGAATATGCCTGTTATAACGTTTCGGACTTCCCTCCAAAATCTATCTCTGACTAGACGTCTGTTTTGAAGTTTCGCACATGCCTCTCTCTCTATTCAGTTGTTTTGCCTGTGCGGTGGCCATTGTTAAGAGAAGAACAACAATTCCTCGTTCAGCAGCTCCTCTCCACAAGCCCAAGCAATAAAACAACAGACCTGTATGGTCATCTTCTGAAGCAAACGAAAGCCTCGTGTACCACGATACTCTTGAACCACATCCCAGCCATTTGCATGTCTAATAGCAAGCATTATACATAAACGACGCTAAAAATCAGTCAAAGAAAAATCAGACTTCGAACACTGTTCCATCTTTCCAGCGAGATATGCATCTCCTAGGAGGAATCTAAGCAAAAATAACAAGACACATACAGAAAAACAACTACACACTCGGTATCAAGATAACAATGACAATCCACGTTATGCGGCCAAACCAATGGACGAAAGTACAACCAACCGACCTCTTGCAGTTGCTGTTCATGGGAACATTACTGGATCCTCTTCTATACTAAATATTTGACACTGCGGATAAAGAGTGAATGTATTCCCGAACAAACCCTGCAGCTACAAAGTTATTTCCATTCTTTCAACAACAGATAAAACCAACTTGAAAATTTCATAAAAAACAATTTAGTCAACTCTTCATCTGACAACATGAGTATGCAATTTGCCTGCCATAAATCCATTGCAAAATCTTAGGTGACCTGCATAAGGTACTCGTCTCTCCTGGGGTATGCCCTTGCAAATTCTGCAACAATCTGCTTCAAGTGAGGAAGAAGGCCATTGATACATCCTTCCGCAACCTGCACCAAGAGCTAGCACAGCAGCTTCCCTCCTTTTTTTTCAGAATAACCTTTCTTTCCAGTTTTATCTGTAGTAAAGGCGTTAAGATCGGTAGCCTCCCGTCTCCGAAAACTGAAGACAAAATATCAAGGCCTGCGGCACTACATTTTCGCAAGTTCCAGACATTGACAATGTCCTCATCTTCCCTGACTTTTCTTCCTAGTCGACAGTAGCTCCTCTGCTCCAGCTCTCTCAAGCAATTTGATGGCAGTCCATAAAGTTCCACCGGTGGCGATCAAAACATCAACAACGAGGGCCCTCAATTATCACTTCCTCTGGCAGCTCCTTCGGCTTCCTCAGCGGAACAAACTTGACACCCAGCGCCAATGCAATGGATGGCCCAAAGATGAAGCCCCTGGCTTCAATACCTGCCACCACTGTCGATAAATCTCAGAGAGCGCACGAGAGAGAGCTCCCCTCCATCGGTCTCCCCAAAACTGCCGTCCATGGTGTCTCCCTTATTCTTTAGTGTACATTATCTGATGATAGTTGCTGGGGACAAGGAATGGGTGAGGGATGTTGCCCATGATTTGCTGGTGTGCAGAGAAGTGACCAGCACTACCGCAATAATTTAGGCTCTCTCAACAGCATTCTTGATGGTATTTGGACTATGATGGCAGCCCCTCCTCGTCAGTTATGAGACTGGAAGCACGTACCTCTGTGTAGAATTGAAGCAGCAAGTACCTCTGCGTAGTTGAGGTACAATCATCAAAAGCAAACATTCAGGACTGCAAAAAAATGGCAAGTGGAATTCTATGCATCTGGAGCTGAACAGGGGTCCTTCTCAGCTTCTTCCGAGAAACTCGGATCTCGGCATTGTATGGGAAGGTCATGACGATTCCATCAGATACTCTAACACACGTTCAGATACCTCTGGCTACCTTTGTCCGTATTGCACTCACACTATTTCAATGGTCCCTCGTCTCCTCCATCTTGGTATCTCCTGCTGTGAAGTATGAAGATAACGGTTGTGCAGAAGAACATTTTCTCGAGGAAGTTGATGGCCCTACACAATGCCACTGAGAAAGGAGGCTTCGACTCTCTCTACTGCCCTCCCTTCGGCTCCGTTCCAGAAGCTGTGATTTCTAAAAAAAACTCCAGAGGAGAAACTTCCACGATTAATCCCCTCCTGAATACCTTGCAAGTCAGATCTGCTCTCTGAATTTCCTGGCTCTTAGGCATACAAATCTCTCCTACCATGAGCTCCGTGTTCCCACTCTGTCTGTACGTGGGTGACGACCTCCTCCGAAACTCCTTCCCGTGTTGTTGTCTTAGTGTTTAATAAGAACTTTCCCCCCCTTTTAGAGATGCCTCTCCCTCGACATTATAAAGACTACATGCCGCACAGCTTCACAATGTTCAGAGCAGGTGCCACCTTCTTTCATCATTTTCCACCCCCCTTCAATGCTGCTGTTGTGTGTGTACACTTGCCTCCATAGAAGACGAACCACCCACATGATCGAAAAAGAGCCCTCCCTCGTTGCTACCCTTCAGCAGCCAGCGTGCATCTGCACCCACCGGAAAACCCCGCACGACCCTGCTCCCCCCTGTCGGTCTCCTCTCCCCCTCACGATGCCTGCACAAAAAAAAACAAAAAAACCACCCGAGAACTGCTACCCAGTCGAAGAGAACGGGGGCCAGAGTGAAGAAGCCCCCAAACCCTTTTTGCTGCCGCTGGGGATAAAAAGCCCCCAGCCTCTCGACACCTGGACGATCCGATGGGATTTAAGATAAGCCACATGATGTGGCACAAGATGGTCTTTATGGTCACCACGCCCTAGTTGCCCATATTTACTCCATCCGAATGTATACAACATTCCTGAGTCTGAAACAGCTATAGTATGCCTCCATTGGAAATGACATCCTTGAAAAATGTCGTGCCTTCATTCTCCATATCTCGCATCAAATCAGTAACAGACTTGACTTCCTCTGAGTCCACCATTCCCACACTCTCATTGACTACTCTAGCAACCTGCAATAGATCATTACCTTCAATAGCCTCCTGCGTTTGGCTGAGTGACTTTTTATCGGTATACTCCAAATGCACTACATATGGAGGTGCAAGAGAGGTAAGACATTTTGTTCACCATGATCAGTGCTCACCCGAGCCATTGCTATTAATTGTGGAGACTGTAAATCAATGCTTGCTGATGGCTCCCTTCTGTGGGCCAAATTGAAAGCTAAAAGTTGCTCATAACTATGCTTCGCATCTGAAAGAGTCCTCTCACAGAACTCCAATTCTTGAGCAAGTCTTTTGCTTGCCTTCATTCTCCACTTTTTCTTGCGATCACTCTGAGGAATTCCTCTCATATATCTGAAATCAAACAAATTTCCCTGCCAAATACAAACATATTAGTGCATAAAAACCAACCATTTTGTGAGCTAACAGCACCTACTATAGAGAAAATTTGTTGGGATGGTAGAGATGCTCAGGCACATGCATTGATAGCCTTGTCTGTCAAATGTGCCATTATTCCTCACATTCCCTCTTCGAGGATAGCTAAAGATGTTGTTGATATATTTAGGTAGTGATGTGTGTGAACACACTAGGACCACCAGGGCACTTTTCTCCCTCTTTAGGAGGTTTTTTTCCCCCGGTTTTTATATACACCTATTGCCCTAATGGGCTACTTATCTTTGTACATTCTCTAGTAATAAATTCAGTATTGTGTGTTGGGCTCCGAGCTTCTTCTTCTTCATTGTGCTATTCATGTGCTTCCGTAGACGTCTAACTCCAACAATTGGTATCAGAGCACGTCATCGGTTCATCTAGGGTGCCTTTGACACTCCTCCAGTTGAAGTCAGAATCACACAAATTTTGGTGAGCATACTCAGCGTGTTTTTGAGATCTGAGCTCATTTCGGCCTTCGAATGCATTATCGTAGTGCTTGTGCAAGTTATTTCATCTTTTTGTGCCAAAGGTATATACCAGTTTCTGTTCGCCAATATAAGCATCTCGAAGTCTGTTGCAGGTCTAGCGAAATTCTTCTTGGCAGTTCTGTTCAACTTTTTGAGATACATTCAATTTTTTGCATGAAGGTATTTTAGTCACCGGCCATGGCTGAAAGTAGTGACGTATTCCATATGTTGGCTATTGAGGATAAGTTGGATGGTACCAACTACCCATTATGGGATTATATGATCCGGCATGTATTGGTTGCAAAAGGACTATGGAACATTGTGCAGGGTGTTGAAAAACTTCCTATCACACCTGCAACTGTTACAACTATAGGTACAGAAGCTGAGGTAGAAGGTGTCGAAGATGATGATATTCTGCATATTCTTGTTCGTGCTACAGTTTCTACTGCACCTACTGTAGAGCAAATTTGTTGGGATGGCAAAGATGCCAAGGCACTTGCATTGATAGCTTTGTCTATCAAACTTGCCATTATTCCTCACATTCGCTCTTACAGAATAGCTAAGGATGCTTAGGATACACTTACCACATTGTACCAAGCTAGGAATGACGCTCATGTTGCTTACCTCCGAAAACAATTGGAGAGTAAGCACATGAATGAAGGTGATTCTATGGACAATTTTCTAACAAAGATCAAAGACTTGAAGGAATAGTTGATTTCTGCTGACGAGGTTATACCGGATAGCTCACTTGTGTAGGCCTTCCTGATTCATATTAAAGTTTTGCTTCTACTCTTTGGTTAATGATAAAAGACAATCCAAATGCCTTGTCATTTGAGGAGTTAGTCTCTGTTCTGTTGCAGGAAGATCATTCCAGGCAGAATAGGTACATTATGCGTGTTGTAGATCAAGCTTTCCTAGCTAGTCAGAAGGGCAAAGGAAAATAGAGCTCTTCAACTAGTCAGCAGAAATCTGCAAATGCTGCACATTCAAAGAAGGAAGATAAAGATGAGAAGAAATCAAAAAAGCAGAAATTGTTTTTCAAGTACTCTAAAGGGAATGATCATATCGTAAAGAACTCTCCAAAACTGGTTGCTAAAGAGGCAAATAAGAAAGAGGCTAGAATGGTTGTTGTAGAGGACTCTACACCCAAAATAGAGTCTGCTAATCTTGTGTAGGAAGAAGACTGGGCGTTTACTATTGTCTGCAGATCAGTGCATGTCTGCAGTAGACTTAGATGTTTGGTATTTTGATTTCTTATCTTCACTCGAGCCTGCCCCTACATAGAATACTGTTACATGCACCAACAACTCCTCTTATCCTGTTATGGGAGTTGGTAAGATCATTTTGACTACTGCTGATGGTAGTTCTTTCACTTTGTCAGATGCATTATTTGTGCCATGGATCAAGAAGAACCTGTTATCAATTTTTGCATTAGCTAAGATTGGCGTGGTTGTGAAATTTGTTGATGACAGGTGTACAGTTCATGATCTATCAAGTGGCGATGTGATTATTGCTTCTGGCATTTTATGTCGTGGGTTGTATAAGCTCATAGACTATGAAAGATCTCTAAATGATTCAGCATGTGCAGTACATGATTCTCAGGCTTTGTTAGATGCAAAGCTTTGGCATGCACGCTTTGGTCATCTGAATTTGCTAGTTTGCTACGCCTGCAGAAATCTGAAATGGTTTCCTCTTTGCCCAAACTTGAGGCACTTGGAAAACATGTTTGTGAAGGTTGTACTTCAGGCAAAATTAAGCGTTCCTCATTTCCAAAAGATGGTTCAATTTGAGTTACTCAGAAATTGCAGCTTGTACATAGTGATGTATGTGGTCCTATGCAGACGCCTTCTTTTGGAAATTATCTTTACTTCGTGACTTTCATTGATGATTTTTCTAGGCATGCATGGGTATATCCATTGAAGGCAACGTCCGAAGTGTTCATGTGCTTCAAACAGTTTTTGGTTTTGGCTGAAAATCAGTCAGCATGTAAAATGAGCACCCTCCATTCTGATCGAGGGGAGGAATATATGTCTTCTGATTTTAATGCATTTTTGGTTGAACATGGGATAAAACACCAATGTACAGTGCCATATACACCTCAAAAGAATGGAATTGCTAAACGAAAGAACATGTCACTCATGGAGATGGTGAGATGTATGGTCAAGAGTTAGGCTTTACCACATAGTTTCTAGCTTGAGGTTGTCATGTGTGCAACATATGTACTTAATAGGTGTCCCACTAAAGCATTGTAGTCTATCACTCCATATGAGGCTTGGCATGATCGGAAGCCATCTATTGTTCATCTCCATGTTTTTGGTTGTTTGGCATATGCATTAGTGTCTGAACAACATCGCAAAAAATTGGATGATAAAGCAGTAAAATGTATTTTTGTTGGGTACAGTTCTGAAATTAAAGGCTATCGTCTATATCATCCACAGAGTAAATGCATTCTGGTTAGCCGTGATGTTGTTTTTGTGGAAGATGTTATTCAGCCATTGCTTTCATGTACTAAGGAGACATTTGTTAGCTCCAAACACATGTATGATACTTTGCTTCCTCTTTTTACAAGATGCACTTGATGAGAGAACTGACATTGAGGAGGCAAAAACTATGCCAAAATGGCTAGTGCAAACTTTACGTGACAACAAATTATATGCACCTCTATCATATCGTACTCGTTCATGCTCTCATAGTGCCTCTTTTGCATCAGATTTCTATGCTATGGTTGCGTCTAGTCTCTGTGATGAGAATTAGCCTGTTTCGTTTGATTAAGCACAAAATTCAAAAAAATGGATGGCTGTTATGCAATCTGAATATGATGCTATAATGAAGAATGGTACTTGGTCTTTATGTGACTTGCCTCCTAGTAAGAAGGCCATTGGGACTAAGTGGGTATACAAGCTGAAGCATAAGTCTGATGGTACAGTTGACAAGTATAAGGCTAGACTTGTTGCAAAGGGTTATGTGTAGGAAAGAGCATTGATTTTGATGAGACCTTTGCACCTACTTGCCAAAGGACTACAATTCGTAGCATCTATGCACTTGCAGCTCATCATGATTGGCATGTACATCAGTTGGACATTAAAATAGCATTTCTGAATGGTGACTTGCATGAAAAAGTGTATGTTTTCTAGCCCCGTGGCTTTGTGCAAAAAGGGCATGAAAACCAGGTGTGCAAGTTAAAGAAAGCATTATATGGTTTAAAGCAAGCACCACGTGCTTGGTATGAGAAGATACATGCCTATCTGATTGCACATGGTTTTGAGAACAGTCCAACTAAAAGCACCTTATATGCTAAGCGTGCTAATGATGTGCTTCGTATCATTGTTGCCTATGTTGACAACATGCTGCTCACTGGTCCTATTGAGAAGCATATTGATGATTTTTAAGGCTGATTTGCTTGCCTCATTTCAGATGTCTAATTTGGGGCATTTGCATCACTATTTGGGCATTCAGTTTATGCAAGTTGATGGTGGAATGGCTTTGTGTCAAAAGAAATATATTGACACATTATTGCAGCGTTTTGGCCTTGAAGACTGTAAGCCTATTGCCACTCCTATGGAGACAGGTTTACGATTGAGTCCTCATGATGCTGGAGATGCATTTGATGATGTTCTCTATCAGTAGGCTATTGGATGCTTGATTTACTTATGCATTACTTGGCCAGATATTCAGTTTGTTGTCTCACAGATGAGCATGTTTATGCATTGCCGAGGAGTCAAGCATTGGCAGGACGTTAAGCGCATCTTTTGCTACTTGAGTGGTGCTCGGCTACTTGGGTTGTTTTATCCCAAGGGGGGATCACTACCACCAGATTTGCATGCTTTTTCTGACTCTGATTGGGCTGGCTGCTATGACACTCGTGTGTCCACTAGTGGCTTTTACTTCATGCTTGGTAGCTCATGTATATCTTGGTTGAGCAAGAAGAAGCCTACTGTGGCCACTTCAAGTTGTGAGGCTCAGCATAGGGCAGCTTTCATAGGGACTGTTGAGTGTGTGTGGCTCAGACGCCTTATGGCTGATTTGGGTGTTGGTCAGTCTTTTGCCACCACCATCTTCACTGACAGTCAGAGTGCATTGGCAGTTGCGAGGAACCCTGTGTTCCATGCTTGCACTAAGCACATTGAGGTGCATTATCACTATGTCAAGGAGAGGTTCTCTGCTAGGGAGATTAGCTTGGCATATGTGCCCACGCAGGAGAACATTGCAGATCTTTTCACAAAGGCTCTACCTAGGGAGAAGTTTGAAGATTTCCACAAAGATTTGGGCTTACTTCCTTTTGTGGAGTGATTTCCACATAGCTTGGCACTTCCTTATACATGAGTGCCAGCTCCTTGTTCACCGCATCACTCCCAGGGGGGATTTGTTGATATATTTAGGTAGTCATGTGTGTGAACACACCAGGACCACCGGGGCACTTTTTTCCCTCTTTAGGAGGTTTCTTTCCCTCAGCTTGTATATACGCCTATTGACCTAATGGGCTAGTTATCTTTGTACATTCTCTAGTAATACATTCAATATTGTGTGTTGGGATCCAAGCTTCTTCTTCTTCTTCATTGTAGTGTTTGCGTGCTTCCGCAGACGTCTAACTCCAATAGATGCTTGGGGTACACTTACCACTTTATACCATGCAAGGAATGAGGCTTGTGTTGCTTACCTCCAAAAATAGTTGGAGAGTGAGCACATGAATGAAGGAGATTCCATGGATAGTTTTCTAACAAAGATCAAAGATTTGAAGGAATAGTTGATTTCTACTGATGAAGTCTTGCTTGACAGTTCACTTGTGCAAGGCAATCCAAATGTCTTAACATTTGAGGAGTAAGTCTCTGTTCTATTGCAAGAAGATCAGTCTAAGTAGAAGAGGTCCATTATGCGTGTTGCAAATCAAGCTTTCTTGGCTAGTTAGAAGGACAAAGGTAAATGGATCTCTTCTACTAGTAAGCAAAAATCTAGTAGTTTTGCACAATCAAATAAGGATAACAGAGACAAGAAGAAAACCAAAAAAACAAAAATTGTTTTGCAAATACTGTAAAGGAAATGATCATGTCATAAAGAGTTGTCCATAACTATCTATTAACAAGGCAAGAAAGAAAGAGGTTGGAATGGTTGTTGCATCGGCCTCTACACCCAAAACAAAGTCTGCTAATCTTGTGCAGAATGAAGAATGGACATTTATCATTATTTATGGTTATGACCCACCTTCTCATGAACATTGTATGTATGCAATAGACTCAGATGTTTAGTACTTTGATAGTGGTGTAACCAAACATGTTACCTCGCAGCGCAATTTCTTCACTTGAGTCGAGCCTGCGCCTATAGGGAATATTATCACATGCGCCAACAACTCCTCTTATCCTATCATGGGATTCAGTAAGATCATTCTGACTACTGCCGATGGTAGTTCTTTTACACTGTTAGGTGCTTTTTTTGTGCCAGGGATCAAGAAGCTTTTGTTCCAAAATGGTGCGCCTGACAATGGCCATGAAGACCAGCCAATTGAGGCTCAAAGGGTTAAAAAATTCCAACCAAATAGGGCTGAAAATGCAGAGAATTTTGAGCCAAACATGGCAGAAAAATTTCAGCCAAAAATTGTCAAAACTGCTGGAAATTTTCAGCCACATATGGCTGAACATTTGCATCAAAATATGGTTGAAAATGAGCATGAAATTCAGCCCACACATGATGTACATGTTGAAGATGTATTACATACTGAACGCATGTCTATCAAGAGTGCATTAAAAGAAGATCAATTCAACTCTTCAGCAATAGTGATAAGACAATTATCAAGGGTATTGATTTGGAAGCCAAAAGCACCAAGAGCACCCACAGAACCAAAGAGCCAACCACATGGGATACAAAATTTAAGCAACCACCCAATGATGAAGACGTCAAAAGTGACTTGTAGGCAGCCAAACACTATTCTAAAATGGATCCCTATAAGGAGGGGTAATCATTTGTCATTTTGAAATCCAATGGATGCCTCCAACAAAGGCTGCATCAGCATCTGCAAGAACATTGAAAGCCTCAACGTGCAACAACCATGTGCCTTTGGCATAACCTTGGCTTTTGCACCATTCAGGTCAAGCATTTCCAAAGTGTGCATTAATATAGGGCCCCATTAAATGGCCGTGCATAGACACAATCGAGAAGCCTAGGCACATGAGACACATTTGACATATGTAAAACATTTTCTTGATACTAACCTCTTTCTTCTTGTTTTATACCATTGTTCCTCAAAAAAAAAAGAGAAAGTATAGGACTCTGCGCTAGAAGCATCTCAACAGTGAGCCATCAGCAAGGACATCCATCAACACGAAAGACAAGCCAATGCTCAATCATCATGATGGGAGTACAACACAAAGAGATGAATATCAACAGACATTTCACCAGGATAAGAATCACCCACTTTGGCAACCCTATAACAATGATAGATTAGGAAACCTCTTCATCAACCTAACCTTGAGCACTTAGCTCAAGTTTGCAACATACTTCTTCCAATGCATTCCCCGAGTACGCATGCATAGGGCTACATTACAAGGCCGTGCACAAGGCACATATCTTTTTCAACCCATGCACCAATGCACTTACCCATCAGTCATTATGGGTCACAAGTACTTGGCCTCATACTATGAAACTCATGTTTCAAGATCCAAGGACATCGAGGGTACAACATTAGTACCCATGAAGCAATTCACAGTCGACAGCTGCTCAAGATCAACATTGACAACCTCTTTTGAGCAACTAACAATCTTGGAAAGCACACAAATACACCATCCAGGTCAAATCCAAGGATGAAGTACATACAATGGGACCAAAACTTGCATTGTTTGGTAGTGGAAAACTGAAGAACGAGACAACCAACCAAGCTAGATTTGGAAGATGGACCGCTCTTGTTGATACATGAAGGACACTAACTCTCAAAGTACATGGAACAGCCACTCCAGTAAGGGTCTTTCAAGGACGATAGACTCGAGGGGGGGAAGTGTTGACACTCAAGGTCGATCACAAGCCTGGACACGCATCAAGGAATTGGACACACAAGAAGGAGCATGTAGGGAGCTCTAAGAAGCACGTGTCAAATTTTTAGAAGAAATCCCTATAAAAATAGTAATTTTTATCACTAAAAACTATTGTAAATACCATTTTCCATTTTTGCAGCTCCATTTTGCTCAAGTCGAGGAGTCGTCAAGCTTGAGGAGTATTAGAAGTATCATCCTACCAATTTTCATAATTTTTAGAATCTGTTTGAGCCCTCAAATAAGCCCTGGAACCTAATTTTTAACTAGGACAAACATTAGGTCTAGGTAGGGCCAAAACCACTCAAAAAGCTATAAAAAGAGCTACAGAGCTCATTTTTGGGGGGTTAGCTTGTTGTATATTTCAGCTTTTGTAAGAGAGTTCTTTTGTAATTCAAGCTTTCCATTGTTCCTCTCTTTGCTCTTACCTTGTGTGCATGTGTGTGTGCGTATGTGTGTGCATGCTTGTGTGCTTTCACTTGTGCACTTGTGCCTTCACTTGCTCACGGTCTTCATACCAATCCTCACATCTCTGTCGATTGACATTTATGAGGTGGAGCTCCTCACGTTGGTACTTCCCATTGTGCTAGAGTGACATTGCCGATTGGAGAAACGATGTCCCACACGAAGTTGTACAAGAAGTACGGTAGGCTAGTGAGCTCGACCCAGAAAGGGTAGCGAAGAGATTTCAATTTCTTGGGAATGAAATCAGGGGACCATCTAAACAGGCATAGGGTCACTCGCCTGAGTTGCCAAGTTCTGACACGGAGGGCTTGGAATGCCATATCTTCATTCTCAAAGACTAGCAACATATGACTAGATGGTAGGAACTGACACTTGCTAACAATCAACTCACGAGGAACCACTCTTTTCGAAGCCACTGGCACACTGATTCAAGCGACAACCTAGGGCCAAAAACTTGTCCAATGAAACAAACTTTCTTGAATTGTTCTTGCTTTGATAGGATTGTAGCTCTACTAAGAGAGACCAAAGGAGGCTCTACACCCTCGAAGGCCCTAGGAGCGATACAAGACCCCCCTCCAAAATAGGATCTAGGTTACCAACCACCCCTTGGGTCGGGGCCAAGTTTCTTATCACGAGGGAGGGGGGCACTGAAGCCATGCCAGGGAACCCGAATCGCGCATGGGAGAAAAACCTCTGCAATCCCAGAGATTGATCTCGTCTCAGACTTGTCCTCACCAACTCAAAACACTTTATATCTAATTAAAACGTCTTCTCTTTGTCTAGAAATGGATCAATCAAGCAACGTATCACATATTCTCCTTCAAAGTTAATGCTTTTATTGAATCACCTAGATCGTACATACTCCTTTGTATACATAATCACCTGAATTTCCCTCTTTGTCTAGAAATGGATCATTCATGCAACATATCACATATTCTCCTTCAAAGGTAATGCTCTTATCGAATTACCTGGATCGTACATAATCCTTCTTGATAACCACTTTAACCCACACTACGATTGTCGAACATCGATCACCTTCTCTTTTTAAAACTTGAAAGAGCCTAGCCAAAACTAAACCAAGAGGAGCGATTAACTTTCTCTTCACTCGAGATGCCTATTCACTTGAGAAGCCTTTCATATGCCCAACTTCCTCCATTCATTGTTCCCTTGTCACACAAAGTTTGACAAGGAAATCGACATATGCAAGAGAGTGTGTACTTGGAGATGGAAACATAGGGTCGAAAGTTTATATGAAGTTGTCATCACTCATTATAAGTCCTAGTGATGGACACACGTGCAACACCTCCAGTCAGTCGCGATTGATGCCCCTCCTCACGATGGACAAACACTGCGATGTGGTGCCACTCGGTCGCGATGGACACAGTGAAGCCTCCTCGCCAATCGGTCATGATGGACACAATGAAGCCTCTTCGATTTGTGGGCGATCGATGCTACTGTAGGCCGTCGACACTACATCCCTTTCCATCATCTCAGAATATTTATTCCCAAATACCATAAAATGAGTTATATTTAGAGAGTCTATGAACAACAAACCCCTACCATCAATGTCAAGATCTATCCTTCTTGATGCATTCAAGAAGTAGTGCACCTAGAATGTGCATGCATCCGGATACATTTAAAGGTCTTGAATACAACAAACTTCTTGTAAAACATAACCATGCACCACAATTAAACACAACATTCGGAGGTGGGGAATTTCATTAAAAATCAATTCACAATGTAAATAGTCTCACAACTTGTACTTATTGTTTGGTTTTCTTTCGTATGTTGTTTGTTCATTCATTATATAAGCCAAAGGAATGAAAGAAAAAAAAAAGAAACGAAAAAAAACAAACAAATAAGCCATTATTGTTTGGTTTTTCTTTCATATTTTATTTGTTCAATTTCTTTTTATAGTAACCGATAATCACGAGGCACAATCACAAAATTCCATAACACTCCCCATGATTTTCTATGATTTTTTTTATTTTTTCTTTTGCGTGCACCATAAAGGAACTTTTCATATATTATTTGTACTATCTTTTTTTGTTGTGTGATGTGATTATGAAAAGAAAAATAATTCAAAGCTCTAGCACCATGGAGTTACAAGAACTAGACCCAAAGTATGGGGAGGTAAGTCCAACAGCAAACCATGAGATCAAAAGCTATGAAGGACCATTGAAGAAGGTGTTTTATTGAGATTTTGAAATGAAGGAAACAGACCAAGAGAAACACAAACTACACTTCATGTCTATCAGGTTCATTAATATTCAAATGGATGAATCCATGACGCAAGTATGGGTATTAATGGGATGTGGAAAATACCTGCTATTCTTGATTGAAAAAATATAGTGTTAAATATGTGTATAAGCCATTAGATCTGTTCAACCATAAGTATCTCCATTGTATCACCTTGGTGTCATAATCCTTGAGTGTTGACCTGATAAGAATAACATTGAAATTCTAACAACATACGATGTTGAAGAAGAATGACATTTCAGATTAGGAGGATCAAAGTAGAGAACTTTTTCTAATCTTAGAAGTGCTCAACTAGGAATACCCCTCCCTATCTTCCATCAACATTTTTGCTTTCTCCACCAAGTCCACCACACCATCGCTCATAAGAATATTTTTGGTTACATGAAGCAGACACTCTTGATAGGAAAATAGGGGATAAAATGAAATGCAACGTTTATCAATAGCTAATGATCCACCCCCTTTTCCAAAGCAAGCATTACTTTTCAAAAGAAAAAGGACAGAGATGGGGCTGATGCTCAGATGAGTGTGTAGGGATGTGTGTATGTGAGAGGGAGAGAGATAAGGGGGTTAGAGGATGTTTTTGTGCAACAACCAAAATAAACTGAAACTACACTACTCAAAACAATAAAATGGGAGCAAATGGCTTAATGGAAAGGTGAAAGTGCCAAGCAAGAACTCAAATCCTATGTAATTGAGCAAAAACATTGTAACACAATACTTTACCACATGTTCTTGAGCTCTTTATGTGATGGAGGGCCGATCATCCCCAGCAACGGCGCCAAAAAGTGTTGAGGTTGTAGCAAGAAACGACCAAAAACCATCACCACCTTGCATGGAAGCAAGAAGGAAGGCTCAAGAGTGACTCTCCTCTCATCCACCCCTACCTCCCACATGTTCAAGCCATTGGCATCAGCCCCATGCTATGCCACATGCTTGAAAACAAAGAGAATAGGGAGTCAAGGATCCTAGTCCATGAGGAAAATACAAGCAAATGCAACTACTCTACTCACACAAAGGAGAGACATGCATAGGCACACACATTCCACTCTCACACACTCACAAAGACATAAATACATGTAAATGTAACAAGTCTTGGAGTAAATTTTGAGAGCCTTCTTCCATTGATAATAGATATTACATGAGAGCACGTCGACCAAAATCTCCCTCTTCACAAAAATGAGCTTTTATATATAGGCTAAGCTCTATT
Source organism: Ceratopteris richardii (assembly GCA_020310875.1). Lineage (NCBI taxonomy): Eukaryota > Viridiplantae > Streptophyta > Polypodiopsida > Polypodiales > Pteridaceae > Ceratopteris > Ceratopteris richardii. Next base: position 89,671,165 of record CM035425.1, on the reverse strand, counting down.
CCCCATGTGCTTCTTTGAAAAGTCAAAAAGTGAATCTCTCTCTAACTAACATATCTTCTAGGATATTCCAAGATCAAATGTGTAACAAACAAATCCCAAAAAAAACATGCGTGGGATTTTCTACGTGGGAATTCCTTAGAAGGGCAAAAAAGGGTAAAATATGAAGAGTCTTCTATACTGAGGCATAAAGAAATATTAAAAAGTACCCTAAGAGAGTGTTCACATGTGACACTCAAGTATATCCAAGGAGGGTTATTATCATGGTCTAAGGAAGGTTCCCATGCACAATTGAGGATGTGTGCATACCCTACAACCCAACAAAAGGTATGTTGCAAGAATACCTATGTGCCTTGTGGCATATAATTCAGGGCACTTCTAATCCTTTGGTGAGAGGATGACTCGCAGATGCTTCTACACCATGTCCTTGTCACCTCCACAAATTTTAACATCCAAAATCCTTCTATTTAAGGAGAGATGGGCATGGGAGTTTTTTTCTCTTCATCTACCCTTGCATCTTCTCTCACCTCTTGACCTTTCACTTCTTGTCCTTTGTTCTTCCATTTTATTGGATGAATTTTGATGTTGCAAATCACTCCATATGGATAATCTTGCAACTCTTTTTAGTAATCCAACTCTTCAATCAACCTTGGCTTTTATCCAAGCCATAAATAAGTTTGCACTTCAATACTCTCTTTAATGAGAGGTGAGTATATGATAAGCCTCACAATTGAAGCTTACACAAGTTCCATAACTTTCAACAAACCCTAAGGATTTGTATAATGAGTTTCCACTCTGAAAAGGTCATGGAAAGATAATTGATGTTGTGCTTGGTTCCTCCAAATGCCAAGGAAGTGGGATACTATATGAGGTGAGAGAAACTAGAGAGAGAAACCTATGCAAAAATTTGAAGAAGAAGGTAGAGAAGCTGAAGTTGAAGAAGCCCCAAGCAAGTTATGAGAGACATAGGACTAGGTCTTAGTGATAAGTGACTTTTAGGTCATTTGGGAATGTTAATACATGGCTAATGATCAAAAGTCATAAAAATAATGAGAGCTTTCACTAGGAAGGCTCAAAATATACAAAAGAAGAGTCCTTGGATCCTTTATCCCCAACAACATCCCACTTAAAGGACCAAGGAGTCTCTTTTAAGCTAAGTAACTTCCACCATCTGTATATATAGCTAATATTGTGCCTTGGGTAGATACTTCGTGAGAGCATCTGTAGGATTCTATGAAGTATCAACCTTGATCAAAGTGATCACATCATCCTTTAACACCTCTCTGATGAAGTGCTATCTCACATCAATGTATGGAACATGGAATTCTTTTCCAAGAATATGGCACTCTCACTATCACATCCAAGAAAAAGTGCCTTTTTAGGCATCCCAAACTCACTACACAAGCGAGCTAACCAAATGGGTTCTTTGGAAGCATATGTGGCTGAAATTTATTCAACCTCCGTAGTAGATAGTGCAACTATCCTCTGAATTCTAGAGCACCATGAAATAGCTCCACCTGCAATGGTGTATGCATAACCGTTTGTGGATTTTCAAGTATCCACATCACCTTCCATGTTTGAATCACAAAATCCTTTCAACTCCAATGAACCCTTTCCATAACATAGGCATTTAACTTTAGTCCCTTTCAAATATCTCAAGATAGATTTGACTTCCTCCCAATGAGCTTTGCCAAGATTAGCCATGAACCTGCTAACAAGTCCCACTACATGAGCAATGTCTGGCCAAGTGGTAACCATAGCATACATAAGTGAACCACAAGTTGACGCATATAGAACACTCTTCATGTAGGTTGTATCATCATCTTTGGGATAGTCATCCTTGGAAAGCTTAACATGTGGATGTAATCGCACTCAAAGATTCTTAGCATCAGCCACATTAAATTTGTCTAGCACCTTTTCAATGCACTTTTCTTGGGATAAATACAAAGTATGTTGTTTCCTATCCCTTTTTATTCCCATATCAAGAATATGCTCAACTTCTGCAAGGTCTTTCATTGAGAATGTAGAGTTTAGCTTTTGTTTTAGAGCATTGAGAGTGCTCTTTTTCTTCCCAATTAGCAACATATCATCTACACTCGCATACTAAGAATATGTTTAGCTTCCCCAAGGTCTTTCATTGAGAATGTAGAGTTTAATTGATGTTTTAGAGCATTTCAAATTAGATTTAATATGTGTTTGTACATGCTGAAATTTGACCTTTTTATGGTCACTTTTAGAGGCATAATCATTTTCTAGGAACCTTACAAAAATCAAATTTTGAGCCTTTAGCATCCAACTTGTATAAATTACATAGTTTATCAAGGCCTTTTTTGCTCATAGGGCCAATTTTTATGCCGTAATTCCATATGTGAATGGATTTCAGACAAAGTAGTAAACTCTCAACAAGGTTTTACCATGCAACCAATAAAGAATCCCTTTCTTTGTACCTTTAACAATCAGCCTAGAGCCTTTGATAAGCTTCCATGAACCCTTCTCAAAGAGGGTACTATATCCATGCATATCCATTCGCAAAACTAACAATAGGCTTTTCTTTATGCTTGGTACCTAGCTTACGTCATGCAAAACTAGCTCATTAGTTCCATCTATAGTGAGATGCACCCTCCCAATACCTTCAATAGAATAAGCATGGTTATTTCCAAGATATACATGTCCATCGCTACCTACATGAAAGGCAGTAGAACACTCCTTAATAGGAGTAACATGGAATGATGCACTTGGATCCAAAATCCATGTTTGTGATAAAGCATCATTCATAATAAGCAAGGCATCAATCAGATCCCTCTTTGTGATTTGCATATCATGTTCATGAATATTAACAAAAGCATCATTAACTTTGGCATGGTCTGCTTCCATGGTAGCATAAAGGATATCTTCTACATCTGATAGCTCCTCAATGATGACATTAGAGGCCACATTGGCCTTCTCTTTGTCCTTGTCCTTTGAGTATTCATGTGCTTCATTATTGGTGTCCTTTTTCTTCATGTCACTTGTGTTCTTCTTTTTTTCTAGCTTAGCTTTCTAGTATCTCCAATTAGGCTTCTTGTGGCTTTTCCTACCATGTCATTGTTAACAAGTCACTTCAGCCTTGTCTTTGCTTTTGCTCCTGTTACTACCCTCTTCATTCACTTTCCTCTTGATTTCCTCATTCAAAATAGAACCCCTTACACTATCAAAGGTAAGATTGAGATTATTCAAAAGTGAAACAACCAATGTTTCCCATGAATCATGTAACATCATCAACAAGAAGATGGACTTAAGCTTATCCTCAAATGTAGGCAATTTGGAATCTTGCATTGCAAGAGAGTACTTGTAAAAGCAGACAAGTGATGAGTTACAGTTTTTGACTCGTCAAGTTGCATACACACTAGATTATGCATAAGATGCACTTGATTTATAGACATGGTAATTTCATAGGTGGCCTTCAGCGTCTCCCATACCTCAAAAGCACTTGTAAGACCCTTAATATCCACTAAGATTTCATCTGATACAGCCATCTTCATATAAGTGATGGCCTTCTTGTTTAGGTTCATCCATGCTACATTTGTCTTATCTTCAGGCTTGACTTCCTTAAGAGCCCCTTCGTAATCTATAAGAAAGAGGATGTTGAGCATTCTCTCTTTCCACAGATCAAAGCTATTACCCTCAAATGTTTTTATCTCAAGCAATTTTTTTATATTACAGGGATTCAAAATTTCACCAAAAAAGGAAAAATTCACCTACTATCACTTGGTGAGACTATAGCTGAGAAATTAAGCCAAAAATTATTCAAAACTTGAAGAAACTAATTTTTAAATTTATTGCAAAAAATCTCATAAAATTCCAACAAGCTATAATTGCATAAACGACAACAAATTTGTTGTTTTTCAACCACAAAAAGCATACATAGATGCAAAACAAAGTCAATGGGTACTTGTTTTCATGAAAGCCCTAACTTTTGTAGTAATATGACCCATAAAATCAGGGAAACAACCTGTTATAAAAAGTTTCTAGAAATTTTGTACTTCCATAATCCTAATACATGTACTCCTACTTGAAATGAGAGAGAATTTCTGCAACAAAGAGACCTATAAATGAAAAACCAACAATGTGATTGATGGAAATGACATATGGGAATACAAAAAGCACAATAAAAGAGATTCTTCACGATGAAAGACTCTAAAAATTTGATGAAGCCTTGATGAACCCTTTCTACCTAGGACTAACTATATCTCCATAAGGGACTAAGCTTTTCAACAAGAGCTTTAGCAAAAAAATTTTATAAAATTTGCAATCAAATAATGGATCTCCAATTGGATCATAGATCCTTGTCATCCTTTTTATGGATATGATGCCATAATTTTAGATTTGCCAAAGTTCATCTCTAAAAACAGCCCTATCCTAGATGAGCTTGAAAAGGGATGCAATGTGAGACAAACAATTGAATAGTTTTAGAACAAATACCATCGATTCCAAGGGGTTTGCTCTTCTTGAGATGTCTCATGATAGATATAATCCTGGATGTTGAAAGGAGTTTTTAAGAGCACTGAGGGTACCACAAGGGGTAGTGAAGGATCATATCAAGGATATTACCTTTGCATCCTCAAGAAATTTGGGTGAGCACCATAGTCACGAGGGGATTCATCCCTCGCCCTTAGGGACAGTGGGATGACATCCCTATTGGAGTTTGAGGTCTACGGAAGCACATGAATAGCACAAGGAACTTGAAGCACAACACACAATACTAAATGTGTTACCACTAGATGTACAAAAGATATGTAACCCATTAGAATAATAGGTGTATCTACAAGCCAGGGGAAAAAAACCTCCTAAAGAGGGAAAAAAGTGCCTTGGCGGTCCTAGTGTATTTATACACATCACAACCTAAATATACCAACAAATCCCCCCTGGGAGTGCTACGGTGAACAAGGAGCTGGCACTCATGTATAAGGAAGTGCCAAGCTATGTGGAATCAATCCACAAAAGGAAGTAAGCCCAAAGCTTTGCGGAAAGCTTCAAATTTCTCCCTAGGTAGAGCCTTCATGAAAAGTTCTGCAATGTTCTCCTGTGTGGGGCACATATGCCAAGTTGATCTCTCCAATAGAGAACCTCTCCCTAACATAATGATAATGCACCTCAATGTGCTTAGTGCGAGCATGAAACACAGGGTTTCTCGCAATTGCCAATGCACTCTGATTGTCAGTGAATATGGTGGTGGTAGAAGACTGACCAACACCCAAATCAGCCATAAGGCGTCTGAGCCACACACACTCAACAGTCACTATGAAAGCTTCCCTATACTCAACCTCACAACTGGAAGTGGCCACAGTAGGCTGCTTCTTGCTCAACCAAATGACCTACCAAGCATGAAGCAAAAGCCACTAGTGGACATACGAGTTTCATAGCAACTAGCCCAGTTAGAGTCACAAAAAGCATGTAAATCTAGCAGTAGTGATCCCCCCTTGGGATAAAACAATCTAAGTAGTCGGGACCGCTCAAGTAGCGAAAGATGCGCTTAACCACCTATCAATGCTTGACACCTGGGCAATGCATAAATGTGCTCATCTGTGAGACAACAAACTGAATATCTGGTCAAGTAATGCATAAGTAAATCAAGCATCCAACAACCTGCTGATAGAGAATCAAATGCATCTCCAGAATCATGAAGACTCAATCGTAAACTTTTCTCCATAGGAGTGGCAACACATTTGCAGTCTTCAAGGCCAAAATGTTTCAATAATGTGTTAATATATTTTTTTTGACAAAAATCTATTCCTCCATTAACTTGCATAAACTAAATGCCCCAATAATGATGCAAATGCCCGAAATCAGACATCTCAAATGAGGCATACAAATCAGCCTTAAAATCAGTGATATGCTTCTCATGAGGACCAGTGAGTAGCATGTCATCCACATACACAACAATGATCAGAAGCACATCATTAGCACGCTTAACACTAGTGTTGTACCAAAATAGGACACTATAGTGTCCATTTTTCTAATAAATAAAAAAAATCAAACAAACTAATCAAATACAATTCTGAAAAAACCTTAAAGCCCCATAAAGATCTAAACCTAGATGCTCTATAAAAAATATATATTTTAAAAAATAACCTTTTTTGACAACTCAAAATATAGCAATGATTGAATATGGGTGAGAAAAACTGTTTTTCTCTAAACTTATATATGAGAAGAAAGAAATATCTTCATAAAAAGAATTTTCCTCCTATTGGAATCATTTTTCTAATGTTAATTTATTGTGATATAATCATTCAGACAAGTCTTGGGAACTAGGAAAATCATTTTTATAATAAAAAAATTAGAACAATATAGGGTGCTCATTATATAGTTATACACTTTAGCAGCCTTCTATATGATATTGATTCATAAAAACATTAAAATGGTTTGTGTTTTATTTCAAAAACCATCATATAGTAGCATAAAGATATGCTCCATGTCTTTGAACCAATAATTTTGTATGTATCTCACATACCACTAAAAATCTCAATATTTCATTGAATGGCCATAATCCTCTCTACTGATAATAAAAATCCATCCTAAAAAAGTAGGTTTTCTCAATGATATAAGGTATATATTATGAATCAAAATAATTCTATAAACATTATAAACTATGTTATATAGAAAAAACTAGCATGTTAACTTTAATCATGTAGCATATGCAATATTTCCTCATAAAATGACTGTTTCTTAGCGTAAAAAAATAGTGGTATTGTTTAACTTGAAGAAACAACATAGAAATTTGACTCCTAAGGTTGTCAAAAAAATATTTATAGTTGTAATAATATCAAATAGTAGTTTGATAATAAAAAATGATGCATGTTCATAGCATCACTTTGTAAAATAATTCATAGATGATAAGACTATCATATCACAAATGAGATTCATTTTATGCCATAAACCTAGTAAAATTGATTACAAATCTCTAATTATGGATAGAAACATGTTGACATATATAAAATAAAAGCTTTTATTGCATTTAGACCAATGAGAATTACGAGATCATGATTTTAATAAAAAATAACCACTAACTTACATCATTGTAATTTCTGTGCGAGTATTGAAATTAGCATCATAAAATTAGTGAATAAATATTAATTTTTATATCCTTTAATAAAAACTATATTTTTCTAAAAATATTCAGCCCTTATGCCAACATATTACATAGTTGCATTTATAAATGATTCCTTCTAGTAATCTAAAAAATTCATCAAATGTTGTCCCTTTTTCAGGACATTAAAGTGTCCAAGGACACTAAAGTGTCCAAGTACAACACTAGTGTTAACATATAAGATGCTCTCTGTTGGACTGTTCTCAAAACCATGTGCAATCAAATAGGCATGTATCTTTTCAAACCAAGCATGTGGTGCTTCCTTTAAACCATATAATACCTTCTTCAACCTGCACACTTTGTTTTCATACCCATTTTGCACAAAGCCATGGGGCTAAAAAACATACACTTCTTCATGCAAATCACCATTCAAAAATGCATTTTTAATGTCCAACTAATGTACATTCCAACTGTGATGAGCTGCAAGTGCACAGATGCTACGAATAGTAGTCATTTGGCAAGTGGGAGCAAAGGTCTCATCAAAATCAATGCCTCTTTCGTGAGCATAACCCTTTGCAACAAGCCTAGCCTTATACATGTCAACTGTTCCATCAGGCTTACTCTTCAACTTGTATGCCCACCTAGTACCAATGGCCTTCTTGCCAGGAGGCAAGTCACATAAAGACCAGGTACCATTTTTCATGATAGCATCATATTTTGATTGCATAACAACCATCCAATTTTCAGAATTTTGTGCTTCATCAAAGAAATAGGCTCATCCTCATGATAGATACTAGAGGCAACCATAGCATAATAATCTAATGCAAAAGAGGCACTATGAAAGCCTGAAGGAGTACAATATGACAGAGGTGTATCTAATTTGTTGTCATGCAAAGTCTACACTGGCCATTTTGGCATAGTTTTTGCCTCCTCAATATCAGCTCTCTCATGAACAAGTGCATCATGCAAATTTGCATCAGAAATTGAATGATCTGCATCATCACATGAAACCTGTAAAGGCTAAGAAGTTGCCTCATTAGGACCAGTACTAGACTGTCCACCTATAAAAAGAGGCAACAGGGTATCATACATTTCTTTGGAGCTAACTGATGTCTCCTTAGTACATGAAAGTAGTGTCTGGATAGCATCTTCCACAAAAGATAACCTTTGATTTCAAAACTGTACCCAACAAAAATACATTTCACTGCTTTATCATCTAATTTCCTATGATGTTGTTCAGGCACTAATGCATATGCCAGACAACCAAAAACACGCAAGTGATCAACAGATGGCTTAGGACCATGCCAAGCCTCATATGGAGTGATAGTCTGCAATGCTTTAGTGGGACAACTGTTAAGTACATATGTTGCACACATGATAGCCTCAAGCTACAAACTATGTGGTAAAGCCTGACTCTTGACCATACACCTCACCATCTCCATGAGTGACTTGTTCTTTCGTTCAGCAACTCCATTTTAATGAGGTGTATACGGCACTGTACAATGATGTTTTATCCCATATTCAGCCAGAAATGCATTAAAGTCAGAAGATATATATTCCCCCCCCTCGATCAGAACGGAGGTGCCCATTTTACATGCTGATAAATTTTCAATCAAAACCAAAAACTATTTGAAGCACATAAGCACTTCAGACTTTGCTTTCAATGGATATACCCATGCATGACTGGAGAAATCATCAATGAAAGTCATGAAGTAAAGATAGTTCCCGAAAGAAGGTGTCTGCATAGGACCACAGACATCACTGTGAACAAGCTACAATTTTTTAGTAGCTCAAATTGAACCATCTTTTGGGAAGGAGGAATGTTTCATTTTGCCCAAAATACAGTCTTCACATACATGTTTACGAGATGCCTTAAGTTTGGGCAAAGAGGGCACCATATTAGATTTCTGTAGGCATAGCAATCTAGCAAAATTGAGATGACCAAAGTGTGCATGCCAAAGCATAGCTTTAGAATCATGTACTGCACATGTTGAATCATTTACACATTTTTCATAGTCTATGAGCTTATATAGCCCATGACATAAAATGCCAGAAGCAATAATGACATTGCCATTTGACAAATCATGAATTGTACATCTGTCATCAACAAATTTCACAACCAAGTCTATCTTAGCTAAAGTTGAAACTGATAACATATTCTTCTTGATCCCTAGCACAAATAAAGCATCTGACAATGTAAAAGAACTACCATCAGCAGTAGTCAGAATGATCTTACCAACTCCCATGATTGGATAAGAGGAGTTGTTGGCATATGTGACAGTATTCCCTATAGGGACAGGCTCGAGTGAAGTGAAGAAACTGCGTTGTGAGGTAATATGTTTGGTTGCCCCACTATCAAAGTACCAAACATCTAAGTCTACTACAGACATACAATGTTGAGGAGAAGATGGGTCAAAACTGCAAACAGTAGTAAACACCCATTCTTCATTCTGCACTGGATTACCAGACTCTATTTTCAACATAGATGCCTCTGCAACAACCATTCCAGCCTCCTTTTTCTTTGCCGCTTTTGGAGCGAGTTTTGGATAATTTTTTATGACATGATCATTTGCTTTACAGTACTTGGAAAACAATTTCTACCTTTCTGTTTTATTGTCGTCTCTGTCATCCTTCTTTGATTATGCAGAATTAGCAGATTTTGGCTTACTAGTAGAAGAGCTCCATTTACCTTTGCCCTTCTAACTAGCTAGGAAATCTTGATCTGCAACATGCATAATGGACCTATTTTGCCTAGACTGATCTTCCTACAACAGAACAGAGACTAACTCCTTAAATTTTAAGGCATTTGGATTGACTTTCATCATCAAACAAATAGTAGAAGCAAAACTCTGATATGAATTGGGAAGACCATTCAGAACAGTCTACACAAGTGAACTGTTAGGCAAGACTTCATCAACAAAAATTAAATGTTCCTTCAAATCTTTTATCTTTGTCAAAAAACTTCCCATGGAATCTCCTTCATTCATGAGCTCACTCTCCAACTATTTTCGGAGGTAAGCAACACGATCCTCATTCCTTGCCTGGTATAAAGTGGTAAGTGTATCCCAAGCGAAAATGTGAGGAATAATGGCACATTTGACAAACAAGGCTATCAATGCATGTGGTTGAGCATCTCATCCATCCCAATGAATTTGCTTTGCAGTAGGTGCAGCAGAAACCGCAGCATAAATAGGAATCTGTAGAATATCACCATCTTCGACGCCATCTGCATCAGCTTCAGTTGCTGTACTTGCAGGTGTAATAGGACATTTTTCAACACCCTACACAATATTCCATAGTCCTTTTGCGACTAATACATGACACATCATATAAGCCCATGATAGGTAATTTGTACCATCCAACTTATCCTCAATAGCCAACATACAGAATACATCACTACTTTTAGCCATGGCCATTGACTAAAATATCCTAATGCAGAAATTTGACTGCATCTCAAAAAGTTGAACAGAACTACCTTGTCAAGTTTTGCTAAACCTATAGCAGACTTTGAGACACTTGTACTAGCGAACTGAGACTTGTAGATATCTTTGGCACAAAAAGACAAAATAGCCTACACAAGTGCTACGATAGTGCATTTGGAGGCCGAAACAAGCTTAGATTGCAATTCCGCACCACATAGCGAAGCTATTTTGATTCCTAATCACTCAGTATGCTCACCAAATTTCATGAGATTCTGAGATTGTGACCTAAGGGGTGTTGATGACGCTCTAGATGAAATGGCGACCTGCTCTGATACCAATTGTTGGAGTTTAAGGTCTATAGAAGCATGCAAACAACACAAGGAAGAAGAGGAAGCTTGGAGCACAACACACAATACTGAATGTATTACCACTACAATGTAAAAAAGATATGTAACCCATTAGGGCAATAGGCATATATACAAATTGGGGGAAAAACCTCCTAAAGAGGGAAAAAAAGTGCCTTGGCGGTCCTAGTGTGTTCACACACATCACTACCTAAATATATCAACGATCCCTATATGATGATAGAGGACGGATGGATCAGGATGACTCGGGACAACAAATCGTTCCCCAATAGGCCATCATAACAGGGGACGTCCCCATGATAGTGTCCTATATTAGCAATCCTATTTGGACATTGCACGATAGAACATCTGAAATGCCCATCTTTTTTTGCTCATTTTTTGCAAAAAAAACTATCTAGAAGTTTCCACTTATGCTCTTTTAAGGAGTGCTTAGGGCCCTCAAAGACAAACATAAGCAAGTTATCCTCTCTTGAAGAGTGATTTCAAAAGACCCTTTCTTGAGTCCTTTCCTCAAGGATCATGGCCTTAGCTCCTAGGTTCTAACCCTTCCTCCTCTCTTACCTTTGGAGTGTACGAGCATCCATTACGGCCTCTTCATCAAGCACATACAAGAGAAGGAAGGCCGTCGTGAAATGGTCATGGTGGGAAGAGGTGGAGTCTCCCACATTCGTCAAAGAATGAGGTGGTTCAAGGCCATGGACATGCAAGTTATGTGGATACAAAAAGATTGGTGGAGCAATGAAGTAAAGCTTTGTAATGCCATCACTTTGAAGAAGAAGCAAGAGCTTCTCAAAAAACTTGTGGTGATTGATACCCATGTGCATGCCCATTGTGCTTCACAAGCTCCTGTCAACCCTGCAACATTTGTGAGAAATTCTACTCCATTTCCAAGGAGGCATCCTCATTGGCAACAACTACTTGACCTCATTCCACCTCCACACCAAAAGATATGCCATCTTCAAGCTCCGCACCATATAAACGTTCACATCATCAACAAACCCTTGATTATAAATGGAATCCCAAATCGAAGGAAGAAGTTGACATGTCAATGGCAAGGTTTTTCTATCACGATCACATATCTTTCAATGCATCCCCATAAGAAGTCGTAACTCATATGGCATAATTGAATTTTCAATTGATCCACTTATTTGCAATTTGTATAAATGTAAATTCTCCTTTTGTTCATTGATCACCGTACTTCAAGAAGATGATGAAAAAAGTAGGGGGATATGGACCACAATATATTCCTCCCACTTTAGAGAGTTTGCATATGACTCTACTAGACAAGGAGAAGAAACTTGTGGAAGCCACATGTGAAAACACAAAAGTCATGGAAAAGAAATGGAGTGCCCTTGCTCATGGATGGATGGATTGATACATAGAGGAGATCTATCCATGGACTTGTTGCTTACTCTCAAGATGAGATGTACTTCATATCATCCCATGATGCATCTGAGATAGGAAAATCAACCAATGTGCTTGCTTTTAAGTGGTCAAGTGCCATAGAAATGGTGGGTCCAACAAATGTTGTAGCCATACTAGCAGATGGGGAAGCCGCAAACAGTGCAACTTCCCAAATCATTGAAAGTTTGTATCCTCATATCAGTGTTTTTCTTTAATGGCTCATTGCCTAAATAATATTCTCAAAGACATTGGCACTTTGGATTGGATTTTTCCTTCAATCAATGAGGCAAATGCATTAGTGAGTTTCATCAACAATCATACACATGTGAAGAATGACTTCAGGAAAAGATCTACTCTTGTTTTGCTTAAATATGTTGAAACACAATTTGCATATAACTTCATCATGTTACATTGTGTTTGTTGGTGCATTTCAAGCCTTCACACATTGGCTTGGAACCTTGGAAGATTTGGCTTGGACCCCTTGAAGGATATATTTATGAGAAGCAAGAACCATAGGAACCTAATCCTATGTGTTATTACCTTTTACTCTTTGTAAAAGTCTAGAATGACTTGGCATCTCATGTAATAATACCAACTTGATTAGTCGTGGATTCTTAGTTGAGTTAATGGAGAGAATATCTCCCTACTTTTAGTAGAGATATTCTAGGGAGCCTAAGTTTGAATTTGAAATTCAAATTAACCTTCAACTCATATAAAAGTAAAGGCAAAACTCGCGGGTCAGTGTGTCACTCATTTTTAGCTCACTCCCCGAGGCATTCTACTGTTGTAACTGTGGGTGTGTTAGTGCTACTCCATAGCCTACACCACCACATCTCAATTAGCTATGCTTGTCATGCTAATGAGCTTGTAAAATCATATCAATCAATAGATATATACACATTCATCATATCTGGTTCTCTGTGTTTTCTACTTCAAGTCTGTCAACTTCCAAGGAGCATTTCTCAGTGCTCACTGAACCAAATCAAGAGTGTAATAGCTCGTTGGAACCAGCTCAAGGTCTTCTACAAGCATACAAAATTTCAGAAGATTTCATTCAGACATTTGCGAGAAATCGGCTTCGAAGTCACCACTGGTCTATCTCTGCAACTCTCCTAAAAATTCGGGGGTAATCATAAATTTGCTAAATCAATTTCTCTGGATGTGGTTTATCATTTCTTCTCATTCCACTTGCAAATGGTAGCTTATTAAGGTACTTTAATACTCCCAAAAGGAATTGTTTCAATTGCAAGTGTGCTGGTCACACTGAGCATAACACTGAGCAGGTATCATTACAGAAATAGCAAGTTTTTTGGATTTGTGAAGGAACCAAGTTATCTGTTTTGGGTTGATCATTACACAAATCATTTGCAAAGTACATATATGGTTTCTTTGTGTCATTTGGAAGCTCAAGGTGTGTACTAAGCATTTCTAGAATCAAAAGAGGGCTGGTGTGAAGCAGGTATAGCAGCACCAACTCATTTCTTGAGTGCATCCAACCATCACTCCCAACAGTGGTATCAGAGCAAATAAGGTAAACATGGGTGATGGATTCCCTTCATTCATTGACAAATTGGACAGTAACAACTACCAAGCTTGGTCATTGAGAATGAAGACCTATCTACAAGGCAGAAGTTTATTTGGATACATATCAGGAGATGAGGAATTGCCCTCATTCAAGACTAGAGGACTACCCACAAAGGATGAACATGAAAGACTCAACCAATGGTGTGCAAAAGATGCTTTGGCAAGGTCTTATCTCTTAAACTCTATATCTGATTTTCTTTTACCTCATGTAAGGAATTGTAAGACTTCCCAAGAGACTTGGGAAACCTTGTCAAACTACTTTTCTTCCAACACAAGGGCTAGGAAGAATCAACTATGGATTGAGTTCACAACCCTTAGGAAGCAGCCCAAGCAACCAGTCTCAGAGTATGTGACTAAGATTAAAGATGTGGCAGACCAACTAGCAAGCATTGGAGAGGAGATTGAAGAGGAGCAAATAGTCAGGCAAGTAACAAATGGACTCAAGGAAGATGATAAGTGGGAAAGTTTCACCACTGCAATGGACCTCTATATGGACATGCATACCCCAGATCTCACAACACTTATGGGCCAACTATTCACACATGAAGCAAAGTTTACAAAGGCAGGAGATCAATCAAAAGGTAACAACCCCTCTGCTCTCTATACTGATAAGAAAGTGAAAGATAAAGGTAAAGGGAAGAAACAGGATGAAGAAGGCTCTACCTCTCAAGCTAATTATGCAGGGAGAGGTAGGTCATCTAGAGGAAGAGGCAGAGGAGGTAAGTCAGGTAGGGGGAGACCCTACAACTCATCACCATGCAACATTTGTGGATTGTCAAACCATACCACAGATGAATGCTACAAGAACTACAAGAATCAGAGAGGAAGAGGCTACTCAAGAGGTGGATACTCTCAAGGGAGAGGCAGATTCAATCAACACCAAAGCTACAATGGATACAACAATCAATACAACAACAATTACAACAACAACCACAATGGTAATTACCAAGGTGGATTCAGAAATAGAAGAGACTACAACAACTACACAGAGGAGCAAGATGACTCCCTATTGATCATGAATATGACCTCCAAGGTAGGTACAAATGATGATCATTTATTTTATATTGACTCAGGATGTTCTAACCATGTAGCTGGCAATGTGGCACTACTTTCTGATTTGGAAGAGCCCAAGGGCAAACATCAGGTACAAACAGGTGATGACACTAAACATTCTGTTGTTAAGATTGGAAATGTGAAGACATGTGATGGTAACCAAAACCTATTGAGCAGGGTAGTCTATGTACCAACCATCACCAAGAATCTAATGAGTGTTGGCCAGATTGTGGAGAAAGGTTTGCAGGTCAGATTCACACAACATGGAGCATATGTGGAGGACCCAAGACATGGATTCAGAAGGATAGCCAAAGGGGAGAAATCAGGTAGATTGTTTACTTTTGAGCTAGAAGACACCAAGAACATTGCTTTGTATAATTACAAGGATCAGACACTTTCAGAGTTAGAAATATGGCACAAGAGATTAGGGCACATAGGTGAAAGAACCCTAAAGCAAATGTGCAGGGATCAATGTGTGCTTGGGATACCTAATGTGTCCAAGCAACACATGATTTACAAGTGTGGATCATGTCAATTTGGTAAGTCTCACAGGTTACCCTATTCAAGGAAAGGTTTCATGCATGAAGACTACCTAGACTTGGTACACACAGATGTTTGGGGACCTAGCAAGGACCCTTCTATTTCAGGTTCAAGGTATTATGTGTCCTTCATTGATGATTATAGCAGGTGGACCATTTTATACTTTATGAAGCATAAAGATGAAGTGTTTAATTGTTTCAAGAGGTATCTTGCACTTGTTGAAAATCAAACAGGAAGAAGCTTGAAGAGGCTAAGGTCAGATGGTGGAGGAGAGTACTTCTCCAATGAGTTTGAAGATTTCTTGCAGGAAAGAGGCATCAAAAGGGAGATTACTACAAGGTACTCACCTAAAAAAAATGGGGTAGCTGAAAGAAGGAATAGACTCATTGTAGAAACAGCTAGGTCTATGCTTAATGAAAAGAAGTTGCCAAATTATCTTTGGGCAGAGAGTGTATCCACTGCCACCTATCTCATAAACAGGTTGCCATCCAAATCTCTTGATGGCATGACACCATATGAAGCTTGGCATGGTAAGAGACCCTCTCTGGATCATTGCAAAATCTTTGGTTGTATAGCATATGTGCATATTCCCTCACAGGTAAGGGGAAAGCTAGACCCCAAGGCTGAAAAATGTATCTTCATTGGTTATGATTTGAACCAAAAGGGATACAGATTCTACAACCCAACAAACAAAGGTTTCAAGGTAAGCAGAGATGTCATCTTTGATGAGAATGACTCATGGTATGAGAATGAATGCAGGAAAGTGAGTCTACCCTATGACATGGAAGAAGATTTTCCAAAGCTCACCAAGGAGGAACCAATTCAGCAAGAAGATTCAAGCTCAGATGATGATGATACAATAAACCTTGAAGAGTTCAAGGCTTGGAAGTCCAAAGGGAAGATGAAGATGAAGCAACTAGAAGATAAACCAGAATCCTCAACCCAAGCAATGAGGAGATCTCAAAGAGAAAAGAAGAAGCCTATCAGACTTGGGTATGACACATCACTTGTAACTAAACATTCTGTATATCTTGCAAAGGACTTGTTGAATGAAGAACCAGGTACTTATGAAGAAGCAATTACCAAACCAGAATGGAAAGAAGCCATGGATGAAGAGATGGAAGCTCTCAAGGAAAGTGATACTTGGGACTTGGTACCCAAGAAAGACTCTATGAAGGTAATAGGATCCAGATGGATCTACAAACTAAAGAAGAATTTAGATGGAACAATAAACAGGTACAAAGCTAGGTTGGTAGCCAAGGGTTTTTCACAAACCCAAGGCATCTATTATGAGGAGACATTTTCTCCTGTGGCCAAGATGCCAACTATCAGAATATTGGTGAGTGTAGCTGCATCCAAGAATTGGAATATGTACCAATTAGATGTCAAGAATGCTTTCTTAAATGGATGGATATCTGAAGAAGTCTACATGTCACAACCACCTGGCTATGAAGATCCAAAAAAGGTACATTATGTTTGTAAATTGAAGAAGGCTCTGTATGGTTTAAAGCAGGCACCTAGAGCATGGAATTACAGGTTGACAACCTATCTCCAAGACCAAGGATTTGTGATGAGTAAAGCAGACACTTCCCTATTCATAAAGAGAAGTAGTTTAGAGGTAATCTACTTATGTGTTTATGTTGATGGCATCATCATTACAGGTAACGATGTCAATGGGATTAGACACATCAAAGGACAGATGATGAAAGAATTCAAGATTAGTGATCTTGGATTATTGAAGTACTTCTTAGGTCTTGAGTTAGTCTACACCAACTCAGGTATATATATCACTCAAAAGAAGTATGTGCAGGATATGGTCAAGAAGTTTGGTTTACAGAATGCTAAGATATCTACTACTCCAATGGAGGTCAACCTAAAGCTAAGTGCTCATGAAGGAGAAGAAGTCCAAGACATCACAGGGTATCAAAGTATGGTAGGTAGTTTAAACTATGCTACCTTGACAAGAATTGACATAGCATATGGAGTTAGTGTGCTTAGTCAATTCATGCACAAACCAAGGGTACCTCACCTAGAGGCAGCAAAGAAGATCTTGAAGTATCTGAAGGGAACTCAAAGTCATGGTTTGTACTTTCCTTATACATCAGATATTGACATTAAAGTTTACTCAGATGCAGATTGGGCAGGATGCAAGGATGATAGGAGAAGCACCTCAGGATACATTTGTTTTGCAGGAGATAAGCCTATTTCTTGGTCAGCCAAGAAGCAACCTACAGTGGCATTGTCATCCACTGAAGCAGAGTATAGAGGGCTTGCCAATGCCACTCAAGAAGCTATCTGGTTGAAGCTTCTATATACAGAGTTAGGTCTATATACAAGGCCACCAATCATATTTGGAGATAACACTAGCTCTCTTCACCTTGCAGCTAATCCAATATATCATGCCAGAACCAAACACATAGAGGTTCATTACCACTATGTGAGAGAGAAGTTGCTTAGTAAAGACATTCAATTGACTTATGTGTCTACTAATATGCAATGTGCAGATTTACTCACTAAAGCATTGGATGGAAACAAGTTATGCAGATTTAAATCCATGATTGGATTGCAGGAAGTAATTGAAGATTGAAGATGAAGACTTAAGCCAAAGTGTTTGGCTTGAGGGGGAGCTGTTGGTGCATTTCAAGCCTTCACACATTGGCTTGGAACCTTGGAAGATTTGGCTTGGACCCCTTGAAGGATATATTTATGAGAAGCAACAACCATAGGAACCTAGTCCTATGTGTTATTACCTTTTACTCTTTGTAAAAGTCTAGAATGACTTGGCATCTCATGTAATCATACCAACTTGATTAGTCATGGATTCTTAGTTGAGTTAATGGAGAGAATATCTCCCTACTTTTAGTAGAGATATTCTAGGGAGCCTAAGTTTGAATTTGAAATTCAAATTAACCTTCAACTCATATAAAAGTAAAGGCAAAACTCGCGGGTCAGTGTGTCACTCATTTTTAGCTCACTCCCCGAGGCATTCTACTGTTGTAACTATGGGTGTGTTAGTGCTACTCCATAGCCTACACCACCACATCTCAATTAGCTATGCTTGTCATGCTAATGAGCTTGTAAAATCATATCAATCAATAGATATATACACATTCATCATATCTGGTTCTCTGTGTTTTCTACTTCAAGTCTGTCAACTTCCAAGGAGCATTTCTCAGTGCTCACTGAACCAAATCAAGAGTGTAATAGCTCGTTGGAACCAGCTCAAGGTCTTCTACAAGCATACAAAATTTCAGAAGATTTCATTCAGACATTTGCGAGAAATCGGCTTCGAAGTCACCACTGGTCTATCTCTGCAACTCTCCTAAAAAGTCGGGGGTAATCATAAATTTGCTAAATCAATTTCTCTAGATGTGGTTTACCATTTCTTCTCATTCCACTTGCAAATGGTAGCTTATTAAGGTACTTTAATACTCCCAAAAGGAATTGTTTCAATTGCAAGTGTGTTGGTCACACTGAGCATAACACTGAGCAGGTATCATTACAGAAATAGCAAGTTTTTTGGATTTGTGAAGGAACCAAGTTATCTGTTTTGGGTTAATCATTACACAAATCATTTGCAAAGTACATATATGGTTTCTTTGTGTCATTTGGAAGCTCAAGGTGTGTACTAAGCATTTCTAGAATCAAAAGAGGTCTGGTGTGAAGCAGGTATAGCAGCACCAACTCATTTCTTGAGTGCATCCAACCATCACTCCCAACAGTGGTATCAGAGCAAATAAGGTAAACATGGGTGATGGATTCCCTTCATTCATTGACAAATTGGACAGGAACAACTACCAAGCTTGGTCATTGAGAATGAAGACCTATCTACAAGGCAGAAGTTTATTTGGATACATATCAGGAGATGAGGAATTGCCCTCATTCAAGACTAGAGGACTACCCACAAAGGATGAACATGAAAGACTCAACCAATGGTGTGCAAAAGATGCTTTGGCAAGGTCTTATCTCTTAAACTCTATATCTGATTTTCTTTTACCTCATGTAAGGAATTGTAAGACTTCCCAAGAGACTTGGGAAACCTTGTCAAACTACTTTTCTTCCAACACAAGGGCTAGGAAGAATCAACTATGGATTGAGTTCACAACCCTTAGGAAGCAGCCCAAGCAACCAGTCTCAGAGTATGTGACTAAGATTAAAGATGTGGCAGACCAACTAGCAAGCATTGGAGAGGAGATTGAAGAGGAGCAAATAGTCAGGCAAGTAACAAATGGACTCAAGGCAGATGATAAGTGGGAAAGTTTCACCACTGCAATGGACCTCTATATGGACATGCATACCCCAGATCTCACAACACTTATGGGCCAACTATTCACACATGAAGCAAAGTTTACAAAGGCAGGAGATCAATCAAAAGGTAACAACCCCTCTGCTCTCTATACTGATAAGAAAGTTAAAGATAAAGGTAAAGGGAAGAAATAGGATGAAGAAGGCTCTACCTCTCAAGCTAATTATGCAGGGAGAGGTAGGTCATCTAGAGGAAGAGGCAGAGGAGGTAAGTCAGGTAGGGGGAGACCCTACAACTCATCACCATGCAACATTTGTGGATTGTCAAACCATACCACAGATGAATGCTACAAGAACTACAAGAATCAGAGAGGAAGAGGCTACTCAAGAGGTGGATACTCTCAAGGGAGAGGCAGATTCAATCAACACCAAAGCTACAATGGATACAACAACAATTACAACAACAACCACAATGGTAATTACCAAGGTGGATTCAGAAATAGAAGAGACTACAACAACTACACAGAGGAGCAAGATGACTCCCTATTGATCATGAATATGACCTCCAAGGCAGGTACAAATGATGATCATTTATTTTATATTGACTCAGGATGTTCTAACCATGTAGCTGGCAATGTGGCACTACTTTCTGATTTGGAAGTGCCCAAGGGCAAACATCAGGTACAAAAAGGTGATGACACTAAACATTCTGTTGTTAAGATTGGAAATGTGAAGACATGTGATGGTAACCAAAACCTATTGAGTAGGGTACTCTATGTACAAACCATCACCAAGAATCTAATAAGTGTTGGCCAGATTGTGGAGAAAGGTTTGCAGGTCAGATTCACACAACATGGAGCATATGTGGAGGACCCAAGACATGGATTCAGAAGGATAGCCAAAGGGGAGAAATCAGGTAGATTGTTTACTTTTGAGCTAGAAGACACCAAGAACATTGCTTTGTATAATTACAAGGATCAGACACTTTCAGAGTTAGAAATATGGCACAAGAGATTAGGGCACATAGGTGAAAGAACCCTAAAGCAAATGTGCAGGGATCAATGTGTGCTTGGGATACCTAATGTGTCCAAGCAACACATGATTTACAAGTGTGGATCATGTCAATTTGGTAAGTCTCACAGGTTACCCTATTCAAGGAAAGGTTTCATGCATGAAGACTACCTAGACTTGGTACACACAGATGTTTGGGGACCTAGCAAGGACCCTTCTATTTCAGGTTCAAGGTATTATGTGTCCTTCATTGATGATTATAGCAGGTGGACCATTTTATACTTTATGAAGCATAAAGATGAAGTGTTTAATTGTTTCAAGAGGTATCTTGCACTTGTTGAAAATCAAACAGGAAGAAGCTTGAAGAGGCTAAGGTCAGATGGTGGAGGAGAGTACTTCTCCAATGAGTTTGAAGATTTCTTGCAGGAAAGAGGCATCAAAAGGGAGATTACTACAAGGTACTCACCTAAACAAAATGGGGTAGCTGAAAGAAGGAATAGACTCATTGTAGAAACAGCTAGGTCTATGCTTAATGAAAAGAAGTTGCCAAATTATCTTTGGGCAGAGAGTGTATCCACTGCCACCTATCTCATAAACAGGTTGCCATCCAAATCTCTTGATGGCATGACACCATATGAAGCTTGGCATGGTAAGAGACCCTCTCTGGATCATTGCAAAATCTTTGGTTGTATAGCATATGTGCATATTCCCTCACAGGTAAGGGGAAAGCTAGACCCCAAGGCTGAAAAATGTATCTTCATTGGTTATGATTTGAACCAAAAGGGATACAGATTCTACAACCCAACAAACAAAGGTTTCAAGGTAAGCAGAGATGTCATCTTTGATGAGAATGACTCATGGTATGAGAATGAATGCAGGAAAGTGAGTCTACCCTATGACATGGAAGAAGATTTTCCAAAGCTCACCAAGGAGGAACCAATTCAGCAAGAAGATTCAAGCTCAGATGATGATGATACAATAAACCTTGAAGAGTTCAAGGCTTGGAAGTCCAAAGGGAAGATGAAGATGAAGCAACTAGAAGATAAACCAGAATCCTCAACCCAAGCAATGAGGAGATCTCAAAGAGAAAAGAAGAAGCCTATCAGATTTGGGTATGACACATCACTTGTAACTAAACATTCTGTATATCTTGCAAAGGACTTGTTGAATGAAGAACCAGGTACTTATGAAGAAGCAATTACCAAACCAGAATGGAAAGAAGCCATGGATGAAGAGATGGAAGCTCTCAAGGAAAGTGATACTTGGGACTTGGTACCCAAGAAAGACTCTATGAAGGTAATAGGATCCAGATGGATCTACAAACTAAAGAAGAATTCAGATGGAACAATAAACAGGTACAAAGCTAGGTTGGTAGCCAAGGGTTTTGCACAAACCCAAGGCATTGATTATGAGGAGACATTTTCTCCTGTGGCCAAGATGCCAACTATCAGAATATTGGTGAGTGTAGTTGCATCCAAGAATTGGAATATGTACCAATTAGATGTCAAGAATGCTTTCTTAAATGGATGGATATCTGAAGAAGTCTACATGTCACAACCACCTGGCTATGAAGATCCAAAAAAGGTACATTATGTTTGTAAATTGAAGAAGGCTCTGTATGGTTTAAAGCAGGCACCTAGAGCATGGAATTACAGGATGACAACCTATCTCCAAGACCAAGGATTTGTGATGAGTAAAGCAGACACTTCCCTATTCATAAAGAGAAGTAGTACAGAGGTAATCTACTTATGTGTTTATGTTGATGACATCATCATTACAGGTAATGATGTCAATGGGATTAGACACATCAAAGGACAGATGATGAAAGAATTCAAGATTAGTGATCTTGGATTATTGAAGTACTTCTTAGGTCTTGAGTTAGTCTACACCAACTCAGGTATATATATCACTCAAAAGAAGTATGTGCAGGATATGGTCAAGAAGTTTGGTTTGCAGAATGCTAAGGTATCTACTACTCCAATGGAGGTCAACCTAAAGCTAAGTGCTCATGAAGGAGAAGAAGTCCAAGACATCACAGGGTATCAAAGTATGGTAGGTAGTTTGAACTATGCTACCTTGACAAGAATTGACATAGCATATGGAGTTAGTGTGCTTAGTCAATTCATGCACAAACCAAGGGTACCTCACCTAGAGGCAGCAAAGAAGATCTTGAAGTATCTGAAGGGAACTCAAAGTCATGGTTTGTACTTTCCTTATACATCAGATATTGACATTAAAGTTTACTCAAATGCAGATTGGGCAGGATGCAAGGATGATAGGAGAAGCACCTCAGGATACAATTTTTTTGCAGGAGATAAGCCTATTTCTTGGTCAGCCAAGAAGCAACCTACAGTGGCATTGTCATCCACTGAAGCAGACTATAGAGGGCTTGCCAATGCCACTCAAGAAGCTATCTGGTTGAAGCTTCTATATACAGAGTTAGGTCTATATACAAGGCCACCAATCATATTTGGAGATAACACTAGCTCTCTTCACCTTGCAGCTAATCCAATATATCATGCCAGAACCAAACACATAGAGGTTCATTACCACTATGTGAGAGAGAAGTTGCTTAGTAAAGACATTCAATTGACTTATGTGTCTACTAATATGCAATGTGCAGATTTACTCACTAAAGCATTGGATGGAAACAAGTTATGCAGATTTAAATCCATGATTGGATTGCAGGAAGTAATTGAAGATTGAAGATGAAGACTTAAGCCAAAGTGTTTGGCTTGAGGGGGAGCTGTTGGTGCATTTCAAGCCTTCACACATTGGCTTGGAACCTTGGAAGATTTGGCTTGGACCCCTTGAAGGATATATTTATGAGAAGCAAGAACCATAGGAACCTAGTCCTATGTGTTATTACCTTTTACTCTTTGTAAAAGTCTAGAATGACTTGGCATCTCATGTAATCATACCAACTTGATTAGTCGTGGATTCTTAGTTGAGTTAATGGAGAGAATATCTCCCTACTTTTAGTAGAGATATTCTAGGGAGCCTAAGTTTGATTTTGAAATTCAAATTAACCTTGAACTCATATAAAAGTAAAGGCAAAACTCGCGGGTCAGTGTGTCAC
This sequence comes from Ceratopteris richardii, assembly GCA_020310875.1. NCBI lineage: Eukaryota > Viridiplantae > Streptophyta > Polypodiopsida > Polypodiales > Pteridaceae > Ceratopteris > Ceratopteris richardii. Next base: position 89,647,399 of record CM035425.1, on the reverse strand, counting down.
TCATTTTTAGCTCACTCCCCGAGGCATTCTACTGTTGTAACTGTGGGTGTGTTAGTGCTACTCCATAGCCTACACCACCACATCTCAATTAGCTATGCTTGTCATGCTAATGAGCTTGTAAAATCATATCAATCAATAGATATATACACATTCATCATATCTGGTTCTCTGTGTTTTCTACTTCCAAGGAGCATTTCTCAGTGCTCACTGAACCAAATCAAGAGTGTAATAGCTCGTTGGAACAAGCTCAAGGTCTTCTACAAGCATACAAAATTTCAGAAGATTTCATTCAGCCATTTGCGAGAAATCGGCTTCGAAGTCACCACTGGTCTATCTCTGCAACTCTCCTAAAAAGTCGGGGGTAATCATAAATTTGCTAAATCAATTTCTCTGGATGTGGTTTATCATTTCTTCTCATTCCACTTGCAAATGGTAGCTTATTAAGGTACTTTAATACTCCCAAAAGGAATTGTTTCAATTGCAAGTGTGCTGGTCACACTGAGCATAACACTGAGCAGGTATCATTACAGAAATAGCAAGTTTTTTGGATTTGTGAAGGAACCAAGTTATCTGTTTTGGGTTGATCATTACACAAATCATTTGCAAAGTACATATATGGCTTCTTTGTGTCACTTGGAAGCTCAAGGTGTGTACTAAGCATTTCTAGAATCAAAAGAGGGCTGGTGTGAAGCAGGTATAGCAGCACCAACTCATTTCTTGAGTGCATCCAACCATCACTCCCAACAGTGGTATCAGAGCAAATAAGGTAAACATGGGTGATGGATTCCCTTCATTCATTGACAAATTGGACAGGAACAACTACCAAGCTTGGTCATTGAGAATAAAGACCTATCTACAAGGCAGAAGTTTATTTGGATACATATCAGGAGATGAGGAATTGCCCTCATTCAAGACTAGAGGACTACCCACAAAGGATGAACATGAAAGACTCAACCAATGGTGTGCAAAAGATGCTTTGGCAAGGTCTTATCTCTTAAACTCTATATCTGATTTTCTTTTACCTCATGTAAGGAATTGTAAGACTTCCCAAGAGACTTGGGAAACCTTGTCAAACTAATTTTCTTCCAACACAAGGGCTAGGAAGAATCAACTATGGATTGAGTTCACAACCCTTAGGAAGCAGCCCAAGCAACCAGTCTCAGAGTATGTGACTAAGATTAAAGATGTGGCAGACCAACCAGCAAGCATTGGAGAGGAGATTGAAGAGGAGCAAATAGTCAGGCAAGTAACAAATGGACTCAAGGCAGATGATAAGTGGGAAAGTTTCACCACTGCAATGGACCTCTATATGGACATGCATACCCCAGATCTCACAACACTTATGGGCCAACTATTCACACATGAAGCAAAGTTTACAAAGGCAGGAGATCAATCAAAAGGTAACAACCCCTCTGCTCTCTATACTGATAAGAAAGTTAAAGATAAAGGTAAAGGGAAGAAACAGGATGAAGAAGGCTCTACCTCTCAAGCTAATTATGCAGGGAGAGGTAGGTCATCTAGAGGAAGAGGCAGAGGAGGTAAGTCAGGTAGGGGGAGACCCTACAACTCATCACCATGCAACATTTGTGGATTGTCAAACCATACCACAGATGAATGCTACAAGAACTACAAGAATCAGAGAGGAAGAGGCTACTCAAGAGGTGGATACTCTCAAGGGAGAGGCAGATTCAATCAACACCAAAGCTACAATGGATACAACAATCAATACAACAACAACCACAATGGTAATTACCAAGGTGGATTCAGAAATAGAAGAGACTACAACAACTACACAGAGGAGCAAGATGACTCCCTATTGATCATGAATATGACCTCCAAGGCAGGTACAAATGATGATCATTTATTTTATATTGACTCAGGATGTTCTAACCATGTAGCTGGCAATGTGGCACTACTTTCTGATTTGGAAGAGCCCAAGGGCAAACATCAGGTACAAACAGGTGATGACACTAAACATTCTGTTGTTAAGATTGGAAATGTGAAGACATGTGATGGTAACCAAAACCTATTGAGCAGGGCACTCTATGTACAAACCATCACCAAGAATCTAATGAGTGTTGGCCAGATTGTGGAGAAAGGTTTGCAGGTCAGATTCACACAACATGGAGCATATGTGGAGGACCCAAGACATGGATTCAGAAGGATAGCCAAAGGGGAGAAATCAGGTAGATTGTTTCGTAACTTTTGAGCTAGAAGACACCAAGAACATTGCTTTGTATAATTACAAGGATCAGACACTTTCAGAGTTAGAAATATGGCACAAGAGATTAGGGCACATAGGTGAAAGAACCCTAAAGCAAATGTGCAGGGATCAATGTGTGCTTGGGATACCTAATGTGTCCAAGCAACACATGATTTACAAGTGTGGATCATGTCAATTTGGTAAGTCTCACAGGTTACCCTATTCAAGGAAAGGTTTCATGCATGAAGACTACCTAGACTTGGTACACACAGATGTTTGGGGACCTAGCAAGGACCCTTCTATTTCAGGTTCAAGGTATTATGTGTCCTTCATTGATGATTATAGCAGGTGGACCATTTTATACTTTATGAAGCATAAAGATGAAGTGTTTAATTGTTTCAAGAGGTATCTTGCACTTGTTGAAAATCAAACAGGAAGAAGCTTGAAGAGGCTAAGGTCAGATGGTGGAGGAGAGTACTTCTCCAATGAGTTTGAAGATTTCTTGCAGGAAAGAGGCATCAAAAGGGAGATTACTACAAGGTACTCACCTAAACAAAATGGGGTAGCTGAAAGAAGGAATAGACTCATTGTAGAAACAGCTAGGTCTATGCTTAATGAAAAGAAGTTGCCAAATTATCTTTGGGCAGAGAGTGTATCCACTGCCACCTATCTCATAAACAGGTTGCCATCCAAATCTCTTGATGGCATGACACCATATGAAGCTTGGCATGGTAAGAGACCCTCTCTGGATCATTGCAAAATCTTTGGTTGTATAGCATATGTGCATATTCCCTCACAGGTAAGGGGAAAGCTAGACCCCAAGGCTGAAAAATGTATCTTCATTGGTTATGATTTGAACCAAAAGGGATACAGATTCTACAACCCAACAAAAAAAGGTTTCAAGGTAAGAAGAGATGTCATCTTTGATGAGAATGACTCATGGTATGAGAATGAATGCAGGAAAGTGAGTCTACCCTATGACATGGAAGAAGATTTTCCAAAGCTCACCAAGGAGGAACCAATTCAGCAAGAAGATTCAAGCTCAGATGATGATGATACAATAAACCTTGAAGAGTTCAAGGCTTGGAAGTCCAAAGGGAAGATGAAGATGAAGCAACTAGAAGATAAACCAAAATCCTCAACCCAAGCAATGAGGAGATCTCAAAGAGAAAAGAAGAAGCCTATCAGATTTGGGTATGACACATCACTTGTAACTAAACATTCTGTATATCTTGCAAAGGACTTGTTGAATGAAGAACCAGGTACTTATGAAGAAGCAATTACCAAACCAGAATGGAAAGAAGCCATGGATGAAGAGATGGAAGCTCTCAAGGAAAGTGATACTTGGGACTTGGTACCCAAGAAAGACTCTATGAAGGTAATAGGATCCAGATGGATCTACAAACTAAAGAAGAATTCAGATGGAACAATAAACAGGTACAAAGCTAGGTTGGTAGCCAAGGGTTTTGCACAAACCCAAGGCATTGATTATGAGGAGACATTTTCTCCTGTGGCCAAGATGCCAACTATCAGAATATTGGTGAGTGTAGCTGCATCCAAGAATTGGAATATGTACCAATTAGATGTCAAGAATGCTTTCTTAAATGGATGGATATCTGAAGAAGTCTACATGTCACAACCACCTGGCTATGAAGATCCAAAAAAGGTACATTATGTTTGTAAATTGAAGAAGGCTCTGTATGGTTTAAAGCAAGCACCTAGAGCATGGAATTACAGGATGACAACCTATCTCCAAGACCAAGGATTTGTGATGAGTAAAGCAGACACTTCCCTATTCATAAAGAGAAGTAGTACAGAGGTAATCTACTTATGTGTTTATGTTGATGACATCATCATTACAGGTAATGATGTCAATGGGATTAGACACATCAAAGGACAGATGATGAAAGAATTCAAGATTAGTGATCTTGGATTATTGAAGTACTTCTTAGGTCTTGAGTTAGTCTACACCAACTCAGGTATATATATCACTCAAAAGAAGTATGTGCAGGATATGGTCAAGAAGTTTGGTTTGCAGAATACTAAGGTATCTACTACTCCAATGGAGGTCAACCTAAAGCTAAGTGCTCATGAAGGAGAAGAAGTCCAAGACATCACAGGGTATCAAAGTATGGTAGGTAGTTTGAACTATGCTACCTTGACAAGAATTGACATAGCATATGGAGTTAGTGTGCTTAGTCAATTCATGCACAAACCAAGGGTACCTCACCTAGAGGCAGCAAAGAAGATCTTGAAGTATCTGAAGGGAACTCAAAGTCATGGTTTGTACTTTCCTTATACATCAGATATTGACATTAAAGTTTACTCAGATGCAGATTGGGCAGGATGCAAGGATGATAGGAGAAGCACCTCAGGATACATTTGTTTTGCAGGAGATAAGCCTATTTCTTGGTCAGCCAAGAAGCAACCTACAGTGGCATTGTCATCCACTGAAGCAGAGTATAGAGGGCTTGCCAATGCCACTCAAGAAGCTATCTGGTTGAAGCTTCTATATACAGAGTTAGGTCTATATACAAGGCCACCAATCATATTTGGAGATAACACTAGCTCTCTTCACCTTGCAGCTAATCCAATATATCATGCCAGAACCAAACACATAGAGGTTCATTACCACTATGTGAGAGAGAAGTTGCTTAGTAAAGACATTCAATTGACTTATGTGTCTACTAATATGCAATGTGCAGATTTACTCACTAAAGCAATGGATGGAAACAAGTTATGCAGATTTAAATCCATGATTGGATTGTAGGAAGTAATTGAAGATTGAAGATGAAGACTTAAGCCAAAGTGTTTGGCTTGAGGGGGAGCTGTTGGTGCATTTCAAGCCTTCACACATTGGCTTGGAACCTTGGAAGATTTGGCTTGGACCCCTTGAAGGATATATTTATGAGAAGCAAGAACCATAGGAACCTAGTCCTATGTGTTATTACCTTTTACTCTTTGTAAAAGTCTAGAATGACTTGGCATCTCATGTAATCATACCAACTTGATTAGTCGTGGATTCTTAGTTGAGTTAATGGAGAGAATATCTCCCTACTTTTAGTAGAGATATTCTAGGGAGCCTAAGTTTGAATTTGAAATTCAAATTAACCTTCAACTCATATAAAAGTAAAGGCAAAACTCGCGGGTCAGTGTGTCACTCATTTTTAGCTCACTCCCCGAGGCATTCTACTGTTGTAACTGTGGGTGTGTTAGTGCTACTCCATAGCCTACACCACCACATCTCAATTAGCTATGCTTGTCATGCTAATGAGCTTGTAAAATCATATCAATCAATAGATATATACACATTCATCATATCTGGTTCTCTGTGTTTTCTACTTCAAGTCTGTCAACTTCCAAGGAGCATTTCTCAGTGCTCACTGAACCAAAGCAAGAGTGTAATATCTCGTTGGAACCAGCTCAAGGTCTTCTACAAGCATACAAAATTTCAGAAGATTTCATTTAGCCATTTAGGAGAAATCGGCTTCGAAGTCACCACTGGTCTATCTCTGCAACTCTCCTAAAAAGTCGGGGGTAATCATAAATTTGCTAAATCAATTTCTCTGGATGTGGTTTACCATTTCTTCTCATTCCACTTGCAAATGGTAGCTTATTAAGGTACTTTAATACTCCCAAAAGGAATTGTTTCAATTGCAAGTGTGCTGGTCACACTGAGCATAACACTGAGCAGGTATCATTACAGAAATAGCAAAGTTTTTGGATTTGTGAAGGAACCAAGTTATCTGTTTTGGGTTGATCATTACACAAATCATTTGCAAAGTACATATATGGTTTCTTTGTCTCATTTGGAAGCTCAAGGTGTGTACTAAGCATTTCTAGAATCAAAAGAGGGCTGGTGTGAAGCAGGTATAGCAGCACCAACTCATTTCTTGAGTGCATCCAACCATCACTCCCAACAGTGGTATCAGAGCAAATAAGGTAAACATGGGTGATGGATTCCCTTCATTCATTGACAAATTGGACAGGAACAACTACCAAGCTTGGTCATTGAGAATGAAGACCTATCTACAAGGCAGAAGTTTATTTGGATACATATCAGGAGATGAGGAATTGCCCTCATTCAAGACTAGAGGACTACCCACAAAGGATGAACATGAAAGACTCAACCAATGGTGTGCAAAAGATGCTTTGGCAAGGTCTTATCTCTTAAACTCTATATCTGATTTTCTTTTACCTCATGTAATGAATTGTAAGACTTCCCAAGAGACTTGGGAAACCTTGTCAAACTACTTTTCTTCCAACACAAGGGCTAGGAAGAATCAACTATGGATTGAGTTCACAACCCTTAGGAAGCAGCCCAAGCAACCAGTCTCAGAGTATGTGACTAAGATTAAAGATGTGGCAGACCAACTAGCAAGCATTGGAGAGGAGATTGAAGAGGAGCAAATAGTCAGGCAAGTAACAAATGGACTCAAGGCAGATGATAAGTGGGAAAGTTTCACCACTGCAATGGACCTCTATATGGACATGCATACCCCAGATCTCACAACACTTATGGGCCAACTATTCACACATGAAGCAAAGTTTACAAAGGCAGGAGATCAATCAAAAGGTAACAACCCCTCTGCTCTCTATACTTATAAGAAAGTTAAAGATAAAGGTAAAGGGAAGAAACAGGATGAAGAAGGCTCTACCTCTCAAGCTAATTATGCAGGGAGAGGTAGGTCATCTAGAGGAAGAGGCAGAGGAGGTAAGTCAGGTAGGGGGAGACCCTACAACTCATCACCATGCAACATTTGTGGATTGTCAAACCATACCACAGATGAATGCTACAAGAACTACAAGAATCAGAGAGGAAGAGGCTACTCAAGAGGTGGATACTCTCAAGGGAGAGGCAGATTCAATCAACACCAAAGCTACAATGGATACAACAACAATTACAACAACAACCACAATGGTAATTACCAAGGTGGATTCAGAAATAGAAGAGACTACAACAACTACACAGAGGAGCAAGATGACTCCCTATTGATCATGAATATGACCTCCAAGGCAGGTACAAATGATGATCATTTATTTTATATTGACTCAGGATGTTCTAACCATGTAGCTGGCAATGTGGCACTACTTTCTGATTTGGAAGTGCCCAAGGGCAAACATCAGGTACAAAAAGGTGATGACACTAAACATTCTGTTGTTAAGATTGGAAATGTGAAGACATGTGATGGTAACCAAAACCTATTGAGTAGGGTACTCTATGTACAAACCATCACCAAGAATCTAATAAGTGTTGGCCAGATTGTGGAGAAAGGTTTGCAGGTCAGATTCACACAACATGGAGCATATGTGGAGGACCCAAGACATGGATTCAGAAGGATAGCCAAAGGGGAGAAATCAGGTAGATTGTTTACTTTTGAGCTAGAAGACACCAAGAACATTGCTTTGTATAATTACAAGGATCAGACACTTTCAGAGTTAGAAATATGGCACAAGAGATTAGGGCACATAGGTGAAAGAACCCTAAAGCAAATGTGCAGGGATCAATGTGTGCTTGGGATACCTAATGTGTCCAAGCAACACATGATTTACAAGTGTGGATCATGTCAATTTGGTAAGTCTCACAGGTTACCCTATTCAAGGAAAGGTTTCATGCATGAAGACTACCTAGACTTGGTACACACAGATGTTTGGGGACCTAGCAAGGACCCTTCTATTTCAGGTTCAAGGTATTATGTGTCCTTCATTGATGATTATAGCAGGTGGACCATTTTATACTTTATGAAGCATAAAGATGAAGTGTTTAATTGTTTCAAGAGGTATCTTGCACTTGTTGAAAATCAAACAGGAAGAAGCTTGAAGAGGCTAAGGTCAGATGGTGGAGGAGAGTACTTCTCCAATGAGTTTGAAGATTTCTTGCAGGAAAGAGGCATCAAAAGGGAGATTACTACAAGGTACTCACCTAAACAAAATGGGGTAGCTGAAAGAAGGAATAGACTCATTGTAGAAACAGCTAGGTCTATGCTTAATGAAAAGAAGTTGCCAAATTATCTTTGGGCAGAGAGTGTATCCACTGCCACCTATCTCATAAACAGGTTGCCATCCAAATCTCTTGATGGCATGACACCATATGAAGCTTGGCATGGTAAGAGACCCTCTCTGGATCATTGCAAAATCTTTGGTTGTATAGCATATGTGCATATTCCCTCACAGGTAAGGGGAAAGCTAGACCCCAAGGCTGAAAAATGTATCTTCATTGGTTATGATTTGAACCAAAAGGGATACAGATTCTACAACCCAACAAACAAAGGTTTCAAGGTAAGCAGAGATGTCATCTTTGATGAGAATGACTCATGGTATGAGAATGAATGCAGGAAAGTGAGTCTACCCTATGACATGGAAGAAGATTTTCCAAAGCTCACCAAGGAGGAACCAATTCAGCAAGAAGATTCAAGCTCAGATGATGATGATACAATAAACCTTGAAGAGTTCAAGGCTTGGAAGTCCAAAGGGAAGATGAAGATGAAGCAACTAGAAGATAAACCAGAATCCTCAACCCAAGCAATGAGGAGATCTCAAAGAGAAAAGAAGAAGCCTATCAGATTTGGGTATGACACATCACTTGTAACTAAACATTCTGTATATCTTGCAAAGGACTTGTTGAATGAAGAACCAGGTACTTATGAAGAAGCAATTACCAAACCAGAATGGAAAGAAGCCATGGATGAAGAGATGGAAGCTCTCAAGGAAAGTGATACTTGGGACTTGGTACCCAAGAAAGACTCTATGAAGGTAATAGGATCCAGATGGATCTACAAACTAAAGAAGAATTCAGATGGAACAATAAACAGGTACAAAGCTAGGTTGGTAGCCAAGGGTTTTGCACAAACCCAAGGCATTGATTATGAGGAGACATTTTCTCCTGTGGCCAAGATGCCAACTATCAGAATATTGGTGAGTGTAGTTGCATCCAAGAATTGGAATATGTACCAATTAGATGTCAAGAATGCTTTCTTAAATGGATGGATATCTGAAGAAGTCTACATGTCACAACCACCTGGCTATGAAGATCCAAAAAAGGTACATTATGTTTGTAAATTGAAGAAGGCTCTGTATGGTTTAAAGCAGGCACCTAGAGCATGGAATTACAGGATGACAACCTATCTCCAAGACCAAGGATTTGTGATGAGTAAAGCAGACACTTCCCTATTCATAAAGAGAAGTAGTACAGAGGTAATCTACTTATGTGTTTATGTTGATGACATCATCATTACAGGTAATGATGTCAATGGGATTAGACACATCAAAGGACAGATGATGAAAGAATTCAAGATTAGTGATCTTGGATTATTGAAGTACTTCTTAGGTCTTGAGTTAGTCTACACCAACTCAGGTATATATATCACTCAAAAGAAGTATGTGCAGGATATGGTCAAGAAGTTTGGTTTGCAGAATGCTAAGGTATCTACTACTCCAATGGAGGTCAACCTAAAGCTAAGTGCTCATGAAGGAGAAGAAGTCCAAGACATCACAGGGTATCAAAGTATGGTAGGTAGTTTGAACTATGCTACCTTGACAAGAATTGACATAGCATATGGAGTTAGTGTGCTTAGTCAATTCATGCACAAACCAAGGGTACCTCACCTAGAGGCAGCAAAGAAGATCTTGAAGTATCTGAAGGGAACTCAAAGTCATGGTTTGTACTTTCCTTATACATCAGATATTGACATTAAAGTTTACTCAAATGCAGATTGGGCAGGATGCAAGGATGATAGGAGAAGCACCTCAGGATACAATTTTTTTGCAGGAGATAAGCCTATTTCTTGGTCAGCCAAGAAGCAACCTACAGTGGCATTGTCATCCACTGAAGCAGACTATAGAGGGCTTGCCAATGCCACTCAAGAAGCTATCTGGTTGAAGCTTCTATATACAGAGTTAGGTCTATATACAAGGCCACCAATCATATTTGGAGATAACACTAGCTCTCTTCACCTTGCAGCTAATCCAATATATCATGCCAGAACCAAACACATAGAGGTTCATTACCACTATGTGAGAGAGAAGTTGCTTAGTAAAGACATTCAATTGACTTATGTGTCTACTAATATGCAATGTGCAGATTTACTCACTAAAGCATTGGATGGAAACAAGTTATGCAGATTTAAATCCATGATTGGATTGCAGGAAGTAATTGAAGATTGAAGATGAAGACTTAAGCCAAAGTGTTTGGCTTGAGGGGGAGCTGTTGGTGCATTTCAAGCCTTCACACATTGGCTTGGAACCTTGGAAGATTTGGCTTGGACCCCTTGAAGGATATATTTATGAGAAGCAAGAACCATAGGAACCTAGTCCTATGTGTTATTACCTTTTACTCTTTGTAAAAGTCTAGAATGACTTGGCATCTCATGTAATCATACCAACTTGATTAGTCGTGGATTCTTAGTTGAGTTAATGGAGAGAATATCTCCCTACTTTTAGTAGAGATATTCTAGGGAGCCTAAGTTTGATTTTGAAATTCAAATTAACCTTGAACTCATATAAAAGTAAAGGCAAAACTGGCGGGTCAGTGTGTCACTCATTTTTAGCTCACTCCCCGAGGCATTCTACTGTTGTAACTGTGGGTGTGTTAGTGCTACTCCATAGCCTACACCACCACATCTCAATTAGCTATGCTTGTCATGCTAATGAGCTTGTAAAATCATATCAATCAATAGATATATACACATTCATCATATCTGGTTCTCTGTGTTTTCTACTTCCAAGGAGCATTTCTCAGTGCTCACTGAACCAAATCAAGAGTGTAATAGCTCGTTGGAACAAGCTCAAGGTCTTCTACAAGCATACAAAATTTCAGAAGATTTCATTCAGCCATTTGCGAGAAATCGGCTTCGAAGTCACCACTGGTCTATCTCTGCAACTCTCCTAAAAAGTCGGGGGTAATCATAAATTTGCTAAATCAATTTCTCTGGATGTGGTTTATCATTTCTTCTCATTCCACTTGAAAATGGTAGCTTATTAAGGTACTTTAATACTCCCAAAAGGAATTGTTTCAATTGCAAGTGTGCTGGTCACACTGAGCATAACACTGAGCAGGTATCATTACAGAAATAGCAAGTTTTTTGGATTTGTGAAGGAACCAAGTTATCTGTTTTGGGTTGATCATTACACAAATCATTTGCAAAGTACATATATGGCTTCTTTGTGTCACTTGGAAGCTCAAGGTGTGTACTAAACATTTCTAGAATCAAAAGAGGGCTGGTGTGAAGCAGGTATAGCAGCACCAACTCATTTCTTGAGTGCATCCAACCATCACTCCCAACAGTGGTATCAGAGCAAATAAGGTAAACATGGGTGATGGATTCCCTTCATTCATTGACAAATTGGACAGGAACAACTACCAAGCTTGGTCATTGAGAATAAAGACCTATCTACAAGGCAGAAGTTTATTTGGATACATATCAGGAGATGAGGAATTGCCCTCATTCAAGACTAGAGGACTACCCACAAAGGATGAACATGAAAGACTCAACCAATGGTGTGCAAAAGATGCTTTGGCAAGGTCTTATCTCTTAAACTCTATATCTGATTTTCTTTTACCTCATGTAAGGAATTGTAAGACTTCCCAAGAGACTTGGGAAACCTTGTCAAACTAATTTTCTTCCAACACAAGGGCTAGGAAGAATCAACTATGGATTGAGTTCACAACCCTTAGGAAGCAGCCCAAGCAACCAGTCTCAGAGTATGTGACTAAGATTAAAGATGTGGAAGACCAACCAGCAAGCATTGGAGAGGAGATTGAAGAGGAGCAAATAGTCAGGCAAGTAACAAATGGACTCAAGGCAGATGATAAGTGGGAAAGTTTCACCACTGCAATGGACCTCTATATGGACATGCATACCCCAGATCTCACAACACTTATGGGCCAACTATTCACACATGAAGCAAAGTTTACAAAGGCAGGAGATCAATCAAAAGGTAACAACCCCTCTGCTCTCTATACTGATAAGAAAGTTAAAGATAAAGGTAAAGGGAAGAAACAGGATGAAGAAGGCTCTACCTCTCAAGCTAATTATGCAGGGAGAGGTAGGTCATCTAGAGGAAGAGGCAGAGGAGGTAAGTCAGGTAGGGGGAGACCCTACAACTCATCACCATGCAACATTTGTGGATTGTCAAACCATACCACAGATGAATGCTACAAGAACTACAAGAATCAGAGAGGAAGAGGCTACTCAAGAGGTGGATACTCTCAAGGGAGAGGCAGATTCAATCAACACCAAAGCTACAATGGATACAACAATCAATACAACAACAACCACAATGGTAATTACCAAGGTGGATTCAGAAATAGAAGAGACTACAACAACTACACAGAGGAGCAAGATGACTCCCTATTGATCATGAATATGACCTCCAAGGCAGGTACAAATGATGATCATTTATTTTATATTGACTCAGGATGTTCTAACCATGTAGCTGGCAATGTGGCACTACTTTCTGATTTGGAAGAGCCCAAGGGCAAACATCAGGTACAAACAGGTGATGACACTAAACATTCTGTTGTTAAGATTGGAAATGTGAAGACATGTGATGGTAACCAAAACCTATTGAGCAGGGCACTCTATGTACAAACCATCACCAAGAATCTAATGAGTGTTGGCCAGATTGTGGAGAAAGGTTTGCAGGTCAGATTCACACAACATGGAGCATATGTGGAGGACCCAAGACATGGATTCAGAAGGATAGCCAAAGGGGAGAAATCAGGTAGATTGTTTCGTAACTTTTGAGCTAGAAGACACCAAGAACATTGCTTTGTATAATTACAAGGATCAGACACTTTCAGAGTTAGAAATATGGCACAAGAGATTAGGGCACATAGGTGAAAGAACCCTAAAGCAAATGTGCAGGGATCAATGTGTGCTTGGGATACCTACTGTGGCCAAGCAACACATGATTTACAAGTGTGGATCATGTCAATTTGGTAAGTCTCACAGGTTACCCTATTCAAGGAAAGGTTTCATGCATGAAGACTACCTAGACTTGGTACACACAGATGTTTGGGGACCTAGCAAGGACCCTTCTATTTCAGGTTCAAGGTATTATGTGTCCTTCATTGATGATTATAGCAGGTGGACCATTTTATACTTTATGAAGCATAAAGATGAAGTGTTTAATTGTTTCAAGAGGTATCTTGCACTTGTTGAAAATCAAACAGGAAGAAGCTTGAAGAGGCTAAGGTCAGATGGTGGAGGAGAGTACTTCTCCAATGAGTTTGAAGATTTCTTGCAGGAAAGAGGCATCAAAAGGGAGATTACTACAAGGTACTCACCTAAACAAAATGGGGTAGCTGAAAGAAGGAATAGACTCATTGTAGAAACAGCTAGGTCTATGCTTAATGAAAAGAAGTTGCCAAATTATCTTTGGGCAGAGAGTGTATCCACTGCCACCTATCTCATAAACAGGTTGCCATCCAAATCTCTTGATGGCATGACACCATATGAAGCTTGGCATGGTAAGAGACCCTCTCTGGATCATTGCAAAATCTTTGGTTGTATAGCATATGTGCATATTCCCTCACAGGTAAGGGGAAAGCTAGACCCCAAGGCTGAAAAATGTATCTTCATTGGTTATGATTTGAACCAAAAGGGATACAGATTCTACAACCCAACAAAAAAAGGTTTCAAGGTAAGAAGAGATGTCATCTTTGATGAGAATGACTCATGGTATGAGAATGAATGCAGGAAAGTGAGTCTACCCTATGACATGGAAGAAGATTTTCCAAAGCTCACCAAGGAGGAACCAATTCAGCAAGAAGATTCAAGCTCAGATGATGATGATACAATAAACCTTGAAGAGTTCAAGGCTTGGAAGTCCAAAGGGAAGATGAAGATGAAGCAACTAGAAGATAAACCAAAATCCTCAACCCAAGCAATGAGGAGATCTCAAAGAGAAAAGAAGAAGCCTATCAGATTTGGGTATGACACATCACTTGTAACTAAACATTCTGTATATCTTGCAAAGGACTTGTTGAATGAAGAACCAGGTACTTATGAAGAAGCAATTACCAAACCAGAATGGAAAGAAGCCATGGATGAAGAGATGGAAGCTCTCAAGGAAAGTGATACTTGGGACTTGGTACCCAAGAAAGACTCTATGAAGGTAATAGGATCCAGATGGATCTACAAACTAAAGAAGAATTCAGATGGAACAATAAACAGGTACAAAGCTAGGTTGGTAGCCAAGGGTTTTGCACAAACCCAAGGCATTGATTATGAGGAGACATTTTCTCCTGTGGCCAAGATGCCAACTATCATAATATTGGTGAGTGTAGCTGCATCCAAGAATTGGAATATGTACCAATTAGATGTCAAGAATGCTTTCTTAAATGGATGGATATCTGAAGAAGTCTACATGTCACAACCACCTGGCTATGAAGATCCAAAAAAGGTACATTATGTTTGTAAATTGAAGAAGGCTCTGTATGGTTTAAAGCAGGCACCTAGAGCATGGAATTACAGGATGACAACCTATCTCCAAGACCAAGGATTTGTGATGAGTAAAGCAGACACTTCCCTATTCATAAAGAGAAGTAGTACAGAGGTAATCTACTTATGTGTTTATGTTGATGACATCATCATTACAGGTAATGATGTCAATGGGATTAGACACATCAAAGGACAGATGATGAAAGAATTCAAGATTAGTGATCTTGGATTATTGAAGTACTTCTTAGGTCTTGAGTTAGTCTACACCAACTCAGGTATATATATCACTCAAAAGAAGTATGTGCAGGATATGGTCAAGAAGTTTGGTTTGCAGAATACTAAGGTATCTACTACTCCAATGGAGGTCAACCTAAAGCTAAGTGCTCATGAAGGAGAAGAAGTCCAAGACATCACAGGGTATCAAAGTATGGTAGGTAGTTTGAACTATGCTACCTTGACAAGAATTGACATAGCATATGGAGTTAGTGTGCTTAGTCAATTCATGCACAAACCAAGGGTACCTCACCTAGAGGCAGCAAAGAAGATCTTGAAGTATCTGAAGGGAACTCAAAGTCATGGTTTGTACTTTCCTTATACATCAGATATTGACATTAAAGTTTACTCAGATGCAGATTGGGCAGGATGCAAGGATGATAGGAGAAGCACCTCAGGATACATTTGTTTTGCAGGAGATAAGCCTATTTCTTGGTCAGCCAAGAAGCAACCTACAGTGGCATTGTCATCCACTGAAGCAGAGTATAGAGGGCTTGCCAATGCCACTCAAGAAGCTATCTGGTTGAAGCTTCTATATACAGAGTTAGGTCTATATACAAGGCCACCAATCATATTTGGAGATAACACTAGCTCTCTTCACCTTGCAGCTAATCCAATATATCATGCCAGAACCAAACACATAGAGGTTCATTACCACTATGTGAGAGAGAAGTTGCTTAGTAAAGACATTCAATTGACTTATGTGTCTACTAATATGCAATGTGCAGATTTACTCACTAAAGCAATGGATGGAAACAAGTTATGCAGATTTAAATCCATGATTGGATTGTAGGAAGTAATTGAAGATTGAAGATGAAGACTTAAGCCAAAGTGTTTGGCTTGAGGGGGAGCTGTTGGTGCATTTCAAGCCTTCACACATTGGCTTGGAACCTTGGAAGATTTGGCTTGGACCCCTTGAAGGATATATTTATGAGAAGCAAGAACCATAGGAACCTAGTCCTATGTGTTATTACCTTTTACTCTTTGTAAAAGTCTAGAATGACTTGGCATCTCATGTAATCATACCAACTTGATTAGTCGTGGATTCTTAGTTGAGTTAATGGAGAGAATATCTCCCTACTTTTAGTAGAGATATTCTAGGGAGCCTAAGTTTGAATTTGAAATTCAAATTAACCTTCAACTCATATAAAAGTAAAGGCAAAACTCGCGGGTCAGTGTGTCACTCATTTTTAGCTCACTCCCCGAGGCATTCTACTGTTGTAACTGTGGGTGTGTTAGTGCTACTCCATAGCCTACACCACCACATCTCAATTAGCTATGCTTGTCATGCTAATGAGCTTGTAAAATCATATCAATCAATAGATATATACACATTCATCATATCTGGTTCTCTGTGTTTTCTACTTCAAGTCTGTCAACTTCCAAGGAGCATTTCTCAGTGCTCACTGAACCAAAGCAAGAGTGTAATATCTCGTTGGAACCAGCTCAAGGTCTTCTACAAGCATACAAAATTTCAGAAGATTTCATTTAGCCATTTGCGAGAAATCGGCTTCGAAGTCACCACTGGTCTATCTCTGCAACTCTCCTAAAAAGTCGGGGGTAATCATAAATTTGCTAAATCAATTTCTCTGGATGTGGTTTACCATTTCTTCTCATTCCACTTGCAAATGGTAGCTTATTAAGGTACTTTAATACTCCCAAAAGGAATTGTTTCAATTGCAAGTGTGCTGGTCACACTGAGCATAACACTGAGCAGGTATCATTACAGAAATAGCAAAGTTTTTGGATTTGTGAAGGAACCAAGTTATCTGTTTTGGGTTGATCATTACACAAATCATTTGCAAAGTACATATATGGTTTCTTTGTCTCATTTGGAAGCTCAAGGTGTGTACTAAGCATTTCTAGAATCAAAAGAGGGCTGGTGTGAAGCAGGTATAGCAGCACCAACTCATTTCTTGAGTGCATCCAACCATCACTCCCAACAGTGGTATCAGAGCAAATAAGGTAAACATGGGTGATGGATTCCCTTCATTCATTGACAAATTGGACAGGAACAACTACCAAGCTTGGTCATTGAGAATGAAGACCTATCTACAAGGCAGAAGTTTATTTGGATACATATCAGGAGATGAGGAATTGCCCTCATTCAAGACTAGAGGACTACCCACAAAGGATGAACATGAAAGACTCAACCAATGGTGTGCAAAAGATGCTTTGGCAAGGTCTTATCTCTTAAACTCTATATCTGATTTTCTTTTACCTCATGTAAGGAATTGTAAGACTTCCCAAGAGACTTGGGAAACCTTGTCAAACTACTTTTCTTCCAACACAAGGGCTAGGAAGAATCAACTATGGATTGAGTTCACAACCCTTAGGAAGCAGCCCAAGCAACCAGTCTCAGAGTATGTGACTAAGATTAAAGATGTGGCAGACCAACTAGCAAGCATTGGAGAGGAGATTGAAGAGGAGCAAATAGTCAGGCAAGTAACAAATGGACTCAAGGCAGATGATAAGTGGGAAAGTTTCACCACTGGAATGGACCTCTATATGGACATGCATACCCCAGATCTCACAACACTTATGGGCCAACTATTCACACATGAAGCAAAGTTTACAAAGGCAGGAGATCAATCAAAAGGTAACAACCCCTCTACTCTCTATACTTATAAGAAAGTTAAAGATAAAGGTAAAGGGAAGAAACAGGATGAAGAAGGCTCTACCTCTCAAGCTAATTATGCAGGGAGAGGTAGGTCATCTAGAGGAAGAGGCAGAGGAGGTAAGTCAGGTAGGGGGAGACCCTACAACTCATCACCATGCAACATTTGTGGATTGTCAAACCATACCACAGATGAATGCTACAAGAACTACAAGAATCAGAGAGGAAGAGGCTACTCAAGAGGTGGATACTCTCAAGGGAGAGGCAGATTCAATCAACACCAAAGCTACAATGGATACAACAATCAATACAACAACAATTACAACAACAACCACAATGGTAATTACCAAGGTGGATTCAGAAATAGAAGAGACTACAACAACTACACAGAGGAGCAAGATGACTCCCTATTGATCATGAATATGACCTCCAAGGCAGGTACAAATGATGATCATTTATTTTATATTGACTCAGGATGTTCTAACCATGTAGCTGGCAATGTGGCACTACTTTCTGATTTGGAAGAGCCCAAGGGCAAACATCAGGTACAAACAGGTGATGACACTAAACATTCTGTTGTTAAGATTGGAAATGTGAAGACATGTGATGGTAACCAAAACCTATTGAGCAGGGTACTCTATGTACAAACCATCACCAAGAATCTAATGAGTGTTGGCCAGATTGTGGAGAAAGGTTTGCAGGTCAGATTCACACAACATGGAGCATATGTGGAGGACCCAAGACATGGATTCAGAAGGATAGCCAAAGGGGAGAAATCAGGTAGATTGTTTACTTTTGAGCTAGAACACACCAAGAACATTGCTTTGTATAATTACAAGGATCAGACACTTTCAGAGTTAGAAATATGGCACAAGAGATTAGGGCACATAGGTGAAAGAACCCTAAAGCAAATGTGCAGGGATCAATGTGTGCTTGGGATACCTAATGTGTCCAAGCAACACATGTTTTACAAGTGTGGATCATGTCAATTTGGTAAGTCTCACAGGTTACCCTATTCAAGGAAAGGTTTCATGCATGAAGACTACCTAGACTTGGTACACACAGATGTTTGGGGACCTAGCAAGGACCCTTCTATTTCAGGTTCAAGGTATTATGTGTCCTTCATTGATGATTATAGCAGGTGGACCATTTTATACTTTATGAAGCATAAAGATGAAGTGTTTAATTGTTTCAAGAGGTATCTTGCACTTGTTGAAAATCAAACAAGAAGAAGCTTGAAGAGGCTAAGGTCAGATGGTGGAGGAGAGTACTTCTCCAATGAGTTTGAAGATTTCTTGCAGGAAAGAGGCATCAAAAGGGAGATTACTACAAGGTACTCACCTAAACAAAATGGGGTAGCTGAAAGAAGGAATAGACTCATTGTAGAAACAGCTAGGTCTATGCTTAATGAAAAGAAGTTGCCAAATTATCTTTGGGCAGAGAGTGTATCCACTGCCACCTATCTCATAAACAGGTTGCCATCCAAATCTCTTGATGGCATGACACCATATGAAGCTTGGCATGGTAAGAGACCCTCTCTAGATCATTGCAAAATCTTTGGTTGTATAGCATATGTGCATATTCCCTCACAGGTAAGGGGAAAGCTAGACCCCAAGGCTGAAAAATGTATCTTCATTGGTTATGATTTGAACCAAAAGGGATACAGATTCTACAACCCAACAAACAAAGGTTTCAAGGTAAGCAGAGATGTCATCTTTGATGAGAATGACTCATGGTATGAGAATGAATGCAGGAAAGTGAGTCTACCCTATGACATGGAAGAAGATTTTCCAAAGCTCACCAAGGAGGAACCAATTCAGCAAGAAGATTCAAGCTCAGATGATGATGATACAATAAACCTTGAAGAGTTCAAGGCTTGGAAGTCCAAAGGGAAGATGAAGATGAAGCAACTAGAAGATAAACCAGAATCCTCAACCCAAGCAATGAGGAGATCTCAAAGAGAAAAGAAGAAGCCTATCAGATTTGGGTATGACACATCACTTGTAACTAAACATTCTGTATATCTTGCAAAGGACTTGTTGAATGAAGAACCAGGTACTTATGAAGAAGCAATTACCAAACCAGAATGGAAAGAAGCCATGGATGAAGAGATGGAAGCTCTCAAGGAAAGTGATACTTGGGACTTGGTACCCAAGAAAGACTCTATGAAGGTAATAGGATCCAGATGGATCTACAAACTAAAGAAGAATTCAGATGGAACAATAAACAGGTACAAAGCTAGGTTGGTAGCCAAGGGTTTTGCACAAACCCAAGGCATTGATTATGAGGAGACATTTTCTCTTGTGGCCAAGATGCCAACTATCAGAATATTGGTGAGTGTAGCTGCATCCAAGAATTGGAATATGTACCAATTAGATGTCAAGAATGCTTTCTTAAATGGATGGATATCTGAAGAAGTCTACATGTCACAACCACCTGGCTATGAAGATCCAAAAAAGGTACATTATGTTTGTAAATTGAAGAAGGCTCTGTATGGTTTAAAGCAGGCACCTAGAGCATGGAATTACAGGATGACAACCTATCTCCAAGACCAAGGATTTGTGATGAGTAAAGCAGACACTTCCCTATTCATAAAGAGAAGTAGTACAGAGGTAATCTACTTATGTGTTTATGTTGATGACATCATCATTACAGGTAATGATGTCAATGGGATTAGACACATCAAAGGACAGATGATGAAAGAATTCAAGATTAGTGATCTTGGATTATTGAAGTACTTCTTAGGTCTTGAGTTAGTCTACACCAACTCAGGTATATATATCACTCAAAAGAAGTATGTGCAGGATATGGTCAAGAAGTTTGGTTTGCAGAATGCTAAGGTATCTACTACTCCAATGGAGGTCAACCTAAAGCTAAGTGCTCATGAAGGAGAAGAAGTCCAAGACATCACAGGGTATCAAAGTATGGTAGGTAGTTTGAACTATGCTACCTTGACAAGAATTGACATAGCATATGGAGTTAGTGTGCTTAGTCAATTCATGCACAAACCAAGGGTACCTCACCTAGAGGCAGCAAAGAAGATCTTGAAGTATCTGAAGGGAACTCAAAGTCATGGTTTGTACTTTCCTTATACATCAGATATTGACATTAAAGTTTACTCAGATGCAGATTGGGCAGGATGCAAGGATGATAGGAGAAGCACCTCAGGATACATTTGTTTTGCAGGAGATAAGCCTATTTCTTGGTCAGCCAAGAAGCAACCTACAGTGGCATTGTCATCCACTGAAGCAGAGTATAGAGGGCTTGCCAATGCCACTCAAGAAGCTATCTGGTTGAAGCTTCTATATACAGAGTTAGGTCTATATACAAGGCCACCAATCATATTTGGAGATAACACTAGCTCTCTTCACCTTGCAGCTAATCCAATATATCATGCCATAACCAAACACATAGAGGTTCATTACCACTATGTGAGAGAGAAGTTGCTTAGTAAAGACATTCAATTGACTTATGTGTCTACTAATATGCAATGTGCAGATTTACTCACTAAAGCATTGGATGGAAACAAGTTATGCAGATTTAAATCCATGATTGGATTGCAGGAAGTAATTGAAGATTGAAGATGAAGACTTAAGCCAAAGTGTTTGGCTTGAGGGGGAGCTGTTGGTGCATTTCAAGCCTTCACACATTGGCTTGGAACCTTGGAAGATTTGGCTTGGACCCCTTGAAGGATATATTTATGAGAAGCAAGAACCATAGGAACCTAGTCCTATGTGTTATTACCTTTTACTCTTTGTAAAAGTCTAGAATGACTTGGCATCTCATGTAATCATACCAACTTGATTAGTCGTGGATTCTTAGTTGAGTTAATGGAGAGAATATCTCCCTACTTTTAGTAGAGATATTCTAGGGAGCCTAAGTTTTAATTTTGAAATTCAAATTAACCTTCAACTCATATAAAAGTAAAGGCAAAACTCGCGGGTCAGTGTGTCACTCATTTTTAGCTCACTCCCCGAGGCATTCTACTATTGTAACTGTGGGTGTGTTAGTGCTACTCCATAGCCTACACCACCACATCTCAATTAGCTATGCTTGTCATGCTAATGAGCTTGTAAAATCATATCAATCAATAGATATATACACATTCATCATATCTGGTTCTCTGTGTTTTCTACTTCAAGTCTGTCAACTTCCAAGGAGCATTTCTCAGTGCTCACTGAACCAAATCAAGAGTGTAATAGCTCGTTGGAACCAGCTCAAGGTCTTCTACAAGCATACAAGATTTGAGAAGATTTCATTCAGCCATTTGCGAGAAATCGGCTTCGAAGTCACCACTGGTCTATCTCTTCAACTCTCCTAAAAAGTCGGGGGTAATCATAAATTTGCTAAATCAATTTCTCTGGATGTGGTTTATCATTTCTTCTCATTCCACTTGCAAATGGTAGCTTATTAAGGTACTTTAATACTCCCAAAAGGAATTGTTTCAATTGCAAGTGTGCTGGTCACACTGAGCATAACACTGAGCAGGTATCATTACAGAAATAGCAAGTTTTTTGGATTTGTGAAGGAACCAAGTTATCTGTTTTGGGTTGATCATTACACAAATCATTTGCAAAGTACATATATGGTTTCTTTGTGTCATTTGGAAGCTTAAGGTGTGTACTAAGCATTTCTAGAATCAAAAGAGGTCTGGTGTGAAGCAGGTATAGCAGCACCAACTCATTTCTTGAGTGCATCCAACCATCACTCCCAACAGTGGTATCAGAGCAAATAAGGTAAACATGGGTGATGGATTCCCTTCATTCATTGACAAATTGGACAGGAACAACTACCAAGCTTGGTCATTGAGAATGAAGACCTATCTACAAGGCAGAAGTTTATTTGGATACATATCAGGAGATGAGGAATTGCCCTCATTCAGGACTAGAGGACTACCCACAAAGGATGAACATGAAAGACTCAACCAATGGTGTGCAAAAGATGCTTTGGCAAGGTCTTATCTCTTAAACTCTATATCTGATTTTCTTTTACCTCATGTAAGGAATTGTAAGACTTCCCAAGAGACTTGGGAAACCTTGTCAAACTACTTTTCTTCCAACACAAGGGCTAGGAAGAATCAACTATGGATTGAGTTCACAACCCTTAGGAAGCAGCCCAAGCAACCAGTCTCAGAGTATGTGACTAAGATTAAAGATGTGGCAGACCAACTAGCAAGCATTGGAGAGGAGATTGAAGAGGAGCAAATAGTCAGGCAAGTAACAAATGGACTCAAGGCAGATGATAAGTGGGAAAGTTTCACCACTGTAATGGACCTCTATATGGACATGCATACCCCAGATCTCACAACACTTATGGGCCAACTATTCACACATGAAGCAAAGTTTACAAAGGCAGGAGATCAATCAAAAGGTAACAACCCCTCTG
The DNA here is from genome assembly GCA_020310875.1 of Ceratopteris richardii. Classification (NCBI taxonomy): domain Eukaryota; kingdom Viridiplantae; phylum Streptophyta; class Polypodiopsida; order Polypodiales; family Pteridaceae; genus Ceratopteris; species Ceratopteris richardii. Next base: position 89,624,478 of record CM035425.1, on the reverse strand, counting down.
CTCTCTATACTGATAAGAAAGTTAAAGATAAAGGTAAAGGGAAGAAACAGGATGAAGAAGGCTCTACCTCTCAAGCTAATTATGCAGGGAGAGGTAGGTCATCTAGAGGAAGAGGCAGAGGAGGTAAGTCAGGTAGGGGGAGACCCTACAACTCATCACCATGCAACATTTGTGGATTGTCAAACCATACCACAGATGAATGCTACAAGAACTACAAGAATCAGAGAGGAAGAGGCTACTCAAGAGGTGGATACTCTCAAGGGAGAGGCAGATTCAATCAACACCAAAGCTACAATGGATACAACAATCAATACAACAACAATTACAACAACAACCACAATGGTAATTACCAAGGTGGATTCAGAAATAGAAGAGACTACAACAACTACACAGAGGAGCAAGATGACTCCCTATTGATCATGAATATGACCTCCAAGGCAGGTACAAATGATGATCATTTATTTTATATTGACTCAGGATGTTCTAACCATGTAGCTGGCAATGTGGCACTACTTTCTGATTTGGAAGAGCCCAAGGGCAAACATCAGGTACAAACAGGTGATGACACTAAACATTCTGTTGTTAAGATTGGAAATGTGAAGACATGTGATGGTAACCAAAACCTATTGAGCAGGGTACTCTATGTACAAACCATCACCAAGAATCTAATGAGTGTTGGCCAGATTGTGGAGAAAGGTTTGCAGGTCAGATTCACACAACATGGAGCATATGTGGAGGACCCAAGACATGGATTCAGAAGGATAGCCAAAGGGGAGAAATCAGGTAGATTGTTTACTTTTGAGCTAGAACACACCAAGAACATTGCTTTGTATAATTACAAGGATCAGACACTTTCAGAGTTAGAAATATGGCACAAGAGATTAGGGCACATAGGTGAAAGAACCCTAAAGCAAATGTGCAGGGATCAATGTGTGCTTGGGATACCTAATGTGTCCAAGCAACACATGTTTTACAAGTGTGGATCATGTCAATTTGGTAAGTCTCACAGGTTACCCTATTCAAGGAAAGGTTTCATGCATGAAGACTACCTAGACTTGGTACACACAGATGTTTGGGGACCTAGCAAGGACCCTTCTATTTCAGGTTCAAGGTATTATGTGTCCTTCATTGATGATTATAGCAGGTGGACCATTTTATACTTTATGAAGCATAAAGATGAAGTGTTTAATTGTTTCAAGAGGTATCTTGCACTTGTTGAAAATCAAACAAGAAGAAGCTTGAAGAGGCTAAGGTCAGATGGTGGAGGAGAGTACTTCTCCAATGAGTTTGAAGATTTCTTGCAGGAAAGAGGCATCAAAAGGGAGATTACTACAAGGTACTCACCTAAACAAAATGGGGTAGCTGAAAGAAGGAATAGACTCATTGTAGAAACAGCTAGGTCTATGCTTAATGAAAAGAAGTTGCCAAATTATCTTTGGGCAGAGAGTGTATCCACTGCCACCTATCTCATAAACAGGTTGCCATCCAAATCTCTTGATGGCATGACACCATATGAAGCTTGGCATGGTAAGAGACCCTCTCTAGATCATTGCAAAATCTTTGGTTGTATAGCATATGTGCATATTCCCTCACAGGTAAGGGGAAAGCTAGACCCCAAGGCTGAAAAATGTATCTTCATTGGTTATGATTTGAACCAAAAGGGATACAGATTCTACAACCCAACAAACAAAGGTTTCAAGGTAAGCAGAGATGTCATCTTTGATGAGAATGACTCATGGTATGAGAATGAATGCAGGAAAGTGAGTCTACCCTATGACATGGAAGAAGATTTTCCAAAGCTCACCAAGGAGGAACCAATTCAGCAAGAAGATTCAAGCTCAGATGATGATGATACAATAAACCTTGAAGAGTTCAAGGCTTGGAAGTCCAAAGGGAAGATGAAGATGAAGCAACTAGAAGATAAACCAGAATCCTCAACCCAAGCAATGAGGAGATCTCAAAGAGAAAAGAAGAAGCCTATCAGATTTGGGTATGACACATCACTTGTAACTAAACATTCTGTATATCTTGCAAAGGACTTGTTGAATGAAGAACCAGGTACTTATGAAGAAGCAATTACCAAACCAGAATGGAAAGAAGCCATGGATGAAGAGATGGAAGCTCTCAAGGAAAGTGATACTTGGGACTTGGTACCCAAGAAAGACTCTATGAAGGTAATAGGATCCAGATGGATCTACAAACTAAAGAAGAATTCAGATGGAACAATAAACAGGTACAAAGCTAGGTTGGTAGCCAAGGGTTTTGCACAAACCCAAGGCATTGATTATGAGGAGACATTTTCTCCTGTGGCCAAGATGCCAACTATCAGAATATTGGTGAGTGTAGCTGCATCCAAGAATTGGAATATGTACCAATTAGATGTCAAGAATGCTTTCTTAAATGGATGGATATCTGAAGAAGTCTACATGTCACAACCACCTGGCTATGAAGATCCAAAAAAGGTACATTATGTTTGTAAATTGAAGAAGGCTCTGTATGGTTTAAAGCAGGCACCTAGAGCATGGAATTACAGGATGACAACCTATCTCCAAGACCAAGGATTTGTGATGAGTAAAGCAGACACTTCCCTATTCATAAAGAGAAGTAGTACAGAGGTAATCTACTTATGTGTTTATGTTGATGACATCATCATTACAGGTAATGATGTCAATGGGATTAGACACATCAAAGGACAGATGATGAAAGAATTCAAGATTAGTGATCTTGGATTATTGAAGTACTTCTTAGGTCTTGAGTTAGTCTACACCAACTCAGGTATATATATCACTCAAAAGAAGTATGTGCAGGATATGGTCAAGAAGTTTGGTTTGCAGAATGCTAAGGTATCTACTACTCCAATGGAGGTCAACCTAAAGCTAAGTGCTCATGAAGGAGAAGAAGTCCAAGACATCACAGGGTATCAAAGTATGGTAGGTAGTTTGAACTATGCTACCTTGACAAGAATTGACATAGCATATGGAGTTAGTGTGCTTAGTCAATTCATGCACAAACCAAGGGTACCTCACCTAGAGGCAGCAAAGAAGATCTTGAAGTATCTGAAGGGAACTCAAAGTCATGGTTTGTACTTTCCTTATACATCAGATATTGACATTAAAGTTTACTCAGATGCAGATTGGGCAGGATGCAAGGATGATAGGAGAAGCACCTCAGGATACATTTGTTTTGCAGGAGATAAGCCTATTTCTTGGTCAGCCAAGAAGCAACCTACAGTGGCATTGTCATCCACTGAAGCAGAGTATAGAGGGCTTGCCAATGCCACTCAAGAAGCTATCTGGTTGAAGCTTCTATATACAGAGTTAGGTCTATATACAAGGCCACCAATCATATTTGGAGATAACACTAGCTCTCTTCACCTTGCAGCTAATCCAATATATCATGCCATAACCAAACACATAGAGGTTCATTACCACTATGTGAGAGAGAAGTTGCTTAGTAAAGACATTCAATTGACTTATGTGTCTACTAATATGCAATGTGCAGATTTACTCACTAAAGCATTGGATGGAAACAAGTTATGCAGATTTAAATCCATGATTGGATTGCAGGAAGTAATTGAAGATTGAAGATGAAGACTTAAGCCAAAGTGTTTGGCTTGAGGGGAGCTGTTGGTGCATTTCAAGCCTTCACACATTGGCTTGGAACCTTGGAAGATTTGGCTTGGACCCCTTGAAGGATATATTTATGAGAAGCAAGAACCATAGGAACCTAGTCCTATGTGTTATTACCTTTTACTCTTTGTAAAAGTCTAGAATGACTTGGCATCTCATGTAATCATACCAACTTGATTAGTCGTGGATTCTTAGTTGAGTTAATGGAGAGAATATCTCCCTACTTTTAGTAGAGATATTCTAGGGAGCCTAAGTTTGAATTTGAAATTCAAATTAACCTTCAACTCATATAAAAGTAAAGGCAAAACTCGCGGGTCAGTGTGTCACTCATTTTTAGCTCACTCCCCGAGGCATTCTACTGTTGTAACTGTGGGTGTGTTAGTGCTAATCCATAGCCTACACCACCACATCTCAATTAGCTATGCTTGTCATGCTAATGAGCTTGTAAAATCATATTAATCAATAGATATATACACATTCATCATATCTGGTTCTCTGTGTTTTCTACTTCAAGTCTGTCAACTTCCAAGGAGCATTTCTCAGTGCTCACTGAAGCAAATCAAGAGTGTAATAGCTCGTTGGAACCAACTCAAGGTCTTCTACAAGCATACAAAATTTCAGAAGATTTCATTCAGCCATTTGCGAGAAATCGGCTTCGAAGTCACCACTGGTCTATCTCTGCAACTCTCCTAAAAAGTCGGGGGTAATCATAAATTTGCTAAATCAATTTCTCTGGATGTGGTTTATCATTTCTTCTCATTCCACTTGCAAATGGTAGCTTATTAAGGTACTTTAATACTCCCAAAAGGAATTGTTTCAATTGCAAGTGTGCTGGTCACACTGAGCATAACACTGAGGAGGTATCATTACAGAAATAGCAAGTTTTTTGGATTTGTGAAGGAACCAAGTTATCTGTTTTGGGTTGATCATTACACAAATCATTTGCAAAGTACATATATGGTTTCTTTGTGTCATTTGGAAGCTCAAGGTGTGTACTAAGCATTTCTGGAATCAAAAGAGGGCTGGTGTGAAGCAGGTATAGCAGCACCAACTCATTTCTTGAGTGCATCCAACCATCACTCCCAACAGTGTTGTGAAGTGTAGTGGTGTTTTAAGAGGCCTGCTATTGAGTGATGAATTTGCAACAATGCCAGAAGCTTCCACTATAGCAAGAAAGGAATTCAAAAAACTAGCACATAGTGCAGCATGGTGAGAGAATATTAGCCACATAGTGAATATAATGTGACCACTTGTGTAAAGTATATGAAGCTATGGATCAAACAATAGAGTCACGTAAGAAGCTAGTGCAAGAGGATGAGAAGTATGAAGGAATCTCATCAATATGTATTCAATGATGGAATTCCAATTACTCCCCACTCCATGCATTGGCATTCATGGTGGAACCTTAATTCCAAGATAAGAAACAATATGTTGATCTGAGGTAGTGAGTGATGGAGGATGATATTAGAGAGACTTGTCTCAAATAATGCATCAAGGAAGCTTATTAGAGATCAATTATCCAGATATAGAACTATGAAAGATGCTTCATTTTCATATGAAAATGCACAAGAAGATAGATTTTCTCTGGATACTACTCAATGGTGGGAAGATTTTGGATTTGATGGTCCAGAGTTGCAACAATTGGATATACGGATACTTAGTCAAGCGTGCACTACAAATTTCTTTGAGAAACTATGGAGTGCATATGGATATGTAGCCTCTAAGAAGAGGAACAGACTTGCTGTGCAATGCGCAAGTGATCTTGTCTTCGTTGATGCAAATTTAAGGATACTTCGCAAGACTCAAAGCATGGCTTTAGATCCTTTTACAAAATGGGAGATGAAGGATAAGGTGCAAGGTGAAGAACGTGAATAAGAGGCACATGATTCATAATACATTGAGCAAGTGGAGATTCAAATTGCACCATGGGCTACCACCTCTACTGATATAGCACAAACTCCCCACTTGGATTCTCCTTGCACTTGAGTTATCTTATATCTATCATCTATGCCATATGGACCATGGTTGTACCTTTTTTTTTTTGTTCATGATGTGTACTCTTTTTTATATATAGTAGCAACTAAGATGATATGATGATTGATTATTAATCATCCTAAATTGATGTAATCTTTTTTTATGACATCATTGTAATATGGATGTGCTTCATTGCTTTGGTCCTTAAAAATTAAGTATTTTCTATGGTGTGTTGTTGAGATATCAAGCTCAACATGTGATGATCCAAGATGACATGTACCAGTTTTTCGTTTCTCTGACATGTATAGTGATCACGCCGGTATATGTTAGGGATACTTCATTGAGCTTTATTAGATTTATCTATCGAGAGTGATGGCACATTTGTTCTTGCCAGCTCACTCATTCACGGACATTAGGTTTTTCCTTATGTATTGATCTTTATATATTGCACTTGTTGTATTCTTGTTTTAGGTCATTCTTGTACATTCCTTTTATGTAATAGAAGAAGAAGAAGATCATTCTTCCTTGACTCAATCTGTGTGTGTGCTTCTCCTTGAGAGTGAGAGTGATCAGAGCCAGCGTGGCTGTAGAGAGCTTGTGGAGAAGGTGACGGTGAAGACTATGTGGCAAGGCGTGGAGAAAACGCAATTTCACAAACGGCCTCTGTTTGCTACGGAAATCGGCATGAAGGTAGAAGACCTCAAAATATTTTCGAGAGTTATCCCTTTAGGGTCACTTGTTTTTTTAGATCAAAGTTTCGGAGCCATCTCGACCTCCATTTCGAGCCCGCAATGTGGAGCCTACAGAAAAACCAGGTCAGTTTCAGAAATTGTAACTTGCGTTGTGTTCGACGACACTGATATATTCCAAATCCAGAATTTCAAGCGATTCCGTGTACTGTTGATACATGAAAACTGTGTTTCTCTGAGATCAAATTGTCACATCATAGTGCGAGAAGTGCTACTTGTAGTGTTTTGCAGTGTTGTGAATTGTTGCAGAAATGGCAAACGCAGATGGAATGAGTCAGCTTATGAGCGATAAGCTGGACAAGAACAACTTCCATGCTTGGAGATTCAGAATGACGAATTTCTTGATGGGAAAAGGCTACTGGAAGTACATCGAAGGAGAGAATGAAAATGCTCCACAGTTACCAGAAAGGAATCCGACTGCAGACTAGTTAAGAGCATATGAGGAATGGAATCAAGGAGCACGAAAGGTAATGTATTGGCTATCTGTTAGCATACAGGATAGCATGATTGGACACATACAGGATGCCAAGACTCCAAGAGGCTTGGAACAGTTTGGTCACTCTGTATGAGACTAATACAAAGGCACGGAAATTGCAACTCAAGAATGAGCTGCATACATTGGAAAAGAAGAGCATATCAGTAAGTGACTATACTCTAAAAATCAAAAGCATATGTGAGTCACTTGCATCTATTGGCGTGAATGTAGATAATGATGATAAGATGGGTGTGCCTTCATGGTTTAGTAGTTGCATATAAGCAGTTCAGAACTTCCATACAGACTAGGGAAAATATTTCGAATTTTGCTGATCTGGTATCTATGCTGATTATTGAAGAAAAGAATCTTGGTGAGGATTCAAACTCCCAAGGAAAGCCCACTTCTGAGCAGGTATTCTACTCTGGCAGAGGAAGAGGCAGAGGAAGAGTTTTTGGAAGTGGAAGAGGAAACAGTAACCAAGACCAAAGTCAACAACAGAATCATGCAGGAGGAAGAGGATAGTTTCGAGGCAGGGGGAGCCAAAGAGGTCGCAGAAATTTCCAAATAAATGATTCAGGTAATGATGGTAAAGGATGCTAGAATTGTGGTAAACCTGGAGACTTTGAACGTGACTGCAGGTTGAAGAATCAAAATAACAGAAGGCAGCAAAACAACTATGCATCCACAAGTGTAGATGATTCTGAGAAGCTGTTTATGGTTCAACATCACATGATGAATACGATGTCTACTGGTGTTTCAAAATTGAATGATAATGTCTGGTATGTTGATTCAGGTGCTTCAAATCACATGACCAGTCATGCAGAATGGTTTAGTAGTTTGCAAAAAATGCCAGTTCCTGGATATGTTGAAACAGGTGATGATACATTGCATCCTATTGAGCATACAGGAAACATAGCATTGTCTATGGAGGACAAGAAGGTAAAACATCTTGCTGATGTGTTGCATGTTCCAAATATAACAAAGAATCTGGTTTCTGTTGGACAAATGGTTGACAAGGGATTACAAGTCAGGTTCAATGTTGATGGATTATATGTAGAAGAGTACAAGCAAGATGGACGATTGGTTGCCAAAGGAAACAAAGTGGGTAGGATGTTCACCTTAAATGTGAAGATTCCTGAAATGAATGCAGCCATGTTTGCAAAAGGTGCAGGAGTTATTGCAGATATAGAGATGTGGCACAAACGGATTGGACATGTAAACTTGCAAAGGCTGAAATTGATGCAGTCAAAGGAGATTGTCCATGGACTACCAAATTTCAAAGTTGCAGAAATGCAAAAGGTATGTGCAACATGTCAATTTGGTAAACAGTCAAGAGCATCATTTCCACATGACAAGCATGTTAGTGAGAATGTACTAGAAGTAGTACATACAGATGTTTGGGGTCCAGCAAAGACCACATCTATGGGCGGTTGCAAGTTTTATGTTACTTTCATTGATGACCATACACGCAAAGTATGGGTATATTTCATGAAAGAGAAGAGTGAGGTGTTCACTCACTTCCAGAATTTCAAAGCTATGGTGGAAAAGCAGACAAGGAAGTACATTCAGACATTAAGATCTGATGGAGGAGGTGAATACGTGTCAAATGAGTTCAGCAGTTTTCTAAAAAATCATGGAATTCGGCGTCAGTTTTCATGCAAGTACACACCACAACAGAATGGCATTGCTGAATGCAAAAATAGACATATTGCAGAAATAGCAAGAGCCTTGATGCTGAGAAGAATATGCCTCATTGTTATTGGGCAGAAGGTGTGCATAATGCTGTATACATCATGAACAGAACTTCGACTGCTGCTGTACATCAAGTTACACCTGAAGAGAAGTTTACAGGTAAAAAGCCAAACTTATCACGTCTGAAATTTTTTAGCTATATTGCATATGTACATGTTCCAAATGAGTTGAGGACGAAGCTTGATCCGAAAGCAGAAAAATGTGTCTTCATTGGATACTCCCTTGAGCAAAAGGGGTACAAATGTTATAACCCACTCACATGACAGGTGAAGGTGAGCAGAGATATGGTATTTGATGAAATGTCAAGCTTTTATGCAGATGCCAAAGAAGGAATGAATCTTGAACCAAATGACAAAGAAAATGCTAAAAAATCAAGTGCAAAATCTCAAGTTTTGAGTGGACCAGATGCATCACCAAGCAATAGTTCCAAGTCAAATCCATGGAGTGGAAGATTGCGTGGAAATTTCAGTCCAGCAAATTCATCAAATACATCCAAGAAAGGTAAAGAAAAGCTTTCTGCTGGTAGTAAAACATGTGCAGGTTTTGAAGATGCTGATGGAGATTCAAGTGGTTCAGAAAAAAGTCTTGATGAGGAACTTGGATTGCCCTCTGTGAAGACTCCAGGAGTAAGAAGGGCACATGCAGATGATACAAGGAGAAGTGACCCAGGACCAAGAAGATCTGGGAGGATACGTAATTCAGTGCAACGATTGACATATGATAGTTACATGGCTTGCCATTGTGCTTACATGACAAAGGTAATACAAGATGCTGAACCTTCTTGTTTTGAAGATGCAGATTGGGAAAAAGCTATGGATGAGGAGATAGCTTCACTTTATGGAAATGATACGTGGAAGCTGGTTCCATTGCCACAAGGAAAGAAACCCATAGGCTGCAAATGGGTTTATAAGGTAAAGCATAATGCTGATGGTAGCATAAGCAAGTATAAATCACGATTGGTAGCTAAAGGTTATGCACAGACATATGGCATTGATTATGAGGAAACATTCAGCCCTATAGCTAAAATGTCTACTGTCAGAACACTTGTTGCATTAGCTACAGCAAAAGGATGGAGTTTGCATCAGATGGATGTGAAGAATGCTTTCCTACATGGTGAGTTACAGGAAGAAGTATATATGGACCAGCCACAAGGATATGAAGATTCAAAGCATCCAGAATATGTTTGCAGGTTGCAAAAGGCTTTGTATGGGCTGAAGCAAGCCCCTCGTGCATGGCATGCAAGGATTGCTGATTACTTAACTAGCATTGGGTTTTCTATGTGTGATGCAGATCATTCACTATATGCAAGGAAGGTTGATGATGGCATCACGATTGTGGCCATTTATGTTGATGACTTGATTGTAGGTGGCGATAATGAAGAAAGCATCAAAGAGTTAAAGCAACTTCTTATGCAGGAATTTGACATGAAAGATCTTCGTATGATGAGCTATTTCTTGGGCATTGAGTTTATACATACAGAAACAGGTATATGGAGGTCGCAAAGGCAATATGCCTTGAATATGCTGCAAAAGTATGGTATGGCTGGTTGTAAGCCAATTTCTATGCCATTGGATCAGAATTTGTTGGATACTACATCAGGTGAAGCATTGGAAAATGCTGCTATGTACAAGAAAATTATGGGAAGTCTTATATATCTTACAATTACAAGGCCTGATTTAAGCTATACTGTTGGACTTGAAAGTCAATTTATGCAGGTTCCCAGGAAGCCACATTTGGATGGTTTGAGGCACACTCTACGTTATGTGAGTGCTACTTTGGATTATGCATTGTTTTATGAAGCTGGTGTAGATTTGCAGGTTCATGGATACACCGATGTAGATTGGGCTAGTAGTACTCCATATAGAAGATCTACTAGTGGCTTTCTTTTCTCACTTGGAGGTGCAGCTATTACATGGAGCAGTAAGAAGCAACCCACTGTTGCTTTGTCGAGTACAGAGGCTGAGTATAGAGGTGTTGCAATCGCAGCCTGTGAGGCATCATGGCTGGAGATGTTACTTGCAGATTTAGGTGTGGAAGTGCAAAAGCCTATCACTATCTATTGTGATAATCTTAGCAGCATACAATTAGCACGGAACCCTGTTTTCCATGCTAGAACAAAGCATATCGAGGTACATTATCACTTCATCAGAGAGAAGGTATTAGTAGATGATATTGATCTTGTTTATTGTGAGAACAGATGAGCAGGTTGCTGATATTTTCACCAAAGCACTTGGAGCTGAGAAGTTGAAGAAGTTCCGGGAGATGCTTGGATTACAGGATATGGCATTGAGCTTGAGGGGGAGTGTTGAGATATCAAGCTCAACATGTGATGATCCAGGATGACACGTACTAGTTTTTTGTTTCTCTGACATGTATAGTAGTCACACCGGTATATGTCAGGGATACTTCATTGAGCTTTATTAGATTTATCTATCGAGAGTGATCGCACATTTGTTCTTGCCAGCTCAATCATTCGTGGACATTAGGTTTTTCCTTATGTACTGATCTTTATATATTGCACTTGTTGTATTCTTGTTTTAGGTCATTCTTGTACATTCCTTTTATGTAATAGAAGAAGAAGAAGAAGATCATTCTTCCTTGCCTCAATCTGTGTGTGTGCTTCTCCTTGAGAGTGAGAGTGTGTGTGTGAGCTCTCTTCCTTATCTCCTTCCTCGTGACATGTGTGATGTTACATATGGTTTGTAACTTGTTCCATGTTGTCTCCCATATAAGTGATAGCTTGATCAGTTATCAAATCATATGAAATAAGTCAGTGTTCACTGTATATCTATAGTGCAATAGCAACACACATGTTTTCACATATTTCACTTTCAAAGACTTATTTTTACTATTTTCTTGTTCATTTGTATTCTTATAAGCTAAGAAAATCATTATGAATTATTTTCATTTGAAATTGACCATAAAATCAGCATATTTTGATTATCATCCTAGACTGGAATCCTCGAGAGAATCCAAGTCCTATTCTGGACCCCTGAATGTCACTGTCCTCGAGACATATCATTGTCCACTAGTGACTATGGCAAGTACATGGAATGAAACAAGTTAGAGAAGTGTCAGCAAACAAAGAATCTCTTCTCAACTTCAAAACTAGCAAAGGTACCATCAAGTCGTCTAAAACCAAGGATGAAGTCTTTGACCTTGTGAGCCTTGAGGGAGTCAAACATGGATTAGGTCGGCTCATCCCAATGATCCCAAAACGATTCATGTTAGCAACTTGCTCATGGGCCAACTGATACTCAGAGGCATGGATGCTTCTTTGAGATCAAAAGCAAGAGAGATTGTCATTCTCAAGGGCCTTATGCCAAGCATGATATTTGGCATCAAGCTTCCAAATACTATAGGCTTTAAACAAGTGGTTGACATGGGTAAGGTAATTATGAATGAAAATTGAGATCTTAATCCACTTGAGCTCAAGGGAGAGAGAAGGATGAGAGATAAAATTATCGATCTTGGCTTCAATTTTTCATCTGACAAAAGGGAACCTAAGAAGCTCATGGTTGAGAAGGGGCCAACCACTATGAAAAGAGCAGTTAATTTTCTCAACAGAGGAGGACATGGGGAGGTGATCAGACACAAGGATAGAGCAGTGAGCCGCTATCTTGAAAAGGAAATCAAAGAGAAGCTTCTTGTCTACATAGCATTTATTCAATCTAGCATAGAGAAAGGTCAAGGGGAGCTAATTATTAAACCAAGCAAAAGCCTGAAGAGGACAAAACATCAAAAAGTCTAAACTATAAAGAAATTATTGGATAACATAAATGAATGCTTTTACTTGCAAAAGAAAGCATAAGGGAAGCTAATGAGAAAGCTAGAGCATGTCTTTCTTCTAAAACATGAGAAATAAATTTTAAGGAAAGTACTTATAGAACTTATGAATATGATGAAGATGAAACCTTGTCCAAGATTATCTTCTAAATGTTCTAGTCCTTACACAACACTAAAAGAAGGTAAGATGGCTTACCAAGTCCAACTCCAACAACTCCAAAGAATAGCCAAATGCATCCAATTTTTCATGTGAGATCATTTAAGAGGGTTGTGGCATTTCTTAACACTTGTATTCCACTTAATACAATTATAAAACCTATCACTAGTCAATCTATTTCACATGACTTGAGAGCATAGACAAATATTAGATACGAGAGAGAGAGAGAGAGAGGACTATAAGTTATAGATACATAAAGAGTGCCTTGTAAAGTTGGTAAATAGCTTGAATATAGCACTCTATTTTAGAGAATGAGCACACTTCAAAGAGAAAGCAACCAAATTTTATCTTCCTTTCTCATTGTGGACTTAAGGGTAAGAATAGGGAAACATAGTAGAAAAACACAATCACGTGTATATGTTGGAGTTTGAGGTCTATGAAAGCACACAAAAAGCACAAGGAAGAAGAAGAAGCTTGGAGCACAACACAACACTAAATGAATTACCAAGTGAATGTACAAAGATAAGTAATCCATTAGGGTTATGGGCATATATACAAGCCGGGGGAAAAACCCTCCTAAAGAGGGAGAAAAGTACCCCGACGGTCCTAAGTGTGTTCACACATCACTACTAAAATATATCAATAAATCTCCCCTCGGAATGATGCAGTGAAGAAGTTGACACTCATGTATAAGGAAGTGCCAAGCTATGTGGAAAGAGACCAATCCACAAAAGAAAGTAAGTCCAAAGCTTTGTGGAAAGCTTCAAATTTCTCTCTAGGCAGAGTCTTTGTGAAAAGGTCTACAACATTATCCTATGTAGGCACATATGCCAAACTCATCTCTCCATCAGAGAACCTATCCCTGACATAGTGCACTTCAATGTACTTTATGCGAGCATAAAACATAGGGTTCCTCGCAACTGCCAATGCGCTTTGATTGACAGTGAAGATGGTGCTGGCAAAAGACTAACCAAAACCCAAATCAACCAAAAGGCATCTGAGCCATACACACTCAACACTTGTTGTGAAAGCTACCCTATACTTAATCTCACAACTACAAGTAGCCACAATAGGCTGCTTCTTGCTCAACCAAGATATGCATGAGCTATCAAGCATGAAGCAAAAACCACTAGTGCACATACAAGTATTATAGCAACTAGCACAATCTGAGTCAGAAAAAGCATGTAAATATGGCGACTCGCTCATCTAAGAGACAACAAACTAAATATCAAGCCGCATTATGCATAAGTAAATCAAGACTCCCACAACATGTTACTAGAGAAGAGCACCAAATGCATCTCCAGCATCATGAAGACTCAAACAAAAATTTGTTTCCATAGGAGTGGCAATAGGTTTGCAATCTTCACAACCAAAGCACTGCAATAATGTGTCAATACATTTTGTTTAACAAAAAGTTTTCCCCCCATCAACTTGCATATAAATTGAATGCCCAAATAATGATCAAATGCCCTAAATCTAACATCTCAAAAGAGGCATGCAAATCTGCTTTAAATTCAGCAATATGCTTCTCATTAGGACTAGTGAGCAACATGTCATCAACATATACAACAATGATCAGAAGTACATCATATGCACGCTAAACATATAAGGTGCTCTCAGTAGGATTATTCTCAAAACCATGTGCAATCAAGTAGGCATGTATCTTTTCATACCAAGCATATGGTGCTTGTGTCAAACCATATAATGCCTTTTTCAACATGCATACTTTGTTTTCGTGTCGTTTCTACACAAACCATGACGTTGAAATACATACACTTCATGTAAGTCGCCATTCAAAAATACAATTTTAATGTCCAATTGATGTACATTCCAACCATGATGAGCTGCAAGTGCACAAATGCTACAAACGGTGGTCATTTGACATGTGGATGCAAATGTCTCATCAAAATCAATGCCTCTCTTGAGCATAACCTTTTGCAATAAGTCTAGCCTTATACATGTCAAATGTTCCATCAGGTTTACGATTTAGCTTGTATACCCATTTAGTACCAATGGCCTTTTTGCCTAGAGGCAAATCACATAAAGACCAAGTATCATTCTTCATAATAGCATCATATTTTGATTGCATGATAGCCATCCAATTTACAGAATTTTGTGCTTCATCAAAAGAAATAGGCTCATTCTCATCGCAAAGACTAGAGGCAACCATTGAATAGCAATCTGAAAGGAAGCACTATGAGAGCCTAAACGAGTATGTTATGACAGAGGTGCATCTAATTACTTCTCAAAGTCTACACCAACCATTTACGCATAGTTTTTGCCTCTTCTATATCAACGCTCTCATCAACAAGTGCATCATGTAAATCCACATCAAAAATGGAATAATTTGCATCATCATGTGGAACTTATAAAGGCTGAGGAATTAGCTCATTTAGACCAATACTTGACTATCTACCTGTAAAAAGAGGTGGCAAAGTATCATACACATCTCCAAAGCTAACTGAAGTCTCCTTGGTACATCAAAGTAATGATTGAATTGCATCTTCCACAAAAACAATACCACGGCTAACCAAAATGCATTTAGTATGTGGATGATATAGATGATAGCCTTTGCTTTTAAAATTGTACCCAACAAAAATACATTTCATTGCTTTATCATCTAATTTCCTATGTTGTTCAAGCACTAATGCATATGCCAAACAATCAAAGACACGCAGATGAGCAACAGATGGCTTGCAACCATTCAAAGCCTCATATGGAGTAACAGATTGCAGTGCTTTAGTGGGACACCTGTTAAGTACATATGTTGCACACATAACAGCCTCAAGCGAGAAGCTATGTGGTAAACCCTAACTTTTGACCATACACCTCGCAATCTCCATGAGAGACTTGTTCTTTCTTTCAATAACTCCATTTTGTTGAAGTGTATATGGCACTATACACTGATGTTTTATCCCACGCTCAACCAAAAATGCATTAAAATCAAAAGACATGTATTACCCCTCAATCAAAACCAAGGGTGTCCGATTTATAACTAATGGATTTTCAGCCATAACCAAAACTGTTTGAAGCACATAAACACTTGGAACTTTTTTTTCACTCGATACATCCATGCATGCCTAGAGAAACAGCCATCGGCTACACTCAAATAATCTCCTGAGGTACTGACACCGTGGCTCTCATCATTCAAGGACCAAGAGATCATAGGCAACAAGGGTCTCCATCCCTTCCCATCCATCAATGGAGCCAAGTCTGCCATGCCAACCAAGCTAGGATACCAAAATCTGCATCCTGTATAGCATAACTGAAGTCACCAAAGTATGAAAAGCCAAACATGTGACCACATCCTCTCAAGTCTGGACAAAGCTGCATAGGCTCTGGTCAATCTAGTCTCTGCTGCTATCATTGAAGAACATGATAAACCACTGAAGACTACACCAAGATATGTATATGCATCTGTATACTCCATGGTCTCCTGTCCATAATGGTGGGAACTGACCTCCTGTTACATTGTGGTGTAGTGTAAAACACCATAACCCTAGTTTTACTAAGGTTGAGGTGACCCACTATCTTATGCAAACAGATGCAAAGCATCTATAAATGATGTGCCATCTCTCTCAAGGGGAGTCAGAAATCAGTATAATATCATCAGCATGTAAATAAAAAGGATCTGTGTCCCTGCTGCTGACATGGCAAGATGGTAAGAGAAGATGATTCTCAGTGTGATTCAAAAGCAGCAATCTCATCATCAAAGGTGCTATACTACGACTTCAAAGGTGCTAGAAGAAATTAGCCACAACAATGCCTAACATTAAAGAAGTAGACAAT
>CM035425.1:89498167-89603167 GCA_020310875.1 Ceratopteris richardii | reverse complement strand
CATTCCATAGAGACGCAAAGCAGCCAATAGATTCTATGAGAAAAGCCTACTTCAAGCTAATTCAATAAGCCAATGAAAGGAACTTTATGAGACGTCTCCACATCACAGTGCTCTTAGGACACGAAAATAAAAGGTGACCTAATTCTTCTTTATCACTTAAGCATCCTTTACACTATAGAGAGACACCACATATTTAACTAGCTTTGACATCGATTTAGATCCCTATGTGAAGAATCATTTAGATCCCTATGTGAAGAATCAGCCACATGAGGATCATTTTCTTGTTTTCGATAAGCAAGCACCATATGTCCTTGAGCTTGAACTCCCATCTTATCCAAGTCCAATCTGATCATCACTTCTCCATTCATCCTTTGGACACATTTGAACACATGGTGATCTATGTACTAACTTCCAACCAAAAGTGATCCCATATTTCTAAAATAACTATGTAATATCATGAATTTGCAACTGACAGATTGTGTACATAGATCCATGAAGCTAATGGAAATCGATCCAATTGGAAACAAGCCTACTATATGCCACCCGTGCCATTGTTGACCATCTCCACAACCCAACATGCCATCACGATTGTGCCACATCATCACGATTGGGTAAGACCATCGTGTCGGTTCATGACCATCGTGATCCTGCCAGACCATTATGATTGTTCGACTAAAATGCAAAAATTAGGGTCTTGTTTTTCTTGTAATTTTAGAGTCAATTTTGGGTGATTTTTCAAGCAATTGGTTTGGGGACCCCCTAGCAAATGTCTGAAGAGTTCATGTTTGCCTGTCAGTTAAAGTTTGATCTAAACTCAAGACTTTTATAGGTCTATTGAGAGCCATCTAAAGGGCATCCATAGCAAGGTGAAGTGAAGAGTAGAGAAAAGCTTAGGAAGCACATCTTCTTGGACAAGGATCATTCAACGAAGCATTGGATGTGAGGTTGGAAGAACTCTCAACCCCCTCAGTCAATTGCTAGTACAGGCTAAGTGCAATTAGTGTCATTGATTCATTAGGGTCATGTTAGGAATGATACAAGTGCATGAAACCTTAATTACTTAGGTTCAAGCATAAAGTAGGTTATCGTGGCTATAAACCATAACAAAAAGAGCTTAATTTCAATGGTGCCATAACTTAAACATACAAAAAAAAATGATACCTAACGTACATAAGTTGACAAGACAAGAGATTAAGGAAAGTAAAGACAAATCAAGTAATTGAAAAAGAAAGAATATGTGCACCTGAGGGAGCTACAATTCATGAACCTCATATCACAAAAGCACATAGGAAAGGCCATTTGACATAGTGTTAGGTCATCTAAAGCTAGTGTTAGAACCACAGCATGATCTTGGGCTCAAAAACTGAGTGGTTATCCCTACAAACTAAGCTCGAAAACAAGCAAGTATGAAATGTCCTACAGCATGGAGAGATGAGAAGGTGACTCAGGGCTAGCATACTTAGAACGACCCGAAGGACCATATAAAACTCAACTAGAGTACATTCAAACCAACCAATTAGGTGTTAGCATCTATGAGGACAGTTTGAGGAGGTCTTACATTCAATTGAGAAACCCTGATCAACTCATTGGATTGGGACATCCAGTGGTTAAATTTGAGAGAGATGCACATATCGATAAAGAGGGAACAATGTACATAATTTCCAATCAACCTAATAGTACCAATGAATTTGGAATAGTGACTCCCAAAGCAGAAAGGGGTGACTTAGAAAAGGAATAGTTAGATGGTGAAACTAGAACACCGAGAGGTAAATCAATGTTAACACAGATGCTCAACCCAGAATGGATCCCTCAAGATAACAAGAGTATTGAGTTATTCCTCAATAGGGATACAGATGAGGCATTCTAGAGGTATAGGTCGGAGAAACTAAGTGAAGTAGGAACAGTCAATATCTATGAGTTCAAGGATCCAAAGACACATAGAAAAGTGGTGTACTTAGACAACACATCATAATGAGTATCGGAGCATGGGAGGCACGTCTATACATGGAGGGGTAATTGGTTTTTCCCCAACCAGGAGCTAATGTTGCCTTTGGACACCAAGGGGTAGGAACATCCATGGTGCATGGTTCCAAAAGTGAAAAAGGAAAAGAGAGACTTGAAGTGAGTTTTGCTAACATAGTACAGAGGAATCAATCAACAATAGAAACAGATAGGAAGGAGAGACCAAGATGTTGATATATCAAGCTCAACATGTGATGATCCAGGATGACACGTATCATTTTTCATTTCTCTGACATGTATAGTGGTCACGCTCGTATAGGTTAGGGACACTTCATTGAGCTTTATTAGATTTATCTACCGAGAGTGATGGCACATTTGTTTCTTGCCAGCTCACTTATCTGTGGACATTGGGATTTTCCTTATGTACTGTTCTTTATACATTGCACTTGTTGTATTCTTGTTTCAGGTCATTCTTGTACATTCCATTTATGTAATAGAAGAAGAACAAGAAGAATATTGTTCTTCCTTGCCTCAATCTGTGTGTGTGCTCCTCTTTGAGTGTGAGTGTGTGTGTGTGTGAGCTCTCTTCCTTATCTCCATCCTTGTGACACAAGAGAACCGAGACCCCATTGTGGTAGAGATGACTTTCCTCTACCTAGATCTAGAGAGCACCCAAGAATATTGAGACCCGCCCAATTAGTGAAATCCATGGAAAACTATTTCATTGGGACAAGAGACCCCTATGACCACGTGGCCGAGTTCAAGCAAGTGTTACGAGTTGAACAAGTGGATGACATGTTCACCCAATACAATGCATTTGGACTCACCTTAAAAAACACTGCCTTAACCTCGTTCCAATCCTTGCAACAAAGACAATTTAGAGACATCCATCACTTATTAGAATCAGTCATCACCGAGTTTCCTAAAAGTGGGATCAGGCACAACATCTCTTCCTTGATTCATAGTTTCAAACAAACCCCTCAAGAGACAGTCAGACTAGTTGGATGTAGGTTCAGATAGTAAATCAAGAGATGCCCTATGCCAGAGTTGCCCACTCAGGCTAAACATGTATCTATGTTCTTGGATGCCCTATTGAGCTCTAAACTACGATCATATGTATACCTGAAAGAACCCAGAACACTAGAGCAATGTATGAGAATCTATATAACCTTGAGGAAAACTTAGGAGATGAGCTCAAACTCTCTAAGGTTTACAATTTCTACTCATTTGTCCTCTCAACATTCTAGTTCCATAGAGGACCTAGTCAAGAAGGTAGCCCAGAAGCTAGGAGTCTCAAGCAAATAGACACCCAAGATAACCTCGGTCAAACATTGTTATACCTGTGATGGTGACCATATGCCAACACTTGCCCAAACATGAGACAACCTCAAGGCAACCCTAGTAGCCAATACTACACAATAAAAAGGTGGTACACTAACCACACTGCACAAGATTGTCTGTATAACAAGCAAGTGGTTAGACATAACTATCCACAGGCATATCAACAACCCAATAGATACCCTGGCCAATACGACACTTAGCCTCATTATTATAGGCCCCAATAGAACTGCCATGTACCATATCAAACATAGCCTAGACCCCAATCGGTCCTAGGTCAGCATCCACTACCCACTGCCAATGTAATCTTTTTCAAATATGTTGCTGCGAAAGAGAATCTCAATAGAGCATTAGCACCCTCATCCCCATTGATCACAAAAAATGATCCTAACTCCAATAGTTTTGATTCTACCCATGTAGATAGTCACCCTGCATACTACACCGAGTCGCCCGAACATATGGAAACATACCAATACAAGAGTCCATCAATGGAACCTAGCTGGGAGCCAGACTATGCTAATGTCATGTATGCCAATCCCAACCCACAACCCAATTGAAACATACTAGACCATAGGGCCCTAAAGAACCATGTTTTAGGTGCCAAGGAGACCATTATATAAGGGAGTGCCCACATCCTCCACTAGCAGGACAACCACAATGTTATAACTTTCAAGGTTTTTGTTCTGATTGCGATAAACAACATGTCATATGAGAATTCCCTAAAAATCTAGCCAATGCCTCTAAGGTAACCCATATTAATGTGATAGGTATTGTGCATGCATCAAATGGATCCACACCAACCTATGTACTTATCCAAGTTGTAATGAGAGCCCAATGATTGCTACAAAATCAACAGCCAAGCCCTAATAAGATAACTGAGAGTAGTGAAGTCGGAAAGTCAAACGGAAGGAAAACCAGAACTTGAAAGGATTCAAGAGAAAGACTTAAGAGGAAATGGAGTAAGAAAATAAATGAGCTAGAAGGAAGCTTAAAGGAGGCTAGAGCCAAAATCTTAGAATTACCATCGCAAGAGTTGAATCAGGAGAACCAAACTCCAAGACCAAGATCCGTTCTAATTGAACCTATCCTTGAGAATTTGGACATGATGTTCAAAGCATACCAAGCAAGACTAAGAGAAGGACCCCATGTGGGAGATTTAAGTAAGAACTATCCCAACACAGACCAAGAAATCAAGAGAACTAAGCTCTACAGCAAAATGGTAGAATTGGCTCAAATCATGTTTGAAGTATGTCAATTGGAGCAACCTAGTGAAACTAGAGCTACACTTTCAAGGATTACTAAAGAGATTAGAACACTTAATTTCCAATATGGAGAAGAGTGATCCTAAGAGGACCTTTCCTCTCCCAAAGGCATAGGAAGATACTACACCATGCTTGTCACAAGTGCCTAATACTACAAATTGAGAGAATCTTTCTTTGATACATAAGTACTCACAATGATTTCTGAGAGAAATTCAAGAAGAGAAATGGAGGTTGGAAGAAGAAACTCACCCAGCTATTCAAGAGATAGACGACCTATAGGAACAATTTCCCCAAGACATACCCTCTATATATGGTGAACAAGAGGAAGAGCAGCCTAGTGAACATACTAACTTTGAATCTAATTCTTTGCAAGAATTTCCTCATTTCATTGGTCCATGGGAAGTAAAGCCGATTAGTATGAGAGCACCCACCATACTAGTAAGAAATGAAGAATCAATTATTCCTAGGAACACTGATGTGATAGAGAACACTAAAGTGTAGTGTCACCTCACTTTAGAAGAGCTATTGAAGGTTAAACCCAAGTTGTGGAAACATGTAGCAAACCAATTGTCAGAGACAACTACCGCCCACTATTAGGAAAATTCACACAAGAGAGCTCTAGAAATAATCATTGAAATGATTGTAGACATTAGCAAAGGAGAAGAGGGAAATACTTATTTGCCTATCTCCTACCAAGGCTACACCACCAAAGCAATTTTAGACTCAGGTGTTGGAGTAGCCATTGCCACCACTTCCCTATGGAACCGATGGGGTAAGCGAGTCCTAAGACCCACGAGAATGAAGCTACAAATGGCCGACGGTCATATTGAGAAACCTTTAAGTTTGCTGAAAGGAATATCTCTCACTACTTGTGGTGTAGAGTTTGAGCACACATTCGCCATTTGTGAATTTGGAAAGAACCATGCTTACGAGATGATTTTGGGACATCCTTTTATGTAACAATTGCAAATTGTACAAGTTTGGGGAACCAACTCTTTGTACCTACAACATTTGGGAGTGACTACCAAAGTCAACCTCAAAGACTATTCCCATTGGGATGTACCCCCACTACAATGGAATACAATTCGTAAAGCATCTGTAAAGGACTGAGTCAATTCAATCTTTAGAGTCAGACCCTTCATGGTTGCACGAGGACACTCATTTATGGATGTGTAAGGTAGCTAAAAAAGAGGAAGAATGATTAAAAGTTAGAACCTTAGGCTCCGAGCGACACCCGCGTACCCTCCAAGATCCTACCTATGCACCTATAATATTTCTAGATGAGGAATTTGAGCCTCGCGATTGGGTAGATATTTTAGCCACCATGGACATAAGCGGGACCCCTCACTACGATGAGGATGGCTATGATCTCTCTATATTTATGATAGAACCCATGGACAAAGAGCTTATTTTAAAATAGTGTATGGAAGATACCCAAGAGCCAGACGAGATAAGTGACGAAGATCTAGAGCCCATTATCATGCAACCCTTTTGTTCTTCAGAAGAAAAATATCTTTATTTCATAGAAGCTACCACCCTTGAGCTAAGGAAGGAGAATCAAATCGTGCAGCACACATCAACCCCAGAGAACAAGGAGAATAAGTAGAAGAAAGAAAGAAAGAAATCCAATTTATGGCTCCAAGCATATATGAACCCACCTGCCACACAAGTAGTCACACAGCCTGAAACAAATGTGCCATCACTCTCGGTAGATAGATCTAATAAAGCTCAATGAAGTGTCCCTGACATATAAAGGCGTGACCACTATACATGTCAGAGAAATGAAAAAGTAATACGTGTCATCTTGGATCATCACATGTTGAGCTTGATATCTCAACATAAGAGTTCTAGGTTATCGTTCTTTGTTCTCATGTTCAAGATCTCCTATTTTAGACTTAGATATGACCAATCCCAAGTCATCCATTCTATCTAGTAAGTTGATTACCACATACATGGTTCCTTGCATGTCTATGGATGAACCTTGTTCAAATTTGAACATAGGGTGATCAATCCCAAAGGAGTGTTTTAGATTTCTAAGTTGGATCATCAATCTTCTTAAACCACCCTCAGAGATGTGAGCACCTAAGCAATTGACTCGAATGTATTCAAGCTAAGTCTTATACAATCCTTCTAGGGTCCCTAGGTACAACAGTCTTGAACTACCCATAAGTCTTTCCGTGCTAAATGAAATCTCCAAGTGACTAGTTTTTGAGCTCACTATGTAGGGGTAATCACTAAATTGTTGAGCCCAAGACCTGGCAGTAATATTGAAACTAGCTTCCAATGATTTTAGGCTTTGTCAATCAGCCTTTCCTATATGGCTTCCTGGTCTAAGCTTCAAGAATTTGATCACTTACCCTTCTAATTATTTTAGAGTACACACATGTTGTAATGTTATTTTATGTATCAATCACTTATTCTTTTTAATTTTCTTTGATGTGGGTCTTGTCTTTAATGTTGCATCATCAGGAGTAACTTTAGTTTGTCATGCTTTCTCATTTGATCTCCTGATTATATTTGTTTTTTTATGGCTATCAATCTTTTTCTCTACTTATCAATCTTGACTTGAAGTAATTAGGGTTTGTTGAGCTTTGTCCATTCCTATCCTCACCCTAAGTAATAAATTTCACCTATGCGCACTTATCCTAAGCTAGAATTGATTGAGTGGGTTGAGTAACTTTCCAACCTCAAGTCACATGCAATTTGATCTTGTGCTCAAGAAAGTCAGCCAAGCTTTGATCTCACAATCACACCTTGCCTCACTTCTTCAAACACTCAATTTGCTTCAATAGCCTTGAAAAAATCCCAAATTAGCCTCAAATTGAGCAAAAATTGATTTGCAATTAAAAATTCAGAATTGCTTGTCGGACACTTGGAATCGATCTGTCATAATGGATGGTCTATTTGTCACAATAGATGGGTGTTTGTTGCAATAGATGGGAATCTCTCGTGATAGATGGTGCGTCTATCATGACAAATGGTTCTATCGTCTGTCGTGAAAGGCATACTCCTAATTGCATTGAGTATTCTCACCAATTTTTGTGTAATTCTGAGATTGTGTTCAGCAGGGTGTTGAGGATGGCCTAGATCAAGCAATGACTTGCTCTGGTACCAATTGTTGGAGTTTGAGGTCTACGAAAGCATGAAAATAGCACAAGTGTAGCTCAGTGATGAGTAGCACCTCCTTTAATGTCAATCTGGGAAGACATGAGGATGGTATGAAGACCTCTAGCAAGTGAAGGCACAAATGTGTGAGTGCGAAGCACACTAACATGCACACACATACACACACACACGCACACACAGCAAGAACAAAGAGAGTAAGACAATGGAATCACTTCTATTGCAACAAAGTTCTCATACAAGCTCAAAACTACAAGAAGCTCTCCCAAAAATGAGCTCTCTAGCTCTATTTATAGTTTTTGACTAGCTTTGGCCCTGTCTAGACCTAGTGTCCGGCCTAGTTAAAAATTAGGTTCCAGGGCTTATTTGAGGGCTCAAACGAGGTCTAAAAAATACGAGAATTAGTAGGCAACTACTTCTAAGGCTCCTCAAGCTCGAGGACTCCTCGGCTTGTACAAAATGGAGCTACAAAAAGGTGAAAATGGTATTTACAGGGGTTTTTAGTGATGAGAATCACTTTTAAATGGTGTAAGGGTTTTGAAAAAAATAAAGGGTTGCCTTAGTGCTAGATATACGTGTATGCTCGTACTTGCTTCTTCCCGTATATTGCCAACACTCTCCCCCCCCCCCTAGCGTCTGTCGCCTCTGACATACCTTTGATCTACGGGTTGATCAATATAGTCCTGGAGAATGTCAGCTCCCACATCATGTTCTTTGATTCGCAGCCCTCGGATCAGGTCTCTTTGCAGGGTATCCCAATTGACTGGGCCCGGTATGTCCGGCTGTGGCGTTGTGTAGAGTTCTGAGTGCATCGTTTGTTCGCATGCAAAGAGGTGTAACAAATGGGTGGGCCGTGGCGCGAACACCTCTGAGTGTGCTTCCCAGAACCCCGTGGTGAACATTTCATCGAAAGTTTGCTTGTAGCAGGCAGGGAGATATCTGATGCGTGCGTGCCATGCATAAGCAACTCGTATGCTCGGGGTGGTGCTCATATCATATAGAAGGTCATAATTACCATTAACAAACCCGGAAATCGGAGGTTGAATATGACATACATTGCGGAAAGTTTTGAGCACAACCTGCATCATATCGAAGATCTTGAGCATCATCTAGGCAGCCACATCTGGCATGGGGTGGAGGCGTGGAAGCCAATGTCTGATGGTAGCCATCATGTAGGCTACAGTAGGCGTGCCGTTTGGGGGTGCAATGGCAGGGTAATTGAGCCATTCTTTGCAATTGGCGTTGTTCTTGACTTTGATGGCAAATGACCTCCATGTTCTTCTCTGTTGCACTGGTCCATAGCAATTGTTATAATTCAAATGCATGGGCGCGTGGTCCCATGTCCGTAGCATCTCGGGATAGGTTTCCAATAGTTTTTGCCTCCAGATGGGTTGGTGTATTTTCCCTTTGCGCGCCTCCTCTTGAATGTCCTCAGGTTCAAATTGTGTTGCGAAAGTTGGGTACTTGTTGGTCTTACGTTTGATCTCGGCGTTGTAGTCTGCCAACAGTACAAAGTATGGCTTATATTGTAATTCTGAGCTGGTTATTAGTCTTCTAGGGGCCAGATGTCTGAAGTAGTCTGATTGAAGTATGGTTTCTTCAATGGTCTTCATGGCCAACATCTGGTAGGAGATACGTTCTTCATGAGTCTGCCCCATTTCTTCTACCTGTTTCATCCATGCCGATGGGGGTTCCTCATAAGTGTCCTATCCCTCCTCAGTGATTGTGCCTCCTGGAAAAGGTTGAGGCTCATAGTTCTCTTCAAATGCTTCCTCCACTGGAATAATAATTGCTTCTTCTTCTATGGGTTGCTCAGGTGGGGAAGGAGGTCGTTCATATTGTAACAACTTGATTTTCAACTCTGCAATCTGTTGCCGTAGCTCAAGTACCTCACTGTTGGTAGAAGGTTCAGGTTCTGGTGAAGTAGCGATATCGACCGTCTCTTTAGGTGTGGGTGGGTGTGTTGTCGGTACTTTGGATCCTTGTAGTTCCTTTATCTGGTCCGCCAACTGATCATGGGCTTCCAAGAGTGTCGCATAACCTTCTAAAACCTGTTGAATATGCTCTGTGGGGACAACCTGGAATTTTGCAGGGTCTATAGGTGCTCCCGGGGTGTTTTCCATGGCCGCTTCTAGGTTCTCCTGGTTTTGTTGTTGTAGCCTTCGGTTTTCTTCTTGAGCAGCTGCTAGATGGCGACGTAGTAGGGCCATGTTGCGTTGGAGTCTCGCATTGCGGCCCATTTGTTCTCTGAGTTGTTCCTCCATAGCTTTGCCTATCTCTGCATACTTAGCTTCGAGTTCTGTCTTCGATTGTTGGAGGGCAGTCACTTGGTGTTGTAGTGTTGTATTACCTAGTTCCAAGGCATCGACTCGTGCCTGGAGTTGAGCCGAGAGATTGCATAGCTCTGTGTTATTTTCTTCTAATAGCTTATACTCTTGCTTAAGCTGAGTGGCCGCTTCAACCATGGTGTCTAGTGCATTACTAAATGATGTGGATGCATGGGTAGAGGTGGAACATGCAAAGGTTCGGGAGGTGGGAAAGGGAAAAGTGGATGATGTGCCTATGAGTGAAGTGAAATGTGTTGATGGTGGAACAGACGTGGTGGTGGGTGCTTCTGTGGATGGTGAAATATCCATGGGATCGGATGTGAGCATGTGTGAAGTGTGAATTGTGAATACGGGAACGGTAGGTGGTGTGTTAGTGGTGGCAGTGAATGTGGGGGAGTGGGGTTGGGAAAGGGACTTTTTATTATAGTTCTCAACCTGTTGGAGTATATTTACAAGGTTTGTCCAGAATGACGGTTGTGTGACTTGGGTTGAGCCTGAGGCAGTTACAAGGGAAGTGGTGGATAGGGTTTGGGTGTGGGTGAATGGAAAAGGATGGGATAAGTTCTGGCTAGTGGCAAGTGGTTGTCCAAGGGCGGGGAGATAGGAAGGGTGACCTATTATGGTTTGATCGGTGGCAGGATGACCGGTGTGAGGTTCAAAAATTTGGGCGGAAGTGATGGATGTGGGTAAAGGGAAGGATGTAAAAACGGAGGTGTGTACAATGGTTTCATGATGGGTGGATATCGGTTGTTCAGAAAGACTAGTGGAGAAGGGTTCTGAGGAATGGAAGGTGACGGTGGAGATGGTACCTGTGTATTTACATCTTGTTCGTCAGTGGGACTTGGGCTAGTCATGTGAACATCCTCTGAAATTGTGGTAGGCAAGGCAGTAGAGACTTCCATTTGAATCATTTTTCCTCGTCGGGGCCGTGTATCAATCCTTCGTTGATCATAGGTAGGGTTCTCCCGATAGACCATTGTCCTTAATGCTTCCCCGATCCCACATGTCTCCGCCAATAGATTCAATGATTCAACAAAATGTGAGTCTACATTCTCGACTTGAAGCATTTGGTTCACTAGAGCTCTATTCGCCTCTTCTGTCATCTTATGTCTTCTCTGTACCTGCTTGATTGTCTTGTATAGCCGTTTGAGTTGTGTCGTGTAGGCAGGGGCCTCCTCTTCACTCTCCTCTGGTTCATTTCCCCGTTCTTCTTCCTAATTTTGTGTGCTTGGATCATGAGGATGTTGTGCCTCATCTCCCCAATGTACCCTGCTTGCCTCGCCCTGTGGCTGCTCTCTTCGGAATGATGGTCCCGGATCGGCA
Organism: Ceratopteris richardii; assembly: GCA_020310875.1. NCBI lineage: Eukaryota > Viridiplantae > Streptophyta > Polypodiopsida > Polypodiales > Pteridaceae > Ceratopteris > Ceratopteris richardii. The sequence goes on along the minus strand of CM035425.1, from coordinate 89,591,832 downwards.
TTGTCAGGCAAAATCTTCACTATCAGATAAGTGCGCCGTCTGCAGGAAGCTTTCAAAATCAAAATTGGGATCCTCAGTTAAGGTGGCCATAGATGCAAACTCGGCATCGGTCGGTAGTGGAGGGGCGGATGGGGTGGGTTGTACCATGCCCCCTGATTGAGTTCCTTGGAGATGTACCGTGAAAGGTGCTACTTGGGCTTCTTCTCTAGGGGGAGCGTCGGTTGTGGCCTCGTGAGGGATCGTGACCTGGGAGAGTGATCCACGCATTCGTTTCGCAAGTTGGTTCCCTGACTTCCGCCCCTTGAAAAACTCTAGTTGTGAGTATTTAAGGGCCCTAGCTATTGGCACGTCATATGCAAGACATCTATAAATGATTCTGGTGATCGCACAGCAGCCATGTAATGTATGCTTCCTCACACCCCGCTTGCCTGCTTCATACAATTGGTCCAGAATCCATACAGGCATCTTAATTGGCAAGCTTCCAGTCTCTGCTAAATATAATCCATACCATATTTTCTTGTGAGGTTGGGTAAAGCGGTCTTGAGCTGGAAATGCGAAGTGTTGCAGGCACATTCGCAGGGGTATGGCGATGTTAGGGGTGAGGGCACACATGTCCTTCAACTTCTTGATTCTGTTGCTCTTCATTGACTCTGGTATCAAGGGATCGCGATCGGAAGGCACATGGGTGCCATACATCTGAAGAGCTTCCCTGATTAAAGTAACATTCAACTCAAACTTCTTCATTTCCTCTTGGTTTGATAGGGAGGGCACCCAGAATGTGCCTGAATGATCTTTATCTCCTGTCGGCTTCAGTGTGGCAATCAAGTAGTAGCACCTAAGAAAATCTGGTCTGGGCAAAGCTGCACTAAAGTAATCTTGCAATCCCGCTTTCTGCCAAATATCCTGAAGAGGAGTTGCATTTTGCAATGCTTCAAATTCTCGTGAGAAGAACTGAAAGGTCCACCACACTCCTCCACATTCCATCTTGGATTCCCAGATATGATCTGCGTCTCCCAGATCTCCTGGCATCTCATTGAACCAATGAGAATGCCCCTTTACTCTTTCTGTTAGGCCACTTGGTGGATCCGGAATGGGAATTCTTCTTACATTCAAAAGCTCCTCCGGCCTAGCTGTTAGTGGAACCTCCACAGGCATGGTATCCCAATTGATTTGAGTGCTGGTGCCTGCCTGAGAACTCGTGCCTGCTGCTGCTACCATGGGAATCGGGTGCTTATCTGCTAGAAGAAGAAAGGCACATTAGTGTTGCATAGGAAACAGGAATTAATGGTGTTCCCTTCACAATACTAACATGACAATCCCGAAGGTTAGTGGTCAGAGGTGAAGTGCTTGTGATAGATGTGAGTGGTGCTTAGAGGTCAGTATCATCCTAGATGCCTACTTTGGTTATGCAATGGACTCAGAATGCACCTATGTCAGAGTGGATGGATTTACAAAAATTGGGTCAGGGGGTTTGATACATTGTTTAAGTCTCCAAACTTTGATAGAGGGTTCGTAGCTCTTAGAGCTAAAGACAGGTAGAGATTTATGAACTAGAGTGTGATGGAGTTGGGGCCTTTTGGGCACCCATTTCCAGACATTCCTCGATTTGGGTGAGTGTGGGTTAGGGTGGTCTTTAGGTAGAGTTCCTGTGTTGTTTTTCGAGAGGACTTGTGGATGATGAATTATGTTAGTGACTAGAGTTGGAGCTATTTGGGCACGTAAGCAGGCCTTGGGCACCCATATGATTCCAGCGTTGGGGCTAGCCTTTATTGACCGCTTGGGGACCCAAATAGACGTGGTGTGCCTAGGAGGTCGCCTAGGGTACTCCTTTACTTGTGTTCTTGATGGTGTGGCTTTTTTGTTGCCTCTTGGAGAGTCTGCTACTCGAGCTGTGGGTTTTCCATCCTTGCATATCCAGATCTGCTTCGTGTCACAAGGTATTCCGTGTTGCACTAGTTGGCGCTCCTGCTTCTTGATCAATGGGCTCCTTCGTGTTGTATAGTGTTTGGTCTTCGTGTTTAGAATCTCTTTTGACCCCGCTGCGAACTCCTCATTGACTCCTGCACCATTGGTAAGATTGACAATCCTCTGCACCATAGAAGTTTGGACAAGAAGAGCAACATTATCTTTATGTGGATTCCTGGAGGGACCAGGAGTTGGTGCCTGTTCTATTGGTTTGAGTGCTTGATTTTCTAATTCAATCGTAAGATGGCTTTGGCCTACCCAAGCCTGAAGAATTCCACTTCTTAGGTTGAGGTTGACTGAGTGATCATAGATCCAGTCTTGGCCCAAGACCAGAGGTTCGGTAAGATCCTCGTCTTCACATAGTAGCACTTTTGCTGGCATGAGGACCTCTTGTATGTAGAGGGGAAGTTCCACCTCTCCCATGCAAGGGGTTTCAACACCTCCTAATCCTATCAGATATGCTTCTAGGGGTTTTACCTCCAATTGTAGCTGCTGACAATAAGAAAGCCGAACTGCACTTGTGGCTGCTCCTGAATCAATTAAAGCTCTCATGCTTGTTGTGCTGTCTCTTTGTCCTATTTCTAGGGTCACAAAAGGTCGTCGATCCACTATCCTATGGGTACGTTCACCTGAAGCCTCACACATGGCCATGTGATAGCCTGGAGGCTCTTGAGCATCGATCATAGGCTGATCTCTCCCTTGTCTCCTCAACTTCATTCGTCTGATGCGCTCTAAGGCCTCTGCCTGTGCTTCTTCTCGGATTCGTTTTTCCTCCTCTTTACGTTTTTTGGCAATGTTGAGCCGAGTTAACATCTCTTCAGTCAAGGGTTCTTGGTATAACTTGACTCTACATCCGCTTATGTAGCTAGGGAGAATATTGCCTTCCAAAGTGGCTAGTTGTACAACCCCACTAGTTGAAATCCTATTTATGATCATAGGTCCATAGCCTCTTTTCTCTAATTTTCGTGCATGCTGCTTCAATGTGTAGACTAGGACTAGGTCTCCCGCTTTCAAGCCTTTATCCTTGACGTGTGCATCAAAATATGCCTTCTATCTCTTCTTAGCTGCATATATCCCTGCAGCTGCTCTCAGTCTTGTTTCTCCTAATCGTTCAAGGTCAAAAAGTCTAGAGGAGAGTTCATGACCCGTCCATTCGTGCTCTTGTGCTACTTTCAATGTAGGTATTAAGAAGTCCAACGGTAGCACGGCATTTTGGCCAAATACCATCTGAAAGGGGGTGGCTTGGAGTACCGTTTTGTAGGCGACTCGGTATGCCCAAACAGCATGGTGTAGCTGTTTGTCCCAATCAGAGCGTTTATTGTTCACTAATTTTGTCAATACATTGCATAGGATCTTATTGGTGCTTTCGGCTTGCCCGTTGGCTTGAGGGTGATAGGGGGCAGACTTCTTATGTACTACCAAGAATTCTTGGAGCAGATTTTCAATAACTTCATTCAAGAAGTGAGTGCCTCTGTCACTTACTAACTCTATAGGTAGCCCGTATCTTGTGAGTACATTCTCAAACAAGAATTTAGCAGTTGTCTGAGCGTCGTTCTTCGTTGTGGCTTTTACCTCTACCCACTTGGTTAGATAGTCCGTGGCAACGATGATATACTCAGCATGGGAACCCTTAGCTGGGGGATTAATAGGACCTACAAAGTCTATTCCCCACTTAGAGAATGCACGTCCGCCCATCATGGGCTTCAGTGGCATCTCATCTTTGCGTATAGGATACTGGGTTCGCTGACAAATCTCACACCTCTTCACATAGGTATGTGCATCCATGTGAAGGGTGGGCCACCAAAATCCTGCAAATAGAATTGCTTTGATCACCCTATCTGGACCAAAGTGTCCTCCTGCTACACCCTAGTGAGCAGTTTCCAAGATCTTTAAATATTCACTCTCATGGACACATAGTCTTAGGTAACCGTCTTTTCCACGCTTGTATAGATTATCACCAATGAGTGAGTAATCTAGGGCTTCTTGTTCTAGACTTCTTTGCCTCGTCATAGTCATGTCTGGAGGGAATGTTTTCATCCTTAGGAAGGATACTAGGGGTTCACTCCAATCCGGCACTATGGACAGCAGATTGGGCATTCCTTGCACAACTTCTGGACATCAGCTTCCATAGTCGGCCAATGCACTCCTAGTCTCCTCAGGGTCTGTAGGGTTCGTTGTTTTGAGTAATGTTGCTCTAATGCACCTACATGTGCTAGTTGCAACCACTTAGCGTACTCATCCTCTTCTACACAACAAGCCAAGATCCCTTGATCCGTGTGCTTGTACATACTTCCTGCCATGATGTGATACTTTTGGGCTTTTACTACCTCTCTATCCTGTGTGGCCATTACTGAGTGGTTAGGCCCATAGGTTAATACTGGCACTAATGGCTTAGCCCACTGCGGAACAACTTCCAAGTTTAACAAATAAGCATCAGGTAAGTCATCTGACACTCCTTGTGGGGCTTCTCCTGATGTGAGCCTTGAGAGATGATCTGCTCTTAGGTGAGTTCTTCCTTTTCTCACTACTACCTCAAAGTCATACTCCATTAGTAAGAGAAACCATCTTACTAATCTGCCTGTATTACATGGCTTGTTTACCAGGTACAGTAGAGCTTGGTGATCAGTAAAAAATTTGAACTTATTTGCAAGCAAATAATGTCTAAAATTTTTAACTGCATATACCATGCCTAATCCTTCTCGTTCGGTGGTTGTATAGTTCCGTTCAGTAGCATTCAATTGTCTACTGGCATAGGCAATAGGGAGATCCATGTTCCCTTCACCCGTAGGTTGTGTAAGTATGCATCCAATAGCATAATTGGAGGCATCCACATGAACATGGAATGGCTTGCTCCAATCTGGTGTGGTCAAGATTGGTGCTGAACATAATCTTCGTTTAAGCTCCTGGAAGGAATTCTCACATTCCTCAGTCCACTCAAAGTTAGTTAGAAGTCCGTACATGGGCTTTGCAATGACAGCATACATGTGGATGAACCGACGGTAGTAACCACAATGTCCCATGAAAGCCTATACTTCCTTGACGTTCTTTGGCCTAGGTAGTTCTGCGATGGCTCTCACTTTCTCTTCGTCAGTGGATATGCCGTTCTTAGACACTATGTGCCCTAGAATTTTGCCTTGCCTGACCATGAAAACACACTTTTCTGGGTTCAGGCAGACTTGATATTCTCTGCATTTATCAAAGATCTGTCTGAGTTCGGGTATATGGGTCTGTCTAATGTTGGAATGAGCGCAAAGATCATCAACATAGACTTCCAAATTCTTCCTCAAGAACTCTTTAAACACGTGACACATTAATCTTTGAAAGGTAGCCGGTGCATTGGTAAGCCCGAACGGCATTACCCGAAAGGCAAATATGCCCCACTCCATGGCAAAAGCCGTCTTATGTTGATCCTCTGGAGCAATGGCTACTTGATTGTAGCCCGAAAACCCATCTAGGAAGCTGTACACTTCCTTGCCTGCTACCCTTTCTAATAGATGCTCAGTGATAGGAAGCGGATAACTGTCTCTAATTGTGGCGGCATTAACTTTTTTAAGGTTAATACACACACGCAGCTTTCCATTTTTCTTGGGCACCACTACAATGGGGGATACCCACTCAGTGTGCTCAATTTCATAGATGAATCCGGCTTCAACCAGTCGATCTATCTCCTCTTTGATCTTAGCAGCATAGTTATCGTTGTATGTGTAGGGCTTCTGTTTCGAGGGTCTGGCGTCTGAGGTCATGGGGATTGTATGTGAACATATATCAGGGTCTACCCCTTTCAAGTCCTTATAAATCCAAGCAAATACATCTCGGTATTCTCTTAGCAAGGTTATCAGCTCTTGTTCTTCCTCTTCTGTCAGGTCATGACCTATGTATGTGCATCTTTCTTCTCCTTCCTCAATGGCGACAACTATTTTCTTGGTAGTTTCCTTGCTATCATAGGCTTCTCCTGCTTGTGCCTCACGTTTAGGCATTCTTATCATGACTCTCCTATTGTCTATCTCATATTTTTTAAAGTTTTCAGGGACCTCAAACAAGGATTCTTCTGCCTCCGGAGTGACTTCCTTCTTTTTTCTTTTCTTTCCTCCGCTCTTAGTAGCTACTTGTGTGGCTAACCTCACCTCATTTGTAAGCTCTCCGTGCCTCTGGGGTTGAAATTCTACTTCATAGAAGTATTCTTCATCTGATGCAAAAGGTGGGTCCATAATGATTGACTCTAGATCGGAGTCACTCGCATCCTCAAATGCATCAAGGCTAGGTTCGCATTCTTCTAAAACTGCATCTCCCATGATTGGCTCTATTGAAAAGACTGAAATGTCATAGCCATCCTCATCACAGTGAGGTGTCCACTACTCTTCATTGATGGCTACATCCATTGTTGCTAGGATTTCTGCCCAGCCATGGGGTTCAAATTCCTCATCAGGAAAGACTACATGTGCATAGGCTGGGTCTTTAATTGATCTATGGTTTTCTTTTGCACCTACCTCTCTGGCTTTCTCTCTCTTCTCTTCTTCTACTGCTACCTTACACATCCATAAGTGGGTGTCTTCATGCATCCACGAGGATCCGGATCCTATGGAATGCACAGACTCAGTCTCATCTTTGGCTCTATGGATGGAATTCCATTGAATAGGTGGTATGTCTCTATGAGAGTAACCCTTAAGATTGACTTTGGTTGTAACACCTAGATGTTGCAAATACAAGGAATTGGTTCCCCAATCCTGGACTACTTGCAATTGCCGCATAAATGGCCTTCCCAAAATCATCTCGTAGGCTTGGTTTTTGCTAAAGTCGCATATAGCAAAAGTATGCTCAAACTCCACCTCACATGTAGTGAGAGTTATTCCTTCTAGAAATCCTAAGGGCCTTTCAATATGACCATCGACCATCTGCAATTTCATTCTTGTTGGTCAGAGTGCTGGCTTGCCCCAACGCTTCCAAAGGGAAGTTGTAGCAATTGCAACTCCTGCACCAGAGTCCAAAATCGCCTTGGTTGTGTAACCCTGATGGGTAACTGGGAGATAGGTATTTCCTTCTTCTCCTTCACTCATGTCTCCTATCTTATCCAATGGTATTTCAGGCACTGTTCTATGAGATCCTACTTGGGAGCGCGATTTCGCTATGTCTGGCACTTGTTTGGCTACATGTTTCCACACTTCTGGCTTAACTTTGAGTAGCTCTTCTAAAGTGAGATTGCACTACACTTTAGTGTTCTTTACTACCTCTGTATTCCTAGGTATGATAGAAGCTTCATTTCTTATCATGACTATGGGCGCTCTCAGACAAGTAGACTTGGTTTCCCATGGGCCTGTGAAATGTGGTAATTCTTGTAGAGAATTAGACTCAAAGTCTAATCTCTCTTGAGAGTGGGTGCTCTCATGCTCCACATAGATGGATGGGATGTCTTGTGGGAATTGATCGTGTGCATCATCCACAAGTTCAATGGGAGGGGGGACTTCACTTTCTTTAGCCCATTTGTCTTCTTGAATCTCTCGTAGGAATTCTGGTGTGAATCGATTCATAGAAGATGATGTGTCTGGCTCCGTAGAGTTAGGCACGTAGGCTTCATGGGGAGGTAGGCTCACGTTATCACTTGCCTTGCCCTTATTTTGAGAGGCGGGTTCCTTTTCTGATTGTGCAATTAGCCTCTCTATTCGTTCTAGCAGTCCATCAAAGTGTAGCTGAACTAGAGATGTTAAAGAGGCGACTGGCTTCAAACATAGTCTGAGCCAATTCCACCATCTTAGCACAAATTTTGGTTCGTTCTAGCTCTAGTTCTGCTCTAGGGTAACACTTTTCATGATCAGTTACATTTGGCCCTTCTTGGATTCTGGCCTGATATGCTCTAAGCATCATGTTTAGGTCCTCAGGAGTGGGATCGGCTAGGATGGATCCTACTCTGGGTGGTGGGTGGGTTAAGGGTGGTGTATTGAAAGGTTGGGGAATGGAAGAAGGTGGATTGGCGGGTAAAGGGAGAGGTGATGGAGGGGTGGTGTGAGAGTGGTTTTGAGATGCGAGTTCACTTATCTTCGCTTTGGTTTCTCTCAAGCTTTCTTCAAGTTCGCTCATCTTTTTTGCCCATTGCCTTTTCATTCTTTCACGACTATCCTTCCAGGCTCTAGTCCTTTTTTTGGTTATGCTCTCTGTTTCACTCACCTCGGGGCTCTTTTCCTGACCAACACCTTGGTTTTGCTGTAGTGCTTGGGCTCTTGTGATCACTTGCACAAGTGCAGTGGAAGTCACACTCCCTGTGGAGTCTACAACTAACCCAACAACATTGATAGGAGTGATTTTAGGCATGTTATTAGGGTTCTTTGGGCAATCTCGTAGGAGATGCTCTTTCTCGCAATCTTGACAGAAACCCTGAATTGTTACTGGTTGAGGTTGTGTAGGGGTAGGCAATGGACAATCCCGTATAAGGTGATCTCCCTGACATCTGAAGCATGGTCCTCTAGGAAATGGGGGTCGTACCTGCCTAGGTTGAGGTCTAGAGTTGGGGTTTGTATACATGACATTAGCATACTCAGGCTCCCCACTATTTTCACTTGGGTCCTCATAATAGTATGAATCGTTATGCTCGGGTGACTGCATGTAGTAAGCCTGTGGGCTATCAATATGTGTGGAGTCAAAACTATGGTCACTTGGATCACTGTCTGATAGCAATGGGGTGACTGGGACTATGGCTCTGTTCGGATTTTCTTCAGCAGATGCATATTTCACTGGGATCACATTGGTTGGAGCAGGGGGTTGCTGCACTAGGACTGGTTGAGGTCTCTGCTGCCCTTGATAAGGTGGCTGATAAGTTTGCTCTGGTCTGTTGTATTGTTGTGGTGGGTACTGATTCTGGTATCTACCCTGTTGTGGATATGGCTGAGGGTAATTTTGCCTAACAGTTTGTTTGTTATATGGGCAGTCTTGTGCAGTGTGGTTGGTGTACCTGCGCTCTATGGTGCAGTACTGGCTACTAGGATGCGCCTGGGGTTGGGCCATAATGGGACATACATTTGCCATATGGTCACCGCCACAAGTGTAACACCGCTTAACTGGGGCAAATCTCGGAATTTGTTTGCTAAAGACACCTAGTTTTTGAGCTACCTTCTCTGCAAGTTCCTCAATGGATGTGGATTGACCAGATGTGAGGCTACTAGAGCTATCAGAATCCTTATAGATTTTTGATAGTTCTAATTCCTCACCTAGATTGTCCTCAATGTCTATGCACATGCGCACACACTCTTCTATCGTTCTGGGGTCCTTCAGATACACATATGACCTGAGCTTGGTGCTCAACAATCCATCTAAGAACAAGGCCACTTGTTTGGCTGGTGTGGGTAACTCCGGCATCGGGCATCTCTCTAGGTATTGCCTAAATCTTCTTCCAGCTAGTCTGACCGTCTCTTGAGGTGTTTGTTTGAAGCTATGAATTAGTGAGGAAGTGTTGTGCCTGATTCCACTCTTAGAAAACTCAATGATAAATGCCTCTAAGAGCTGGTCTATGTTTCTGAAATGCCTCTCGTTCAGTGGTTGAAACCACGTAAGGGCAGTGTTCCTAAGGGTTAGACCAAAAGCATTATATTGTGTGAATAGGTCCTCTACCTGTTCAGCTTTCAATACTTGCCGAAATTCTGCCACATGGTCATAAGGGTCTCCAGTGCCATCGAAGTAATTCTTCATGGACTTCACCAGTTGAGTTGGTCGCAGGGTCCTAGTGTGTTCTTTCGACCTTGGCAAAGGAAAATCGTCAGCATTCCTTTGATTCCATGGGGTTCTATGTCCCTCAGGTTCCACTCTATTCCTTTCCGTTCCCGTTCTTTCTCTTCCCAGGGAGTTGGCAAAGCTTACCTCAGGTTTGTCTCTACTTCTATCTCTTTGAGCTCCATGAGCTTGGGAGGTCCCAGCTCCTTGGTGACTGTATGACACATTAGTCCGAGGTTGGGGAAAAACAAATTCACCCTTCCATGTGTAGGCATGTCTGCCATGCTCAGTGACCACGAAGATCCTCTCTGATGTATTGTCTAAGTAGGTTACTTTGCCAGGGCTATCAGGGTCTTTAAACTCATAGATTGTGAGACCACCTACTTCATGAGACAAGGTAGGCTTATACCTCCAAAAGGCCTCATCAGTTTCTCGGTTTAAAAGCAAATCTATGCTTTTATTATCCTGTGGAATCAATTCTGGAGTCATGATTCTGGTCAAGACAGATTTACCACGGGGGGTTCTTGGCTCTCTCTCTACATTCCCTTGCTCTATATCACCCATGTCGGTCTCCGCAATCACATTTCCAAACTCATCTGTTCTATCTGGAAGAGTGGTGACTACATATATAGTCCCCTCTTTATCTAGGTATGCTCCATTCTCAAACTTGACTACTGGGTGTTCTAGTCCATGGGGTTGATCGGGGTTCTTAATCTGGACCACCGATCTTCTCAGGCCATCTTCGTAGATGCGAGCACCTAGACGATTAGTCCTGATGTATTCCAATTGAGTCTTGTAAGGTCCTTCTGGCTTTTCTAAATAAGCCAACCCTGAACTACCTACTGGTCTCTCCATGTGATAGGACATTTCAGAATCACTCGTTTCTGATCGTGGAGTGTATGGGTAATCACTCAACTGCTGGGCCCAAGACCTAGCAGTGTGATTGACACTAGCTTTAGAAGATCTGAGGCTTTGTCTGTCTCTGCCTAAGTGTCTACCTGACCTAAGGTTCATATGCCTGGTTTCTCTACCCCCTTGATCCCAAGTACACTCTCGTTGCGGGTTAATTGACACCAATCACTTTGTTCTTTTTAGTTGATTATTATGTTTATGATCTTCTCTGGTATCACGTCGTCAGGAATGCTTAGGTGAATTTCGCACTTGCTAAGTGATCGATTCAAGTTTACTTTTGTCCCTTAGGGTTTTCGCACTTAAGTCCTACTTAATGCTTGCACTTAGTTGCTTAGTTCTCTTGGACTTGATGTGTGCCTAGCGTTGTCCTAATTAATTACCACACCTAAGTCGTACTTAGCCTACGCTAGGAATTGACAAAGGAAGGTTGAGAGATCTTCCAACCTCAATTAGCTGGTTGACCAGACTGCTACACAAGCCCAGGAAGCCTTCTCCCAAGCTTGGTACTCACCCTTGCTAGCTTTCCTTGGAATGCCTTGCTTGCACACAATGTTCCTGCAAAAGTTCACAAATCAATATAGCTCTATTACCACAAGGGATTGAAAGACACACATCAACATTTACAGGCCCCCCCTTGGAGTAACTCACTGTACCCCCAAATCCTTATGACCACTTAGTTCAACCTAAAGGCCAACTTAAAAATACATGTTCTAAAACCCCAGATATGATTCTACAAAAAACTAGTCGAGGTCCACGTAGGATTCTCAACAAGCTTTCAAACGAGACCAAAATCTCATCAATCGGAGTTCGTATGGCGAAGTTATGACCATTCAGGCACTTAGGGGTCAAAACAGGCTCTCAGGGTTCAGGAGATCCCTCTCTGGTTTCTAGGTCTTTTGCCCACTCCTAAGGCTCTAATGTGATATTAAGGTGCCTACAATTAAGCCCAACTATACCTCACTTCACTCAAAATTAACCCTAAAATTTTCATGTGTTAAGGCCGTGTATCGCGATAGGTCGGGTCGAGGTGTCGCGATAGGTCAAAGTGTCGCGATACTTGGGAGTGTCGCGATCCTCCAAGGTGTCGCGATACTCCGAGGTGTCGCGATAGGTGGAAGTGTCGCGATACTTGGGAGTGTCGCGATACTTGGGAGTGTCGCGATACTTGGGAGTGTCGCGATACTCCGAGGTGTCGTGATAGGTGGAAGTGTCGCGATACTTGGGAGTGTCGCGATACTTGGGAGTGTCGCAATAGGTGGGGTCGGTGTGTCGCGATACTCCGAGGTGTCGCGATAAGTCGTGAGTGTCGCGATACCTCGAGGTGTCGCGATAGGTCGAGCTATGGTGAATTTTGTGGTTCTGTCTTGTGATCCTAGGTGCTCTCGGCCTGCGTAGTGTCGTGGTGCACTCAGAAACGTGATTCATCGAAATTTTTGAAGTGTCACGATAGCTCAAGCTCAATGCCTCGGGGCCTGTGTAGAGGGATTTTGTACCTGCTGAGCTTGCTGGAGAGGGTGATGGAGCTGGTACCTGCAAGAAACATGCAAAAAACACACAACACAAATGCACGCGCTTGCTCTCTCTCAAACTCACACACAACAAATGAGGGGAATGACAAGGAAGAGGGAATATGTAGTGGAGGAGGAGGTGGAGGTGGAGATGAAGAAGGAGGTGAAGATGGAGATGGAGATGGAGAAAAATCAGAAATTTACCGACTACTTACCATTCCAACGCGTCCTCTCTACGTCTTACCATCACACGCTCGTCCTCAAAGCTCGAATCCCCGGCAACGGCGCCAAAATTTGGTGTAGCTTAGTGATGAGTAGCACCTCCTTTAATGTCAATCCGGGAAGACATGAGGATGGTATGAAGACCTCTAGCAAGTGAAGGCACAAGTGTGTGAGTGCGAAGCACACTAACATGCACACACATACACACACAGGCGCACACACAGCAAGAACAAAGAGAGTAAGACAATGGAATCACTTCTATTGCAACAAAGTTCTCATACAAGCTCAAAACTACAAGAAGCTCTCCCAAAAATGAGCTCTCTAGCTCTATTTATAGTTTTTGACTAGCTTTGGCCCTGTCCAGACCTAGTGTCCAGCCTAGTCAAAAATTAGGTTCCAGGGCTTATTTGAGGGCTCAAACGAGGTCTAAAAAATACGAGAATTAGTAGGCAACTACTTCTAAGGCTCCTCAAGCTCGAGGACTCCTCGGCTTGTACAAAATGGAGCTACAAAAAGGTGAAAATGGTATTTACAGGGGTTTTTAGTGATGAGAATCACTTTTAAATGGTGTAAGGGTTTTGAAAAAAATAAAGGGTTGCCTTAGTGCTAGATTTGCGTGTATGCTCGTACTTGCTTCTTCCCGTATACTGCCAACAACAAGGAAGAAGGAGAAAAAGCTTGGAGCACAACACAACACTTAATGAATTTCCAGGTGAATGTACAAACATAAGTAACCCATTAGGGTTATAGGCATATATACAAGCTAGGGGGGGGGACTTCTAAAGATGGAAAAAAAGTGCCTCGATGATCCTAAGTGTCTTCATACATATCACTACCAAAATATAACAACACCTAATTATTTTGAGTGTAGTTCCCCTTCCTATCTCAATGAAAATGAATGGTCGCTAATCAACTATGCTAGGAGAGGTATTCTTCTTAGTTTGGCACATCACCATGTGATATCTAGGGGTATCTGATTGGGGAAGGAAATTCACAAGATGAAGCCTTTCAACATCATCATTCCTAAACTGACCTATACCCTATCATCTTAACTTCATTCGTTTAATGATCTCTAAAGCTTTAGCATGAGCCTCTTCTCATATTCTTTTCTCCTCCTCTTTACGTATCTTTGCTACATTGAGTCACCTAAGCATCTCTTCCACCAAGGGCTCTTGGTAGAGCTTGACTTGGTAGCCACTTATGTAATTTGGCATCATGTTTCCTTCTAGAGTGGCTAACTACACTGCCCCATTGGTCGAAAGTTTGTTGATGATCATGGGTCCATATCCACGTTTCTTTAACTTACAAGCATGTTGTTTTAAAGTGTATAAAGATCACCAACTTTAAACCCTTTATCCTCCACATGTGCATCAAAATAGGCCTTTCGTCTCTTCTTCGTAGCATATATACTTTCTACTACTCTCAATTGTGTCTCTCCTAAGCATTTTTAATCCATGATCTTGGATGAGAGCTCATGGTCTATCTTGATGCTCTTGTGCAACCTTTGGGGTGGGTATCAAGAAATCTAAAGGAAGCACAACATTTTGATCAAATACCATTTGAAAGGGAGTGGCATTGAGTATTGCTTTATAGGCCGCTTTATATACCCAAACAACATGATGTAGTTGTTTGTCCCAATGTGAATGTTTATTATGTAAAAGCTTAGTCAATATGTTTCACAGGATCTTATTTGTACGTTTAGCCTATCCGTTCACTTGAGGATGGTATGATGCTAACTTCTTGTGCATCATCATGGAATCTTGTACTAAACATTCAATTAGTTCATTCAAGAAATGGGTTCCCTGATCACTCACCAATTCTATAGGTAATCCATACATTGTGAATACATTCTAAAACAATAATTTCATTGTCATATTTGCATCATTCTTCCTAGTGGCTTTCATGTCTACCCATTTGGTGAGATAATCTATGGCCACAATTATATATTTAGCATGGGAGCTTCTAATTGGGGGGTTAAAGGACCTACAAAGTCTATGCCCCACTTGGAGAATGCACATCCTCCCATCATGGGTCTCAATGGCATCTTGTCTTTTAGAGTATGATATTGAGCTCATTGTCCCACTTCACATAGGTATGTGCATCCATGTGAAGGATAGGCTGCCAAAGACCTAAAAATAGTATAGCTTTGATCACACGATCAAGCCCAAAGTGTCCTCATACAACACCCTGATGTAGAACTTGGAGTATCCTCAAATACTCACTTCTGTGTATGCAAGATATTCGTCTCTTCCACACTTATATAGATTCACACCAATGAGCATATAGTCTTGAGCTTCCTGCTCTAGACTTCTTTGTCACGCCAAAGTCATCTCTTAGCGGAATGTTTTTGTTTTTAGAAAGACAATGATAGGATTGCTCCAATATGGTATTAGAGACACTTGATATAGAGTCACATGTTCAATTGAAGGTTTGCTAATACAGGAAGGACAATCCTTGAGCAACCTATAGACATCTACTTCCATGGTTGGCCAATATATTCCTAATCTCTTGAATGTCTATAGGGATTTATGCTTTGAATGATGTTGTCCTAGTGCATCTACATGTGTAAATTGCAACCATTTGTCATACTCTTCATTTTCCACACAACAAGCAAAGATTCCTTGATCATTATGCTTGAAAATACTACCTGTGAGTATGTGACCCTTATGTGATGTGACTAATTCTTTGCCTTTGGTTCTTAGCATAAGGTACTTGGGTTTGAATGTGAGAACAGGAACTAATTGCTTTGAGCAATTCAGAACTACTTCAAGGTTGAATAATATATGCATCAAGAATTTCATCTGACACACCTTGTGGGGATTCTTCAGAAGTAAGTCCTAAAAGTGTTGATATATTTAGGTAGTGATGTGTGTGAACACACTAGGACCGCCGAGGCACTTTTTTCCCTCTTTAAGAGGTTTTTTTCCCCCGGCTTGTATATACGCCTATTGCCCTAATGTGCTACTTATCTTTGTACATTCTTTAGTAATACATTCAGTATTGTGTGTTGTGCTCCAAGCTTCTTCTTCTTCCTTGTACTGTTCGCATGCTTCCGCAGACGTCTAACTCCAACAATTGGTATCAGAGCACGTCATCGCTTCATCTAGAGTGCCGTCGACACTCCTCCGTTTCCAGTCTCAGAATCGTATGAATTTTGGGGAGCATACTCAGGGTGTTTCCGAGATCAAAACAGCTTCGTTGTGTGGTGCCGAAATCGCGATTTGAGCTCGTTTCGGCCTCCGAACGCACTATCACAATGCTTATGCAGGCTATTTTGTCTTTTTTTGCCAAAGGTATATATCTATTTATGTTCGTCAGTATAAGCGTCTCGAAGTCTGCTACAGGTTTAGCAGAACTCGTCTTGGCGGTTCCGTTCAACTTTTTGAGATACAGTCAATTTTTTGCATCAACTTATTTTAGTCACCGGCCATGGCTGAGAGCAGTGATGTATTCCATATGTTGGCTGTTGAGGATAAGTTGGATGGTACCAACTACCCATTATGGGCTTATATGATGCGACATGTATTGGTTGCAAAAGGATTGTGGATTGTGTAGGGTGTTGAAAGACATCCTGTTACACCTGTAACAACAGGTACTACGAATACAGGTGCTGGAGCAGATGAAGATGGTGTCGAAGATGATATTGTGAAGATTCCTGTTCGTGCTGCTATTTCTGTTGCACCTACTGCAGATCACATTCGTTGGGATGGCAGAGATGCCCAGGCACATGCATTGATAGCTTTGTCTATCAAACGTGCCATTATTCCTCATATTCGCTCTTGCAGAACAGCTAGGGATGCTTGGGATACACTTACCACATTGTACCAAGCTAGGAATGAGGCTCGTGTTGCTTACCTCCGAAAACAGTTGGAGAGTGAGCACATGAATGAAGGTGATTCTATGGACAGTTTCCTAACGAAGATCAAAGATTTGAAGGAACAGTTGATTTTTGCTGATGAGGTTATACCAGATAGCTCACTTGTGCAAACCATTATGAATGGTCTTCCTAATTCATATTAGAGTTTTGCTTCTACTCTTCGGTTGATGATGAAAGGCAATCCGAATGCCTTATCATTTGAGGAGTTAGTTTCTTTTCTGTTGCAGGAAGATCATTCCAGACAGAACAGGTCCATTATGCGTGCTGCAGATCAAGCTTTCCTGGCTAGTCAGAAGGGCAAAGGAAAATGGAGCTCTTCTACTAATAAGCAGAAATTTGCAAATGCTTCACATTCGAAGAACCAGGATAAAGATGAGAAGAAATCAGAAAAGGAGAAATTGTTTTGCAAGTACTGTAAAGGCAATGATCATATCATAAAGAACTGTCCAAAACTGTCTGCAAAAGAGGCAAAGAAAAAGGAGGCTGGAATGGTTGTTGCAGAAGCCTCTACACCAAAAACAGAGTCTGCTAATCTTGTGTAGGAAGAAGAATGGGCGTTTACTACTGTTTGCAGTTTTGACCCATCTTCTCATGAGCAGTGCATGTTTGCAGTGGACTCAGATGTTTGGTACTTTGACAGTGGGGCGACCAAACATATTACCTCACAGCGCAGTTTCTTCTCTTCACTCGAGCCTGCCCCTACAGGGAATACTGTCACATGCGCCAACAACTCCTCTTATCCTGTTATGGGAGTTGGTAAGATTATTCTGAGTACTGCTGATGGTAGTTCTTTCACCTTGTCAGATGCTTTATTTGTGCCAGGGATCAAGAAGAATCTGTTATCAGTTTCTGCATTCGCCAAGATTGGCTTGGTTGTGAAATTTGTTGATGACAGATGTACAGTTCATGATCTGTCAAATGTCGATGTTATTATTGCTTCTGGCATTTTACGTCGTGGACTGTATAAGCTCATAGACTATGAAAGATATGTGAATGATTCAGCATGTGCAGTTCATGATTCTCAGGCTATGTCAGATGCAAAGCTTTGGCATGCACGCTTTGGTCATATGAATTTTGCTAGTTTGCTATGCCTGTAGAAATCTGATATGGTGTCTTCTTTGCCCAAGCTTGAGGCACCTAGAAAACATGTATGTGAAGGCTGTATTTTGGGAAAAATGCAGCATTCCTCCTTTCCAAAAGATGGTTTAGTTCGGGCTACGCAGAAATTACAGCTTGTACATAGTGATGTATGTGGTACTATGCAGACACCTTCTTTTGGAAACTATCTTTACTTCGTGACTTTCATTGATGATTTTTCCAGGCATGCATGGGTATATCCATTGAAGGCAAAGTCCGAAGTGTTTTTGTGCTTCAAACAGTTTTTGGTTTTGGCTGAAAATCTGTCAGCATGTAAAATGGGCACCCTCCGTTCTGATCGAGGGGGGGAATATATGTCTTCTGATTTTAATGCATTTCTGGCTGAACGTGGGATAAAACACTAGTGTACAGTGCCGTATACACTCAACAGAATGGAGTTGTTGAATGGAAGAACAGGTCACTCATGGAGATGGCGAGGTGTATGGTCAAGAGTCAGGCTTTACCACATAGTTTCTGGCTCGAGGCTGCCATGTGTGCAGGATATGTACTTAATAGGTGTCCCACTAAAGCACTCCAGTCTATCACTCCATATGAGGCTTGGCATGACCGCAAGCCATCTGTTGCTCATCTACGTGTTTTTGGTTGTTTTGCATATGCATTAGTGCCTGAACAACATTGCAGAAAATTGGATGATAAGGCAGTAAAATGTATTTTTGTTGGGTACAATTCTGAAAGTAAAGGCTATCGTCTGTATCATCCATAGACTAAACGCATTCTGGTTAGCCGTGATGTTGTTTTTGTGAAAGATGCTATTCAGCCATTGCTTTAATGTACCAAGGAGACATCTGTTAGCTCCAAAGAAATGTATGATACTTTGATGCCTCTTTTTACAGGTGGACAGTCTAGTGCTAGTCCTAATGAGGCAACTTCTCAGCCTTTGCAAGTTTCATATGATGATGTAGATCATTCCATTTCTGATGCAGATTTACATGATGCACTTGTTGATGAGAGAGCTGATATTGAGTAGGCAAAAACTATGCCAAAATGGCTGGTGCAGACTTTGCGTGACAACAAATTAGATGCACCTTTGTCATATCGTACTCGTTCAGGCTCTCATAGTGCCTCCTTTGCATCAGATTGCTATGCTATGGCTGTGTCTAGTCTCTGTGATGAGAATGAGCCTGTTTCTTTTGATGAAGCACAAAATTCAGAAAATTGGATGGCTGCTATGCAATCTGAATATGATGCTATAATGAAGAATGGTACATGGTCTTTATGTGACTTCCCTCATGGCAAGAAGGCCATTGGCACTAAGTGGGTATACAAGTTGAAGCGTAAACCTGATGGTACAGTTGACAGGTATAAGGCTAGGCTTGTTGCAAAGGGTTATGCGCAAGAAAGAGGCATTGATTTTGATGAGACCTTTGCACCTACATGCCGTATGACTACTGTTCGAAACATTTTTGCACTTGCAGCCCATCATGGTTGGAATGTACATCAATTGGACATTAAAACAACATTTCTAAATGGTGACTTGCATGAAGAAGTGTATGTTTTTCAGCCCCGTGGCTTTGTGCAGAAAGGGCATGAAAACCAAGTGTGCAGGTTAAAGAAGGCAGTATATGGTTTAAAGCAAGCACCACGTGCTTGGTATGAGAAGATACATGCCTATCTGGTTGCACATGGTTTTGAGAACAGTCCAACTGAAAGCACCTTATATGTTAAGCGTGCTAATGATGTGCTTCTGATCATTGTTGTCTATGTTGACGACATGCTGCTCACTAGTCCTATTGAGAAGCATATTGCTGATTTCAAGGCTAATTTGCATGCCTCATTTGAGATGTCTGATTTGGGGCATTTGCATCACTATTTGGGCATTCAGTTTATGCAAGTTGATGGTGGAATGGCTTTGTGTCAAACGAAATATATTGACACATTATTGCAGCGTTTTGGCCTTGAAGACTATAAGCGTATTGCCACTCCTATGGAGACAGGTTTACGATTGAGTCTTCATGATGCTGGAGATGCATTTAATGTTGTTCTCTATTAGTAGGTTGTTGGATGCTTGATTTACTTATGCATTACTTGGCCAGATATTCAGTTTGCTATCTCACAGATGAGCAGGTTTATGCATTGCCCAGGAGTCACGCATTGGAAGGCGGTTAAGCGCATCTTTCGCTACTTGAGTGGTACTCGGCTACTTGGGTTGTTTTATCCCAAGGGGGGATCACTACCGCCAGATTTGCATGCTTTTTCTGACTCAGATTGGGCTAGTTGCTATGACACTCGTGTGTCCACCAGTGGTTTTTGCTTCATGCTTGGTAGCTCATGTATATCTTGGTTGAGCAAGAAGCAGCCTACTGTGGCCACTTCCAGTTGTGAGGCTGAGTATGGGGCAACTTTCATAGCGACTGTTGAGTGTGTGTGGCTCAGATGCCTTATGGCTGATTTGGGTGTTGGCCAGTCTTCTGCCACCACCATCTTCACTGACAGTCAGAGCGCATTGGCAGTTGCGAGGAACCCTGTGTTCCATGCTCGTAGTAAGCACATTGAGGTGCATTATCACTATGTCAGGGAGAGGTTCTCTGCTGGGGAGATCAGCTTGGCATATGTGCCCACGCAGGAGAACATAGCAGACCTTTTCACGAAGGCTCTGCCTAGGGAGAAGTTTGAAGCTTTCCGCAAAGCTTTGGGTTTACTTTCTTTTGTGGAGTGATTTCCACATAGCTTGCGGTAGTGATGTGTGTGAACACACTAGGACCGTCGGGGCACTTTTTTCCCTCTTTAGGAGGTTTTTTTCTCCCGGCTTGTATATATGCCTATTGCCCTAATGGGCTACTTATCTTTGTACATTCTCTAGTAATACATTCAGTATTGTGTGTTGTGCTCCAAGCTTCTTCTTCTTCCTTGTGGTGTTCGCGTGCTTTCGCAGACGTCTAACTCCAACAGAAAGGTGATCTGTTGAATGTGTCTTACCTTTCCTAACAACTACTTCAAAATCATTAGTAAGAAAAACCATCTTATTAACCTAAGAGTATTGCAAGGTTTGTTCGCCAAGTAAAGTAAAGCTTGATGGTCTATGAAGAATTTGAACTTATTTACAAGCAAATAGTGTCTAAACATTTTGACCACTTTGCAACAATAGCATACATGTGGATAAAACATTGATACTATCCACAATGAACCATAAAATCTTGTACTTCCTTAACTATTCTCGGTCTCAGTAATTGTGCTATAACTCTCACTTTGTGTTCATCTATTTATATCCCATTCTTTGACACAATGGGACCTAAAATCTTGCCTTGCCTCACCGTGAAAACACATTTTTTGGGTTCAAGCACACGATATTCTCTACATTTGTTAAAGATTTACTTGAGTTTTGGGATATGCATTTGTCTTATGTGGGAATGAGCACACAAATCATCCACATAAACTTCTAAATTCTTTCTTAAGAAGTCCTTGAACTTATGACACATGAGCCTTTAGAATATCCAATGTGCCTTGGTTCGTCGCTGCTGTGAAGGGGTACACGAGATTCAAACCCATAACTAGTGGGTACATGCATCATGAACCTTTGTCTATCCACGAAGCAAACAGCTTGTTGAAAGATGGGGATTGTTCATGCCATTCTTGTGGCATTAGAACTCTCTTGGAAGATTTCAACTAGTTGTGCTACCTGAAAAGAGCATTATAGTGGTTTTGAAATCTACATTAAGGAGAAGAACTTGTATGTAAAGCTTCAAAAGATGGCTCTTCCTGAGAACCAGGTTCAAGAAGCAGAAAGACACTGAAAAGACCAAGAAGCATTTCAAAGCTCTAGGAAAATTGGTGGTATTATTATCAGTTTGTAAAAGTATGGGAATCCTACTTCGCTTTCTTATCTTGTATATTTGGAACATGTTGGTGCCTTAGGGACATTTATGTTTGCACACGATGGTGCTCTTGTAAAAAATTACTATTATGCCCCATTGTTGAGGGGAAACAGTATATTTTCTTTGTAAGAGAGAAAGAGGATAGGTGAAGTAGATGCAAGTGCATCTCACTGCATCAGGGACTACAAGAGATAGAAGGATCAATGAAAAGTGTCTTCTACAACATTGAAGAGCTGTTGGATTATTGGATCATCACAAGGAAGACCCCTTTACTCTTCCTTTTTTGTTTTCTCTCATTTGATTTGGATTGCATGATGCATAGTTAGTGCATATGCATGGTTATGAAGGTGAATTGTAGGAATGTTTAAATTCTTTTTATATAGGCATTCATGAAAGAATTATACATCTTCATTTAAGGAAAGAAAGGAACAACATGCATATCCACTCCCATGCATCTTTGCAACATTACCCATGGTATGCTAATTTTAAAAATTAAAGAAAAACAAAAAAGTAGCATACACACTTTTAAGTAGAGGGATATTATTTGATATCCAAAATTTTATCTTTATATGATGGGAGATATTCATTTCCACCTAAGAGAAGATAATTGAATCTTCATTAGAGTCTCATGGATTATTTTATGGAGACTAAGGGGCACATATGATAGGAGCCCAAAGAGCGAGTAGGTTAACTCTATAGTTAGTGAAGGTAGGGAACCTTCAAAGAGAGTCTCTTAGTACTAAAGACTATGGGGTGTTGAGGAAAATGCCCACATGAAGTCATATTTTGATTTCTTAGAAGGCAATGTAGTCAGTTGAAATTAGTGATAGCTATTCTAGATGGCATAGCCTAGATGGAAACCACTTAGAGTGTTTGGCATCACTTATGGGTTTCACAAGGAGCATTGACATATGCTAACACAACTCACCCAGGTCTTGTTATTGACCTCAGCTCACTTATGAGAAATGGATTCCACTAAGAGATGAAGTTAGATAGGATATAGTAAGGAAATTCAATAAGTACCTACATTGGTACTTATGAACTAGCTCTACTTGGTCGATTGATGATATTAGAATCATCTAAACCAAGCTAGTCTAGTTATATCATATGGGATTCATGAGAATCCACCATATATGACATTTGAGAGTTCCATCTCTATAATGAGAACTAGGTTTATGATTTGTTTAGAGGAATTATATTATGTGGATTGGAGATGAGAACCACTGGTATGAGATAGTGAGGATCATTTACCTTTGAAAAATATTCTTCTATTCACAGGGAGAAAAGGGCTCATCATCCATAGAGTATGATTTCTACTAGATAGAGGAGAGGTATTTAGAAAATATCTCTTAGTTTACATTACAAAAGTAGACCTATGGATCTATTTTGAAACTTTTTGACCTTATTCTCATAGTAGTGTTCCTTCATTTGGGAGTTGGTTCTCCGCTTATTAAGAAGGAAAACAAGTTGAAGACTTATGTGTGGAGAGTTGAAAAAAAGAAATTTAGTATGTATCTTTTAAGGGAAAGGGAAAGTGGAATAGATTCCATTGATAGATCGTTCTTCCTTAGAAGACATGAAGAGAGTTCATATGCTCTTTAGATTGTCTAGATAGAGTGACATTTTTCTATCAAAGACAATAAGGAGATGTGATATAAGTCAGTGGTTAGGTTGAGGCTCATCTAGAGACTCTAGAAAGAAGTGATTATGTCTGCTTCCAATGATGGTCTATGGACATTAGTAAGACTGGGAGTAGAGTAATGACTCTTTTCTTTAGAGTTTTTAGGAGATAGGGATAGATCTAACTTACTGGGTTACCAAACTCTTATTTGGTGTTTTGTCTTGAGGATGATGATTAAGCATCAATTAGGAGAATGGGTACTTAGGGATTATCTGAATCTCAAAAGGAATTTTTTTGCATTCATATGGAAAACTAGAGGGAAGAGAAAATGATAGAGTTTTCATGTGCCAATAGATGCTCTTCCAAGGGAGCTTATTCCAAAGGTAATGGATGACAAACCAAAGACTTCTTGGTTAGTGGAATGTAGAGATTTCATTTTCCTACCAAGGAATTCTTATATGTAAGCTAAATGATGGATTTGCATAGATCACAGGGATAGTTTAGGTAAAAATTATCACTTGTGACTACACTCAAGGATAGGAATACCTTTGAGAGAAGGGTTTGTAGTCACTTTGCTTATCGAACTTTGTTCTATGTTCAAAGGATTTTATGGTTTATTGTCTTCATTAAGGTATGGTCAAGCTTATATAGCTTGATACTTTCACTTTTCTTTTCGTATTATTACTCCATAGAATACATCATATGGACTGATGTCATTTGGATGATATTGGCATCATTTTGGAAGTTAGGTGTATATGGGAGATAGTAAGCACTACCCCCATGGTTTCCCACCTTTGAGATGATCTTTTATGATACTTCTTAATGCGAAGGATATAGGGAAAATACACATAGAGATGATCATGTACAATTTGTACATGAAGCTCGAAGGATGCCTAGAGTATTTATATAGCTCTATTTTTTCCAAGGAAAAAATGTTTTCCAAGGAAAAAATGTTTTCCAAGGGAAGAAGGATGTTATGAAGTAAGTTTATGACATGAGGGTCCAACATGTTCACACAGATTTGAGATCCTACGTCATTTGTTCATTCAAGAGTAGCATAGAAGTCTTGGGACTAGACTTTAGTCAAGGTGATTATGATCTCTAGACAAGTAAAAGGTGCTTGGCCTAATGGTTAAGTCATGTGGATAGGAAGGAATAGGTCTTGGGTTCAAGTCCTTTGAGAGTCATGGGAGAGTGTTTTGCCCCGAGAGCTCTAGAGCCTTCTAAAAGTGTCCACTTGAGTCAACTCTAATTAACTAGGACACTTGGTGCACATGTAGTTACATGGCTAACACTTAGATGGTTAGTATCCACCTACCATAGTAGACATGCCCTTGGAGAGAGCTATATATAGAGACATATGGTTGGGAGGAAAAGAGACATATCTCTCTGTGTGGTCATCATAATGCTTCAACCACTAAGCCAATTACATTGATTGGGGTGATCTTTTTGAACATTGGCTAGATTCTTAGGACAATATCAAAGGAGATGTTCGTTTCCACAATCAAGACAAACCTTGAATCATTATAGATTGAGGTTTTACTAGTGGAGGAAGTGGACATTCATGAATGAAGTGATCTCCTTGACATCCATAACATGGTCCTCTAGGTCCTTAAGGCCTATATTGTCCCAATTGAGGTCTAGGTTTGGGTTCTTGTACATTACCTGAGTGTAGTCAAACTCCCAACTAGGTTCCATCAATGGTACAGCGTATTGATAAGCTCGCTCAAACGCCGATATCCAAAATGTGTAGCATACTCGATCTTGTGTTTCGTAGGATATCGGCCATAATCCTTTCGCTGCAATGAAACAAATAAAAAACATTAGTTGCTTGCATTTTAACTAAAATAAAAAATATACTCACAATAACACATATACTTACAAACGTAGCTACAAAACCATTATGGCCCATTTGGCCTAAGTGCGATGTGTGGCCCGACTCCACTCTCTTCTTTGCAGCAGCCTGTTTATTCAAGGAAATGACCTTCTGCTGAGGAAATGACTCTTGAAGACGTAGCTGTCTACGAAAAAACTGCCACGACTCAGGTGGTATGTTAGCTCGCCTCTTATTTTTTTCGACCATACAATATCTCCTGTTAATTTAATCTCAAACAGAAAAAAAAGTCAGAATACATACACATATATACACACACATACACATACACATACCCACATACACATATACATGCAAACATATACGCATGCATATATGTATATATATACACATATACATACATATAACATAAACACACATATACATATCCACATATATACGTACACACACATGCATGCATATACACTCATTCATACAAAATACATGCATTTATCCCACAATAATATGTAGTTGTGTATATGTGAATATGTGTGTATGTATAAATGTGTATATGTGAATATGTGTGTATGTGTAAATATGTATATGTGAATTTTTTATTTATGTAGATAATCAAATTATTAATATCAAATACCATTATTTGTAGATTCTGATCAATCAGATGAAACTCCACCACCGTCTCCTCATCGTGCAACGACTTTATACTGTAAGTATATGAAATATTTAATTTTAACTATATTTGATGGATACATAACTTATATATATATTTTTTTCTTATGATGTGCAGATTCTGATCAATCAGAGGGTACTCCAGCACCTCCTACCCATGCAACGACTTCACATGTGTCCTCCGATAGGAATTATGATGAATTTTACTATCAAGAGCATATTATATGTTGGTGTAACTCTTGTTATGGCACGTATCGAAGACCATGATTGGAATGTTTTCAACATGAGGCAGAGTATGGTACTTTTGAGCATGCACCATCACCTAGTCAACGTGATAATGCTTGGGTATGTATTTTCTATATATATTAATGTCATTATTTTATTTAAAAACCATGTATAAAATCAAATTATTATTGATATACAGGAATACTTGCTCGATGATGATGATGATGATGATGATTTTTCTCATAATGTTAATATACCTCGTACACGTCATGGACTTGCTGTTCATCAATTACAAGCAGAGGTTTCTAGAAATCCTCTACCTCCTGGTTTAGAGAATGAAACGGCTGGAGATTATCCATTGCTAGCTCGTGATCGTTCTTTAGTACAAACATATGATAGAAGAAGATATGGAGGATGGAATAGAGGACCACTTCCTTTAGATGGAGAGGTTTTTAACTTTTGGGGTAATCGCTATATGATTGCTCCATCCACTATTACTAATGCTGGTCGTGGTCTCTTTATTGTAGAGGATTTGTATGTGCCTCCAAACTCTGAAGTCACTCTTATGTCATTTTGTTATGGATGGGGAGATTGGCATCGACTTTCACGTTATGTTCAAAGCATGAGTACTTATGGAATATGCTTGAACGTAGCATCTCTTACTAGTAGAAGGATTTTACATGCAGAAAATGAAAGATTATATATTGATGGAAGACCTTACACACATGGAAATATAGCAGGTTTAATAAATAGTAGTCGAGGGTTACATAATAGTTCAAGGACTAATTGCACATTTGAGGAGCGTGAAAATAGTCATGAATCACCATACATGAGTAGAGATGTATCAAGATACATAGTTGTCAATGCTATTACTACATTACATGCTGGTGATGAACTATTAGTGAATTATGGATGGCGTAGACCTCCAAGAGCACCTTTTAGCTAGAGAGAATAAAAATTTTCTATCCATATTTAATAAGTTATATACTTAATTTTATATTTGAAGTTTAATTTTTATTCATTTATGGAATACTAATGAGTTTTATTTATATGTGTAGATTCCAACGTATGATGTTGATGATATTCGTCCACAACATTCACAATTACCAATAAGACCTCATTTATCAGAAGCTTCCATGAGGAGGCTACGCAAAACTAAGCCTGTGCAATATGCAAAGTTGAAAGATCTATATTCAAAAGATGATAAAGTACAAGATTTGTGTGACAATGATGAAGATGATGGCATGGCGGATTTTATTGAGGATTGGTATCAAAATGACAGTGAGAGCATGGATATTTCTAAAAATGAGAAATATCTTCGAGAGGAATGTCTAAAGCATGTATATGAAGGAAGTCATTTGACACGACTAAATGCGAGCTTACTTATTCTCAACCTTCAAAATCGTTTTGGATGGAGTAATGTATCTGTTTCGACACTATTAAGGTATAAATTTCAATTTTCTATCTATTTATATATATATATATATGCATAAATATATATACATATATAAATACATGTAGGTTTTTATTCTTACTTTAGATAAGGTTATAAGAACAAGAACTTGAATTGAATAGAAACTTTTTGTCCGCGCATCTTTTAAAACTATTAATGCATCTTTCCAAATATTCGCAATGGTGACCTAGATGAGTCGCATGCACAGAGGTTACTCAAGAGACAGCAATCTGATTATAATGGAGTAGTCCACGTTGTATCCTAAATTTCAGATGCTCATCATTGACATGCAAGAGGTTTACTGCATACCCGAGAAATCCTGCTCTATCTTGACTAACCTCTGTGCATGCGATTCATCCAGGTCACCATTATATGAACATATGTGTGAATTGGCAGGATACAATTGTTTTGCGTAAATATTTTGAAAGATGCATTAATAGTTTTAAAAGATGCGCGGACAAAAAGTATCTATTCAATTCAAGTTCTTGTTCTTACCTTATCTAAAGTAAGAATAAAAACCTGCATGTATATATGTATATATATTTATTTACCTTTTTTAATATATCTTTTTTTGATAAACTTACAGGTTATTATCTGAAAAGTTTTTACCAAGTCAAAATATTCTTCCTACCTCACATGATGAAATGAAGAAGATAATCAACAATCTTGGTATAGATTATCAATGTATACATGCATGTCCTAACGATTGTATTTTATATAGAGGTGAATATGCAGACTCTTTGACATGTCCCAAATGTCAATCTCCTCGATATAAGGGTGAAGATGGTAAAATCCCAAAAAAGGTATTGAGACATTTTCCATTGGCTCCACGGATTAGACATATGTTTCAAAGCCCCAAATTATCAAAGCTTTTGACTTGGGGACATGATCACAAAAGTACTGATGGAATAATCAGAATTCCTCATGATAGTGTTGCTTTTCAGCATATTGATTCTACATGGCCTGAATTTGCACAAAATCCACAAAATCTAAAGTTAGGAGTTGCATTAGATGGGGTTAATCCATTCTCCATGAAATCCAGTAAATGGTCAACATGGCCAGTGGTAGTCATAAACTACAATCTTCCGCCATATCTTAGCATTAAAAAGGAACATTTAATGCTTTCACTTTTAATCCCACGCAAAATACAAGTTAAAGATATGAATGTATATCTTGCTCCTCTCATTGACGATCTTCAAGAGTTATGGAGAGGTATTAATGTCATTGATATATCGAAAAGCATCAATGAAAGACATATTACGATTCGTGGTATTGTGGCTTGGACTATTCACGATTTTCTTGGATATGGTGTTTGTTCAGGTATTGACGTAATTTTTTTATTTAATATGCATGTAAATAAATATGATTTAATCTAATTATATTTTTATCATTTTCCATGATGCAGGAATATCTACTAAGGGTTATAAAGCTTGTCCATATTGTGGTGATTGGTTGAGATCAATCTATAGTAAGAATCTCAACAAAAATATTTATCTTCGACATCGACGATTCTTGCCTAATGATCATCCATTAAGATCTAAAAGAGAAGCGATACATTTTAATGGAAAGCTTGAAACAAGCCAGTATCCAAAACCTATGACGCCTATGGATTGGTATAAAAAATGGTATTAATGTGTGTCTATGAGTGTGTATGTTTGGATGTGTAAGTGTATATGTGTGTCTATGTGTGTATGCATGTGTATGTGTGTGAATGCATCATTATGTGTGTGCATGTATATGTGTGTGCATGTGTATATGTGTGTGCATGTGTATGCATTATGTGTGCATGTGTGTATGTGTATGCATTATGCATTGTGTATGTGTGTCTATGTGTGTGTATTTGTGTGTATGTGTGTGTGTGTCTATGCGTATGTGTGTGTGTGTCTATGCGTGTATATGTGTGTGTACATATGTATGTGTGTTCATGTGTATGTGTGTGTGCATGTATATGTGTGTGCATGTGTATATGTGTGTGCATGTGTATGCATTATGTGTGCATGTGTGTATGTGTATGCATTATGCATGTGTATGTGTGTGTGCATGTATATGTGTGTGCATGTGTATATGTGTGTGCATGTGTATGCATTATGTGTGTGTGTGTCTATGCGTATGTGTGTGTGTGTCTATGCATGTATATGCGTGTGTACATATGTATGTGTGTGTGCATGTATATGTGTGTGCATGTGTATATGTGTGTGCATGTGTATGCATTATGTGTGCATGTGTGTATGTGTATGCATTATGCATTGTGTATGTGTGTCTATGTGTGTGTATTTGTGTGTATGTGTGTGTGTGTCTATGCGTATGTGTGTGTGTGTCTATGCATGTATATGTGTGTGTACATATGTATGTGTGTGTGCATGTATATGTGTGTGCATGTGTATATGTGTGTGCATGTGTATGCATTATGTGTGCATGTGTGTATGTGTATGCATTATGCATGTGTATGTGTGTGTGCATGTATATGTGTGTGCATGTGTATATGTGTGTGCATGTGTATGCATTATGTGAGTGTGTGTCTATGCGTATGTGTGTGTGTGTCTATGCGTGTATATGTATGTGTACATATGTATGTGTGTGTGCATGTATATGTGTGTGCATGTGTATATGTGTGTGCATGTGTATGCATTATGTGTGCATGTGTGTATGTGTATGCATTATGCATTGTGTATGTGTGTCTATGTGTGTATTTGTGTGTATGTGTGTGTGTGTCTATGCGTATGTGTGTGTGTGTCTATGCGTGTATATGTGTGTGTACATATGTGTGTGTGTAAGTGTGTGTGTGCGCATACCTATCAATAGTCTCGCTTCTCTCTCTCCCTCTCGCGTGCGCTCTTTCTCTCTCTCTCTCTCTCTCTCGGTCTTTGTGTTCTTCCTCGCGTTCAAGGCCCGGCACAAATGTGCCGAGAGAATTGAATTTTTTTTTTACATTCCAAAGCGTCGCATATGCGACGCTCTGCAGTTTGCCAACGTCGTTAAGTGCGTCGCTAACCAGCGACGCTTGTGGTCTAGTGTCGCTTATGCGACGAGGCTCGGCCAAAAAAAAAAATCCAAAATTTTTACCATCGCTTATGCGACGATTTCGTCGCATAAGTGACGGTTTTCGTTTTTTTCCCGATTCGGGGGCGTCGCTACGCCCCCCTTTTTCTTGTAGTGGGTGCCCATTTTACATGCTGACAT
This sequence comes from Ceratopteris richardii, assembly GCA_020310875.1. Taxonomy (NCBI): domain Eukaryota; kingdom Viridiplantae; phylum Streptophyta; class Polypodiopsida; order Polypodiales; family Pteridaceae; genus Ceratopteris; species Ceratopteris richardii. The sequence goes on along the minus strand of CM035425.1, from coordinate 89,561,704 downwards.
ATTTTTGGCCAAAACTAAAAACTGTTTGAAGCACAAAAGCACTTCGGACTTTGACTTCAATGGATATACCCATGCATGCCTGGAAAAATCATCAATGAAAGTCACAAAGTAAAGATAGTTTCCAAAAGAAGGTGTCTGCATAGGACCATAGACATCACTATGTACAAGCTGCAATTTCTGCATAGCCCAAACTGAACCATCTTTTGGAAAGGAGGAACACTGCATTTGCCCAAAATACAGCCTTCACATACATGTTTTCCAGGTGCCTCAAGCTTGGGCAAAGAAGACACCATATCAGATTTCTGCAGGTGTAGCAAACTAGCAAAATTCGGATGACCAAAGCGTGCATGCCAAAGCTTTGCATCTGAGATAGCCTGAGAATCATGAACTGCACATGCCGATTCATTCACAGATCTTTCATAGTCTATGAGCTTATATAGCCCACGACATAAAATGCCAGAAGCAATAATAACATTGCCATTTGACAGATCATGAACTGTACATCTGTCATCAATAAATTTCACAACCAAGATTTCACAACCAAGCCAATCTTGGCTAATGCAGAAACTGATAACAGATTCTTCTTGATCCCTGGCACAAATAAAGAATCTGACAAGGTGAAAGAACTACCATCAGCAGTAGTCAGAATGATCTTACCAACTCCCATAACAGGATAAGAGGAGTTGTTGGCGCATGTGATAGTATTCCCTATAGGGGCAGGCTCGATTGAAGAGAAGAAACTGCGCTGCGAGGTAATATGTTTGGTCACCCCACTATCAAAGTACCAAACATCTGAGTCCACTGCAGACATGCACTGCTCATGAGAAGATGGGTCAAAACTGCAAACAGTAGTAAACGCCCATTCTTCTTCCTGCACAAGATTAGCAGACTCTGTTTTTGGTGTAGAGGCTTCTGCAACAACCATTCCAGCCTCCTTTTTCTTTGCCTCTTTTGCAGCCAGTTTTGGACAATTCTTTATGATATGATCATTCCCTTTACAGTACTTGCAAAACAATTTCTGCTTTTCTGATTTCTTCTCATCTTTATCTTGGTTCTTCGAATGTGCAACATTTGCAGATTTCTGCTTACTAGTAGAAGAGCTCCATTTTCCTTTGCCCTTCTGACTAGCCAGGAAAGCTTGATCTGCAACACGCATAATGGACCTATTCTGCCTGGACTGATCTTCCTGCAACAGAACAGAGACTAACTCCTCAAATGACAAGGCATTTGGATTGCCTTTCATCATCAACCGAAGAGTAGAAGCAAAACTCTGATATGAATCAGGAAGACCATTTAGAACGGTCTACACAAGTGAGCTATCTGGTATAACTTCATCAGCAGAAATCAACTGTTCCTTCAAGTCTTTGATCTTTGTTAGGAAACTGTCCATAGAATCACCTTCATTCATGTGCTCACTCTCCAACTATTTTCGGAGGTAAGCAACACGAGCCTCATTCCTAGCTTGGTACAATGTGGTAAGTGTATCCCAAGCATCCTTAACTGTTATGCAAGAGCGAATATGAGGAATAATGGCACGTTTGATAGACAAAGCTATGAATGCATGTGCCTGGGCATCTCTGCCATCCCAACGAATCTGCTCTACAGTAGGTGCAGCAGAAACATCAACACGAACAGGAATCTGCACAATATCATCTTCGACACCATCTTCATCAACTCCAGCACCTGTATTTGCAGTACTTGTTGTTACAAGTGTAGCAGGACGTCTTTCAACACCCTGCACAATGTTCCACAATCCTTTTGCAACCAATACATGTTGCATCATATAAGCCCATAATGGGTAGTTGGTACCATCCAACTTATCCTCAACAACCAACATACGGAATACATCACTGCTTTCAGCCATGGTCGGTGACTAAAATACCTTGATGCAAAAAATTGATTGTATCTCAAAAAGTTGAACGGAACTGCCTAGACAAGTTCTGCTAAATCTGTAGCAGACTTCGAGACGCTTATATTGGCGAATTGAAATAGGTATATCCCTTTGGCACAAAAAGATGAAATAGCCTGCACAAGCGCTGCGATAGTGCGTTCGGAGGCCGAAACGAGCTCAGATCGTGATTTTGGCACCACAGAACGAAGCTTTTTTGATCTCTGAAACAGCTTGAGTATGCTCACCAAATTTCATGCGAATCTGAGACTATAAACGGAGGAGTGTCGACGGCGCCCTAGATGAAGCGACGACCTGCTCTGATACCAATTGTTGGAGTTAGACGTCTGTGGAAGCACGCGAACAACACAAGGAAGAAGAAGAAGCTTGGAGCACAACACACAATATTGAATGTATTACTAGAGAATGTACAAAGATAAGTAGCCCATTAGGGCAATAGGCATATATACAAGCCGGGGGAAAAAAACCTCCTAAAGAGGGAAAAAAATGCCCCGGCGGTCCTAGTGTGTTCACACACATCACTACCTAAATATATCAACAATTTCATAAAAAATGATGGACTACACAAGGACAAAAGAACTTAGCAAGTCATAGGACCATCCCGATTTTCACAAGCTATAACAATACTCACACCCATGAGCAGAAAAATGGCAATATCTCATGATTCAAGAATCTAATGCTTATGAAAGTTTGTATGAATATACTAGACATATGTTGATTCTAATAAGCTTTGAATCATGGAAAATGGTGAAGTACATATTGAGAAACAGATATGAGAAAATGAATATTTTGAGAGAGTGGTGACAGAGAAATAGAAAATGAAATGATACAGTCCACTTCAAATGAACATAGCTGATGATTAAAACATCAAATTGCAATGAAAATTTGTGAGCATATAGTAGACTTAGAAAGATAACTTTAACAAGTTGAATAACTGAAAGTGATGCACCAAGCTTAGAGAAATTATCTCTGCAATCTGACGAGAAAACTAAGAGATATGGCCATGAACAGTACACTTCACAAGAGCATGAAAATATGAACGCAAATGATCATGAAAATGAAAGTATATTGATTGTAAAATACAATGGACTTATTGATACATATGTGTGCCTTGAAACCACACCTTGATATTGTATAAAGCTCAGCTCATGGAGGTCTTCTAAATGTGACTAAAGAATCACTCTCCAATCTTTTGATGATTGATTCTCCTACTCACCTAATCAAAATTCGTGTCTTTTCTTTCCTTTTTCATCAAGTGGACTCAACCACTTGGATTCCTTGACTTTTACATCAAGTAAATTCTTCAAAAATTACAAGAGGTAGTTCACAAGTGACCTTTACAAGGAGTTTATATTTCCTTTAGATTTCTAAGCCTTTTGATGACCCAAGCCATCACTTGGACTTTCCATGGACTTGTTCCAATAGCTCCCCAAGTGATCTTGAGGTCTTCAATCTTCCAAGATTACCTGCAAACCAATCATAGCCTTGAATTTACAAAGTTTTGTACCATCAAATGCTTTGTTTAGAATATCTGCACACTGTTGATGAGTGGACACATATGATATTTGAATCTCCTTGCTCACAATGTTCTCTCTTACATAGGGATAATGAAATTCAATATGTTTATTCCTTGCATGAAAAATTGGATTAGAAGTTATGTGAATAGAGCTCATATTGTCACCAATAATATTTGGAGATCCAATCTCCAAATCAAGATCTATTAATATTGTCTTCATCCACATAGTTTCTTGAGTAGCTATGGCAAGACCTTTGTATTCAGCCTCTGTGGAAGAGAGAGCAACTGTGGGTTGCTTCTTGGATGACCATGAAACAAGTTTTGAACCTACAAAGGTAAGACAACCTGAAGTGCTCCTTCTGTCTTCCTTGGATCCAGCCCAATTTGCATCAGAGAACAATTTCAAACTTAAATCAAATACATAAGGGTAATATAACCCTTCATTCATGGTTCCTTTGAGATATCTGAGTATCCCCTTGACAGCTTCCATGTGAGGTTTCTTGGGTGTGTGCATAAATTGACTTAGCACACTCACACTATAACATATATCAACCCCTGTAAATGTGGCATAGTTCAAACTACCCACAAGGCTTTGATAACCTGTCACATCTTCTATGAGTTCACCTTCATGTGAGCTCAATTTATAATTAACCTCCATTGAAGTACCTGCACTCCTGCAATCTTGCATCTTGAATTTTGCCAACATGTCTTTAATGTACCTTCTTTGAGTAAGAAACAAACCATGATCTTTGTAGATAACTTCCAATCCTAGGAAGTAGGTAAGTGAACCTAAATCACTTATCTTGAATTCTTCTCTCATCTGTTCTTTGATTCTCTTCATGCCATCTGTATCATTTCCTGTAAGCATAATATCATCTACATACACACACAAATAGATGACTTCAAAATTACTCCTTTTTGTGAATAGTGATGGATTTGCCTTGCTAGGTTGAAATCCTTTGTCCTGCAAGAATGAGACAAGCCTGTGATTCCAAGCCCTTGGGGCTTGTTTGAGTCCATATAAAGATTTATTAAGTTTACACACATAATCAGGATATATGTGATTCTCAAAACTAGGTGGTTGTGCCATATATATCTCTTCTGTTATCCATCCATTAAGAAATGCATTTTTTACATCCAATTGAAGTATCTTCCAATTCTTGGAAGAGGCAATACTAAGCAAAACCCTAATTGTGGGCATCTTTTCCACAACAGAGAAGGTCTCTTCATAATCAATTCCCTCAGTTTGTGCAGAGCCTTTTGCCACAAGCCTTGGCTTATACTTGTTAATGTAGCCATTTGAGTTCTTCTTCAATTTCTAAATCCACCTTGAGCCTATTACTTTCATTGACGGAGACTTGGGAGCCAACTCCCAAGTTTTATTCTCTTCAAGAGCTTCAATTTCTTCTTCCATTGCATGCCTCCATTCTGATTTCTTCTTTTCTTCCTCAAACGTTGAAGGTTCCTCTTGATTTATGTCATGTGCTAGATAGATTGAATGTTTAGTGACTAGAGAAGTATCAAACCCATATGTTGGCAGTAGTCAAGGAACTGAAGGATTCACAAGACAAGGAAGCCTACGAAGGGAGTCGGAGCAAAGAGAAAGCACAAGCAGACACAGTAGTCAAAGAAGATCTGGCAAGTAGGCCATTTAAATTTTTCAGGCATCAAATAGTTGGGCACACAAGAAGAAGGAGCAAGTAGGGAGCTCCAGGAAATGTATGTCAAAATGTTAGAAGAAATCCCTACAAAAATAGTGATTTTCATCACTAAAAACCATTGTAAACACCATTTCATATTTTTGTAGCCCCATTTTGTGCAAGCCAAGGAGTCCTTGAGCTTGATGAGCTTTAGAAGTACCTATCTATCAGTTTTCACATTTTTTAGTTTGAACCTCCAAATAGGGCAGAGAACCTAATTTTTAACTAGGCCGGACACTAGGTCTGGACAAGGCCAAAACCTAGTCAAAAACTATAAATAGAGCTAGAGAGCTCATTTTTGAGGTTAGCTTGTAATTGATTTGAACTTGTATGAGCATTTTGGAAGTAATCTAAAGAACTCCATTGCTTCTCTCTCTTTGTCTTACCTTGTGTGCGCGTGTGTGTGTATGTGTGTGCATGTTTGTGTGCTTCTCACTCACGCACTTGTGCCTTCACTTGCTCGAGGTCATCATACCATCCTCACATCTTCCCGGATCGACATTAAAGGAGGTGCACTCATCACTGAGCTACACCAAATTTTGGCGCCGTTGCCGGGGATCGAGCTTTGAGGACGAGCGTGTGATGGTAAGATGTAGAGTTGAGGCGTTGGAGTCATAGGTATTTTCTTCACTTTTATCTATTTTCTTTTGTTTTTATCATCTCCATCATCATCCTCACCATCTCCCACATCCATCTCCATCATTGCGAAAAATTTCAGTTTTTGGTCATGTCACCCCACCCATACCATTTCCCTCATTTCACTTGTGAGAGAGAGCGAGATAGCGTTTGTGTGCTTGTGATTTTCTGTGTTTTTTGAGATTTTCTGCATGAATCAGCATCCCTAGCAGCTGCACCAGCTTCAACAGGTAAAAAATTTGACTGTGCAGGTCTCGAGGCGTTGACCTCTATCAATCGCGACCGACAGAAAAGTTGACTATCTTGCAAAACAAAGTGTATAACCATGATGTGTAGGCCTAGGGCATCCTAAATGTGTGCTTGAAATTTTAAAATTCCTCAGTTTTCTGTCAATCGCGATCGACCTATCAATCGCGATCGACAAACCACGACGGATACTTGCCGACTGACCTGTCAATCATGACCGACACGTCAATCGCGACCAACAGAGTCAACGACCGACTGACCACGATCGACTGAACTTACGCGTGACACGTGTCAATCACGATCGATCCATCAATCGTGATCGACCAGTCAATCGCGACTGATAGCCCCGACGGACCTGTCAATCGCGACCGACCTAGTCAACGATTGCTTGACCACGACGGACAGACCCTCGCGACGGACCTGTCAATCGCGATCGACCCATCAATCGCGACTGACAGAGTCAACGACCGACTGACCACGATTGACTGAAAATCCGGGCCACGTGTCAATCGCGATTGACCCATCAATCGCGACTGACAGCCACAACGGACCTGTCAATCACGACCGACACGTCGATCGCGATTGACCTATCAATCACGATTGACAGAGCTTGCGAACGCGATTGACGGGCAAATTTGGCCAATTTTTCAGGGCAAAAAATAGTGGTCTAATTTTTTGGCAAATTGTGGGGAACTTTTAAGGGTTAGTAGAGCATTGTGAGGCCTATACCCAGAGCATTTTGAGAAGTCCTGTCTACCGGTTAACCTGTTTTAAATCCTATTTCAGCCCCAAAACCCTGAACGGACATAACCTCCTCATACGAAATCCGATTGCGGTGATTTTTGTTTTGTTGGAAAGCTCGTGGGGAGTACAACCAAAACTTCCACTGGTTACGGTAGAATTAATGTCAAGATTATTAGATAGGGTAATTTGAAGTGACCATATCCCGGGGTAGGAAAACTAAGTTTCCCTTGGGATTGTTTTCCATAGAGGCAAAAGGCAATTGGGTCTGTGAATTACATGCATGAAAGTGATCTGTCTGTCCACTGAATTCAATTCTTGAGCTAATTGTGGACTTTTTCAAGTTCATTGAGAGCATCAAAGGGTACTTGAAGCAAGAGTAAGTGCGAGCTTGGGAACACGCTTCCTGTGCATACAAGGGCAACCAAGGGAAGAAACTTAAGGTTGGAAATTCTCAACACCCTCTGTCAATCCCTAGCATAGGCTAAGTACGGATAGAGGTCTTGATTCATTAAGGACACGTTAAGAACGACCAAGTCCAAGAACTCTAATCACTCAAGTGCAAGTGTTAGGAGATTACAATTGCGAAACAACCTAAAGGAAAAGAACTTAAATTGAGCGACCACACTCAAAGTACGATAAAATTTAAGTTTTCCTTGCGACGAAGATTAAATGGACAAGAAGTGACACCCTAAGGGCAATTAAAAAAGAACAAGTGACTAATACAAAAGAACTCAGCAACACAAAGTGTACTTGGGAAAATTTGAGATCATTCAATTGGGCATATGAACCTTAGATCAGGATGACACCTAGGGAGAGATAGACAAAGTCTTAGATCTTCAGAGGCTAGTGTCAATCATACTGCTAGGTCTTGGGCTTAGTAGTTGAGCCTTCATTCGTATTACCCTAGCTCTGAGACTAGCGAGTCTGAGATGTCCCACGGTATGGAGAGACCTACAGGAAGCTCCGGAGTGCCATATTTACATAGGGTAGAAGGCCCTTACAAGATGCAACTCGAATACCTTAGGACCAACCGATTAGGTGCTAGCATCTATGAGGACGGCCTAGGAAGATCTGTGGTCCAGATCAAAAACCCTAACCAATCCATTGGACTAGAGCACCCAGCTGTCAAGTTTGAAAACAGAGCATACCTAGACAAGGAAGGGACAATATATGTAGTCACCAGTCACCCAGATAGGACAGATGAATTTGGGAATGTGATCTCAGAAGCGGATTTAGGTGACCTGGAGCAAGGAAACATGGGTGTAGAACCTAGAACCCCCCGAGGCAAATCTGTTCTCACTAGGATTATCACACCAGAGTGGATTCCCCAAGACAATAAGAGCATAGATCTACTCCTGAACCAAGAGACTGATGAAGCCTTTTGGAGGTATAGATCTGATCAGCCGAATGAGGTAGGAACAATCATGATATATGAGTTCAAAGATCTTGATAGTCCAGGCAGAGTGACCTACTTGGATCATGCTTCAGAGAGGGTCTTTGTGGTTACAGAAAATGATAGGCATGCCTACACTTGGAAAGGTGAATTTATTTTCCCCCAACCAAGATCGAATGTGTCCTTTGGTCACCAAGGAGCTGGAACATCCCAAGCTCACGGAACTCAAAGAGACAGACATAGAGATAGACATGAGGTAAGCTTTGCCAACCCAGTGGGAAGAGAAAGAACGAGAACGAAAACAAATAGAGCAGAATCTGAGGGACTTAGAGCCTTAAGGAACCAAAGGAATGCTGATGATTTCCCTCTACCAAGACCTAGAGAGAACACGAGGATTTTGAGACCGACTCAGCTAGTTAAGTCCATGAAGAACTACTTCGATGGCACAAGAGACCCATATGATCATGTGGCCGAGTTTAGGCAAGTCTTGAGAGCTGAACAAGTTGAGGACCTATTCACGCAGTATAATGCCTTTGGTCTGACCCTTAGGAACACAACCCTTACATGGTTTCAACCATTGAATGAGAGACAGTTTAGGAGCATAGACCAACTCTTAGAGGCCTTCATTACCGAATTCTCTAAAAGTGGCATAAGGCATAATACTTCCTCACTAATACACAGCTTCAAGCAGACCCCTCCAGAGACCGTGAGACTTGCGGGAAGAAGATTTAGGCAATATCATGAGAGATGCCCTGTTCCTGAGTTACCCACACCATCCAAACAAGTGGCCTTATTCTTGGATGGATTACTAAGTACAAAGTTGCGATCCTATGTGTACTTGAAGGACCCTAGAACCATAGAAGAGTGTGTACGCATGTGCATTGACATTGAGGATAACCTAGGGGAGGAACTAGAGCTTTCAAAAATCTACAAAGATTTCGATAGTGCTTCTAGCCTCTCTTCCTCTCAATCTAAATCGATTGAGGAACTCGCTGAGAAAGTAGCTCAAAAACTAGGTGTTTCTAGTAAACAAATCCCAAGGTTTGCCCAAGTAAAGAGGTGCTATACTTACGGTGGTGACCATATGGCGAACGTATGTCCCATCATGGCTCAACCCCAAGTGAACCCTAGCAGCCAATATTGCACCATAGAACGGAGATACACAAATCACACAGCACAAGATTGCCCATACAATAAGCAAGCAGTTAGGCAAACCTACCCTCAACCCTATCCACAACAGGGAAGATACCAGAACCAGTACCCTCCACAACAATATGGTAGACCGCAACAATCCTATCAACAACCCTACCAAAACCAACAAAGGCCTCAACCTGTGTTAGCTCAACGACCTCCAACCCCAGCTAATGTGATTCCTGTAAAGTATGCAGCAGTTGAGGAAAATTTGAATAGAGCTATAGTGCCAATAACACCATTGCTTTCAGAAAGTGATCCGAGTGACCATAGCTTTGATTCTACACATATTGATAGTCCCTAGGCTTACTACATGCAATCTCCTGAACATGGTGAGTCCTACTACAATGAAGAACCAAGCGAACCTAGTTGGGAGCCAGAGTACACAAATGTAATGTACACAAACCCTAACTCTAGACCCCAACCTAGGCAGGTAAGACCTCCATTCCCTAGAGGACCATGCTACAGATGTCAGGGAGATCACCTCATTCGTGATTGCCCCTTACCTCCACCTACACAACCCCAGTCAGTGACAATTCAAGGCTTTTGCCAAGATTGTGGAAAGGAGCATCTCTTACGAGATTGTCCAAAGAACCTCAATAATATGCCAAAAATTACTCCTATCAATGTTATTGGGTTAGTTGTAGATTCAACAGGAAGTGTCGCTTCCACTGCACCAGTACAAGTGATCACTAGAGCCTAGGCTTTGCAACAGAACCCAGGAGTAGGTCAAGAGAAGAGTGCGGAGGTTAGTGAAACAGAGAGCATAGCCAAGAAACGGTCGAGAGCCTGGAGGGATAGCCGAGAGAGAATGAAAAGACAATGGTCTAAAAAGATGAGCGACTTAGAAGAAAGCATAAGAGAAACAAAAGCCAAAATTGTCGAACTCACCTCTCAAACAAACTCTCACATACCACCACCACCCTCACTTCCATCACCATCTAACCCACCATCTGTCCACCTACCTAAGACCATCCCACCACCCCCTAGAGTAGGATTAGTGTTAGCTGACCCCACTCTTGAAGACATAGACATGATGCTTAAGACATATCAGGCGAGAATCCAAGAAGGGCCAAACATGACGGATCATGAAAAGTGCTACCCTAGAACTGACCTAGAGATAGAAAGAACCAAGCTTTGCGCGAAAATAGTCGCGTTGGCTCAGACTATGTTTGAAGCCAGTCACCTCTTCAACTACTCTGGCTCAGCTAAGACACAATTGCACTTGGATGGACTATTAGAGAAGTTAGAGAGCATAATTGCAAGATCTGCCAAGGAAGAACAAAACCAAGGAAGAGATGAGGCAAGTAAAAGATTAAGCATTCCTGGCCAGGAAGCTTATGTGCTCAATTCCACTGAACCAGACACCTCTTCTTCTATGAATAGGTTCACACCAGAATTCCTACGGGAGATTCAAGAAGAGAAATGGGCTAAAGAAAGTGAAGTCCCTCCTCCCATTGAACTTGTGGATGACGCACATGATCAATTCCCACAAGATATTCCCTCTATTTATGGAGAGCACGAGAGTGCACAAAGTCAAGAGAGATTAGACTTCGAGTCTAATTCTTTACAGGAATTACCCCACTTCACAGGCCCATGGGAAGCCAAGTCGACTTGTATGAGAGCACCCACAGTCATGGTAAGAAACGAAGACTCAGTCATACCTAGGAATACGGAGGTAGTGAAAAACACTAAAGGGCAGTGCAACCTCACTTTAGAAGAGCTACTCAAAGTTAGGCTAGAGTTATGGAAACATGTAGCCAAACAAGTACCAGAGATAGCAAAACCTCGTTCCTAGGTAGGTTCTCATAGGACAGCGCCAGAAATTCCTCTAGACAAGATAGGAGATATGAGTGAAGGTGAAGAAGGAAACACCTATCTTCCCATTACCCATCAGGGGTACACAACCAAGGCAATTTTAGACTCAGGGGCAGGAGTTGCTATTGCTACCACTTCCCTATGGAAGCGTTGGGGCAAGCCAACACTCAGGCCCATGAGGATGAAACTGCAGATGGCTGACGGTCACATAGAAAGACCCTTAGGCTTGCTAGAGGGAATAAATCTCACCACATGCGGTGTTGAATTTGAGCATACTTTCTCCATATGTGATTTCAGCAATAACCATGCCTATGAGATGATTTTGGGAAGACCATTTATGCGACAGTTGCAAGTAGTACAGGATTGGGGAACCAATTCCTTGTATTTGCAACACTTAGGTGTTATGACCAAAGTCAATCTCAAGGATTACTCTCATAGAGATGTACCGCCTATTCAATGGAATCCCATCCATAGAGCCAAGGATGACACGGAGTCTGTGCACTCCATAGGATCGGGATCCTCATGGATGCATGAAGACACTCACTTATGGATGTGTAAAGTGGCAGTGGAAGAAGAGAAGAGAGAAAAGGCCAGAGAGATAGGTGCGAAAGAAACCCATAGATCCATTCAAGACCCAGCCTATGCACCTGTAGTATTTCCTAATGAAGAATTTGAGCCTCATGGTTGGGCAGAAATTTTAGCAACCATGGATGTAGCCATCAATGAAGAACAATGGACACCCCACTGTGATGAGGATGGCTATGACATTTTAGTTTTCTCCATAGAGCCAATCATGGGAGATGCAGTTTTAGAAGAGTGTGAACCTAGCCCTGATGCATTTGAGGATGCAAGTGACTCCGATCTAGATTCAATCATTATGGACCCACCTTTTGCATCAGATAAAGAATACTTCTATGAAGTAGAATTTCAACCCCAGAGGCATGGAGAGCTTACAAATGATGTAAGGTTAGCCACACATGTGACCCCTAAGGAAGAAGGAAAGAAAAGGAAGAAGAAAGAAGTCACACAAGAAGAGGAAGAATCTTTGTTTGAGGTCCCGGAAAATTTTAAGAAGTATGAGATAGATGATAGAAGAGTCATGATAAGGATGCCTAAATGAGAGGCACAATCAGGAGAGGCCTATGATAACAAAGAAACCACCAAGAAAATAGTGGTAGCTCTGGAAGAAGGAGAGGAGAGATGCACTTACATAGGACATGACCTGACGGAAGAAGAAGAGCACGAATTGATAGCCTTGCTAAGAGAATACAGAGATGTATTCGCTTGGAGTTACAAGGATTTGAAAGGTGTAGACCCGGACATATGCTCACACACAATCCCCATGACCTCAGATGCTAAACCTTCTAAGCAAAAGCCATACACATACAATGATAATTATGCTGCCAAGATCAAAGAGGAGATAGATAGACTGGTAGAAGCTGGATTCATCTATGAAATTGAGCACACTGAGTGGGTATCCCCCATTGTAGTGGTGCCCAAGAAGAATGGAAAGCTACGAGTATGCATTAACTTGAAAAAGGTCAATGCAGCCACTATCCGAGATAATTATCCACTTCCTATCACAGAGCATCTACTAGAAAGGGTAGCAGGCAAGTAGGCTGGGTCTTGAATGGATCTATGGGTTTCTACTTAATTATCCACTTCCTATCACAGAGCATCTACTAGAATGGGGCATATTTGCTTTTAGAGTAATGCCATTTGGGCTTACCAATGCTCTTGCAACCTTCCAAAGATTGATGTGTCATGTGTTCAAAGAGTTCTTGAGGAAGAATTTGGAGGTCTATGTTGAGGATCTCTGTGCTCATTCCAACATTAGGCAGACACATATACCTGAACTCAGGCAAATCTTTGACAAGTGTAGAGAGTATCAAGTCTGCTTGAACCTAGAAAAGTGTGTTTTCATGGTCAGGCAAGGCAAGATTCTAGGACACATAGTGTCAAAGAATGGCATATCCACCGATGAAGAGAAAGTAAGAGCCATAGCCGAGTTACCTAGGCCAAAGAATGTCAAGGAAGTACAAGCTTTCATGGGGAATTGTGGTTATTACCGACGGTTTATACACATGTATGCCATCATAGTAAAGCCCCTGTATGGACTTTTGACTGATTTTGAGTGGACCGATGAATGTGAAAACTCCTTCAATGAGCTCAAAAGAAGATTGTGTTCAGCACCAATCTTGACCACACCAGATTGGAATAAGCCCTTCCATGTTCATGTGGATGCATCCAATTATGCTATTGGATGTGTGCTTGCACAACCTACGGGTGAAGGTAATATGGATCTCCCAATTGCCTATGCTAGTAGACAGTTGAATGCAGCTGAACGAAATTATACCACCACTGAACGAGAGGGATTAGGCATGGTATATGCAGTTAAAAATTTTCGACACTATTTGCTTGCAAATAAGTTTAAATTTTTTACTGATCATCAAGCACTGTTGTACTTGGTAAACATGCCATGCAATATCGGTAGATTAGTAAGATGGTTTCTCTTGCTAATGGAATACGACTTTGAGGTTGTGGTAAGAAAAGGCAAGACTCACTTGAGAGCAGACCATCTCTCTAGGCTCACATCTGGAGAAGCACCACAAGGAGTATCGGATGACCTTCCTGATGCTTACTTGTTTAACTTGGAAGTTCTACCTCAGTGGGCTAAGCCATTAGTGCCAGTACTGACGTACGGGCCTAACCACCCAGTCATAAACACTCAAGATAGAGAAGTAGTAAAAGCCCAGAAGTACCATATCATGGAAGGAAGCATGTACAAACAGAAAGATCAAGGGATATTGGCTTGTTGTGTGGAAGAGGACGAGTACGTAAAATGGTTGCAATTAGCACATGTAGGTGCATTAGAGCAACACTACTCAAAGCAAAGAACTTTACAGACACTTAGGAGATTCGGAGTGCATTGGCCTACTATGGAAGCCGATGTCCAAAAGTTGTGCAAGGAATGCCCAATCTGTTGCACTAAACCACCTGTGGAACATGCCACTCTATATCAAGTGTCCATAGTGCCAGATTGGAGTGAACCATTAGTAGATTTCCTGAGGACGAGAACATTCCCTCAAGATTTGACACTGGCCAGACGAAGAAGTCTAGAACAAGAAGCCCTAGATTACTCACTCATTGGTGATAATCTATACAAGCGTGGTAAAGATGGTTACCTGAGACTATGTGTCCATGAGAGCGAATATCTCAAGATCTTGGAAGCAGCTCACCAAGGTGTAGCAGGAGGACATTTTGGACCAGATCGGGTGATCAAGGCAATACTATTTGCGGGCTTCTGGTGGCCGACCCTTCACATGGATGCACATACCTATGTGAAACGGTGTGATGTCTGTCAGAGAACTCAGTACCCTATACGCAAGGATGAGATGCCACTGAAACCCATGATGGGTGGACGTGCATTCTCTAAGTGGGGAATAGACTTCGTAGGTCCTATTAATCCCCCGGCTAAGGGTTCACATGCTGATGCATCATTGTTGCCACCGACTATCTAACAAAGTGGGTAGAGGTAAAAGCTACGACAAAGAATGATGCTCAGACAACTGCTAAGTTCCTATTTGAGAATGTGTTCACAAGATACGGGCTACCTATAGAGCTGGTAAGTGATAGAGGCACTCACTTCTTGAATGAAGTTATTGAAAATCTGCTCCAAGAGTTCTTGGTTGTACACAAGAAGTCTGCCCCCTATCACCCACAGGCTAATGGCCAAGTCGAAAGCACAAACAAGATTCTATGCAATGTGCTTACCAAATTGGTGAATAATAAACGCTCTGATTGAGACAAACAACTACACCATGCTGTTTGGGCATACCGAGTGGCCTATAAAACGATACTCCAAGCCACACCCTTTCAGATGGTATTTGGCCAAAATGCGGTGCTACCTTTGGACTTCTTGATTCCCACATTGAGAGTAGCACAGGAGCATGAGTGGACGGGTCATGAACTCTCTTCGAGAATTTTTGACCTTGAACGATTAGGTGAAACCAGACTAAGAGCTGCAGCAGGAATATATGCACCTAAGAAATGACAGAAGGCGTACTTTGATGCCCATGTTAAGGATAAAGGATTAAAGGCCGGAGACTTAGTTTTGGTATATACTCTGAAACAACATGCGAGAAAGCTAGAAAAACGTGGTTACGGACCTATGATCATCAACAGGATTTCAACTAGTGGAGAAGTACAACTAGCCACTTTAAAAGGCAATATTCTCCCTAGCTACATAAGCGGATGCAGAGTCAAGTTATATCAGGAACCTCTCACGGAGGAAATGCTCAATCGACTCAACCCTGCCAAGAAATGTAAAGAAGAGGAAAAACGCGTTCGAGAAGAAGCTCAGGCAGAAGCCTTGGAACGCATCCGAAAAATGAAGATGAGAAGACAAGGACGAGATCAGCCAAGGATAGATGACTATGCAAACCTAGGATATCATATGGCTATGTGTAAAGTCTCAAGTGTAAGCCCCCATAGAATAGTTGACCGATGTCCTTTTGTAACCTTGGAGATAGGACAAGGAAAGAGTGCAAAGACTGCACGGGACTTGATTGACTCAGGTGCAGCCACTAGTGCCGTTAAACTCTCTTACTGTCAAGAATTGAAGTTAAAAGTCAATCCTATAGAGGCATATCTCATAGGATTGGGAGGTGTGGAAACCCCTTGCATGGGCGAGGTGGAACTCCCCCTCTACATTCAAGACGTTTTAATGACAGTTAAAGTACTAGTGTGTCAAGATGAGGATCTCACGGAGCCTCTGGTCTTGGGTCAAGACTGGATCTATGACCATGCAGTCAAATTAAACCTAAGAAGTGGACTGATTCAGGTATGGGTAAATCAGAGTCGAATTACAATTGAGTTAGATAATGGAACACTCAAGGAACTAGGAAAGGCACAGACTCCTGGTCCTTCCAGGGGTACACATGAAGTTGACCATGCTGTTCTTGTCCAAAGCTATGTGATGCAGAGGAATGGTGATCTCAATAAAGAAGTCAAGGACTCAACGGAATTCCCTTCTTTTCCAAAGGCCAGAGGGAGGCAGCAACCAAAGACAGATCTATTACTGAAGACTACCTATGTTGGAGGCCAAAAGAACGTGTAAAGCAGAATGACTCAGCCATTGAAACAATTGTGGGTGCAAAAAGGCGAGCGGCCTATTATAGTCAAGCGACAACAACCATCTCAACTTCCTATTAGTAATCAACGACATGATACTAATAAGAAGACATCCAAAACTTCTTTTGAGGAAGTGAAATCTATCTAGGTACCCAAGAAGTCGCTGAAGGCTGGCCCACAATCAAGACAAAGTTGGGTGCCTAAGGCTTGCTTGCGGGCTCAACTAGTCACGCACGAATCACATCATACACGAGAGGGTTCACTCACTCAAGGAGCCGTTACCCACTCTTGTTTAATATGCACGAACACACAGTCGCCCAGAAGCACGAACAGTCTCACTTGTAAATGGGTCCCAAAAACGCCTCATTCCCAAGCAGACAGACTCATAAAGCCCTCCAGAGTCTCCACTAAACCAAAACCGAGAGCCATCCATTGTGTTTGGCAGCCTAAAACTTGTAATAAAACCCCCAAACCCCATGTGTAAATTCATCCTCACTTGCTAACTACATCACTCATACACTGCATCTTTCCATCTAGCTCGTAGGACTATCCATTCATTAACTACACACACAATCATCGAGCACTCACTGACCCACTAACCCATTACTCACCTCATGATAATGTTGTAACGGGGACAAAAAGTGTTCTATCTTGTCCATTACAATATTAACGCATGATTCTATATTCTCACAGAACCAGCAAGCAAGCAATAACAATGGCAGAAGTAGGAGGCACCAGTTCCCAGGCAGGGTCTAGCGCACAGATTGTGGACATTGAAACCCTCCTCCTTGAACCGCCACTCACCAAGAGGCCTCAAGAACTTCAAGCGGTGCATGTGCTCCCTATTCAGGACCCTCCTCAGGGACACACTTCTCAAGTGGGGAAACACGCTCATTGGTTTAGTGATGTCGCAGGGCCATTGGGTGATGGCACCTACTTCTGGGAAGCAGAAATTGAGTTCAATGGCAAATGGGGACGCTACCATTTCTTCACTCGCGAATTTGAGAACTATCAGAATGCAGAAGTAATGCGATCGGTATGGACCAAAGCGGGCTTGGATAGCTATTTCAGGGCACATTTGCCTAAGCCAGATTTCCTACGTTGCTCCTATTTTATCAGTACCATCACTCCTAGCAGGGCCAAGGGAGGCGATAGTACTTTTGTGCTGCCCTCACTATTGCCAGGCCACGAACTCAAGAGATTCAAACTGACCCTCAATTTGGTACAAGAAGCATTGAACATGCAAGGTATGCATATTCCCACTGAGAAAGAAACGTTGGTTCCAGGCAGGATGAAGCATAAGGGCCTCAATAAATTGAAGGACATGGTAGCAATGACACCTACCATTGCTCTCCACCTACGAACAATCATGCAGCATTTTGCTTTTCCCGCCCAAGAACGCTTCACGATGCCACCAAAAAAGATATGGTTTAGCTTGTACCTAGCGGAGACAGAAAATCTCACCATCAATATACCACATTGGATCATAGATCAGATCCACCTAGCCCATCAGCGATGGAATAAGACACAGAAGAATGTGCTTCATGGATGCTGTGCTTTGACCAGAATAATTTACAGGTGCTTAGCATACGACGTGCCCATTCAAAGAGCACTAGTATGGTCCAGGACTCAAGAATTCCAAAGACGGCTATCAACGGCGGGCCCTCCATTGAAGAAAATGAGAGGGGGAGTTCAATTACCATGTGCCCAAGCAAGAGGAGCCACCACCACACCAGAGGTGACCCCTCCACAAACGCGACGTGTCCGACCATTCACCATTCGCCTACCCAGACCAAGTGCAGAAGGACCCAACCTGGTGTTCCCTCCGATTCCATCGGACTTGGAGTTCCCACAGGGTTACACCCTTGCTGATTTGACAGATGAAGAAATTGCCCGTTTGATCAATGAGTCTAATCTGGAGATAGAAGCAGAGCAGACGCAAGGACCACAACCTACTACTACAACTTCAGCCCCGACCCAACCGGGAGTAGTCGAAGTAGAAGAGGATGAAGAAGAGATAGAAGAAGAAGAGGCAAACGAGGAGTATGATCAGGAATATGACGAACTTTCAAAAGTAGCAAGTGCCCTGACATACTCGGCCCAAATAAAAAGATTATACAAAACTATGAAGCGAGTCCAAGAACAACACAAACTGTCGCTCGAGACAGGAAAGATGATCATGAGCCAAATGTTAGCCGAGGAAGGCGTGGATGACATGTTTATTGAATCGATGAACCTGCACACATACGCAGTAGGCTTAGATGAGGCTGTTCATGCAGCCATGACTTATATTCATCGATTTGAGAAACGAGTGCCTACTCGCCCCATGCGATCCGACAAACAAATCCACATCCATGTATCAGAACCAGGAGGTAACACACAAACAGAAGCACATCAGGTGGAACCACTCTCACCCCCCACCTCACCTCTCACTACACAAGTCACCTCACCACCTGGCACTACCACGCCTATTTCTGCCATTACCACAGTCGTCATGGGAATTCCTCTCTCTCGCGGCATCTAATTCGGAGGAGTTACCATGCCCACTTTCACAACACTCTTCACAAATATCACATCCACCCCACCCACTGTTCCCATCTACACAGAGTCACACACATTCGACACAATGGAAACATCACTAGCCACAGCACCACTCCCACCCCCCACGCAGCCTCAATCTCCCATACCCCCTCCACCTACCTCACCACTTGACTCCACAACATTCACAACTCCCTTCCCCTTCCCCATTCCCCCTGCATCTTCATCTTTCCCTGCATCGTTTAATGTAAATAGTATATTCATGGCATTACATCAATGCGTGTATCAACTTTAGAGTGAGTATCAGGCTCTCGAAGACCGTCATCATCAACTGACTATGAATCATCAACAACTACAAAGACGGCTTACAATTATAGAAGAAGAAAATGTAGACCTCAATCAACGTTACACCACACTCGAGCAAGCTCATCAAACCCTCCTGGAGACACCCCAACCATCACAAGTGCCAGGTGTCAAACAACTCGAAGCCTTACTGGAGGTCTACCAAACAGATAATCTGAGAGTCCGACGAAATTTGACTCTACTCAGAAAACACATGGCTACAACCCTTGAAGAAAACAAGCGTCTGCAGAAGCAAAATGAAGAAAACCTGGAAGCTGCCATGGAAGGCTCTCCCAATGAAATCGACCCAGAACAATTCAAAGCAGTTCCCTCAGAAACAATGAAAACAATCTTGGAAAGCTATGCCGATCTATTAGAAGCACATGACGATTTGGAAAAGGAACGGGATGAGCTACGTCGCCAGCTCAGGGAACAGGAGGCACAACCCAAAGTCATAGAAACAACCTCGACTTCAGCGGAAGTAAAGGCATTAACAGAGCAGGTGGCGGAACTGCAGAAGAAGCTACTCGAATATGAAAGACAACCCTCTCCAGTTGTAGAACCAGAGCCAGATGAATTGGTACCCATTGAGGTGGACGAAACGTATGAGGAACCATATGTTCCTATGCCGATGCCAGGTGGTCAGCAAACCTCAGAAGGAATGGACACCTTGGAATTCGAAGTACCCGAATGGCTCCAGACACTAGAAAAAACAGCGACAACCCATGAAGATCGAGTGGCAATCCAAATCCAATCAATGGCCAAATTAGAAGACACCATCATAAAGTCAGAGTATTTCCGCAGTATGTCTCATCATAGATGGATCGGCACCAACGACGATCAGTATGTGCCATACTGTGTACTCCTGGCAGATTACAACGCAGAGATCCAATGACGATGTGGCAAGGCTCCAACTTTCGCCACACAATTTGGGCCCGATGATATCCCAGAGAGTGCTAAAAAAGGATCCATTCATCAACCCACCTGGAGGATCCGTCTTCTCAAGACCTACCCAGAGATGGTTCGTACTTGGACTAACATGCCACTCTTTATTAAATACAATCCCTGTTATGTTCCAGTCTTCCGCAGACGCACCTGGCCTGAGTTTACCATTTTGTCAAGAACATCAAAGGCTGTGCAAAGTGGTTAAACTATGTTTATCTAGCACCTCCACAAGGACCTCCCACTGTGAATTATATGATTTCTACCATCCGTCACTGGAGCATTCGACTACGGAATACCCCCGATGTGATGGCCCAAATGTGCATGAAAATCTTTGAATTAATGCTGATCACATTCAGGACATTCAAGAACATTAAAGACAACCACTTCTCAGGAGTTGGCTTCCTTACAGGCAACCAAGATCTGGTATACGACATGAGCACCACCCCATCAATAGAGGTAATATATGCTTGGCACGCCAGAATCAAGTACCTCCCGGCTTGCTTTAAACAGACATTCGAGGAGATGTTCGTAACAGGATTCTGGGAATATCACTCAGAAATATTTGTACCCAGGCCCTCACATCTCCTCCACTTATTCGCTGTGGAAAGAACCATCCATTCAGAACAATTGCGGGTGCCACATCCAGACGTCCCAGGACCAATGAATTGGGATGCATTGTTAACAGACCTAGCACGGGGGCTATGATTAGAAGAACACCACCTCACTTCCGATGTTGTTCAATATTATGTCCAATGCACAGCTAGACAAGGGTCTGTCAGAGACGACAGACGCGAGAGAGGGGGGGGGGTGTTGGCAGTAGTCAAGGAACTGAAGGATTCACAAGACAAGGAAGCCTACGAAGGGAGTCGGAGCGAAGAGAAAGCACAAGCAGACACAGTAGTCAAAGAAGATCTGGCAAGTAGGCCATTTAAATTTTTCAGGCATCAAAGAGTTGGGCACACAAGAAGAAGGAGCAAGTAGGGAGCTCCAGGAAATGTATGTCAAAATGTTAGAAGAAATCCCTACAAAAATAGTGATTTTCATCACTAAAAACCATTGTAAACACCATCTCATATTTTTGTAGCCACATTTTGTGCAAGCCAAGGAGTCCTTGAGCTTGAGGAGCTTTAGAAGTACCTATCTATCAGTTTTCACGTTTTTTAGACTCTATTTGAACCTCCAAATAGAGCAGAGAACCTAATTTTTAACTAGGCCAGACACTAGGTTTGGACAAGGCCAAAACCTAGTCAAAAACTATAAATAGAGCTAGAGAGCTCATTTTTGAGGTTAGCTTGTAATTGATTTGAACTTGTATGAGCATTTTGGAAATAATCTAAAGAACTCCATTGCTTCTCTCTCTTTGTCTTACCTTGTGTGCGCGCGTGTGTGTACGTGTGTGCATGTTTGTGTGCTTCTCACTCACGCACTTGTGCCTTCACTTGCTCGATGTCATCATACCATCCTCACGTCTTCCCGGATTGACATTAAAGGAGGTGCTACTCATCACTGAGCTACACCATACCTTTGTGGTTTTCTTTTCTCCCTCATGGACCTTCTTAGGCCATGATGTGATGATTCTGCCTCTTGTTCAAGTTCCTACACTTTTTCTTTACCTTTAGACTTCCACATTTTGAGTTTTTCATACTGAGTTGCATCATCATCTTCTGAGTTATCCTGCTCTTCAACTTTAGAAGAATTGTCCTTAACAAGTTTTGGAAAATCTTCTTCAAGATCATAAGGTAGGTTGACCTTTCTACATGAATCTTCATACCAAGAACTATTCTCATCAAATACTACATCTCTACTCACCAAGAATACTTTGGTTGTTGGGTTGTATAATCTGTAGCCCTTTTGGTTGTTGTCATATCCAATGAATACACAACTTTTTGTTTTGGGATCCATCTTGCCTCTAACCTATGAAGGAACATGAGCAAAAGCAACACATCCAAAAATCTTACAATGATCCAAGCTTGGTCTTCTTCCATTCCAAGCCTCATATGGTGTCATGCCATCAAGTGATTTTGAAGGTAACATGTTAATCAAATAAGTGGCTGTGGATATAGCCTTAGCCCATAAGTAATTAGGTAAGTGCTTCTCATTTAGCATAGACCTTGCAACTTCAACAATTGTCCTATTCCTTCTTTCTACCACTCCATTTTGTCATGGAGTGTACCTTGTAGTGATCTCTCTTTTGATTCCTCTCTCTCAAAGAAAGGAGTCAAATTCATGGGAGAAGTACTCTCCCCCTCCATCTAACCTTAGCCTTTTTAATGTCTTACCTGTTTGATTCTCCACAAGAGCCAAATATCTTTTGAAGCATGAAAAGACTTCATCTTTGTGTTTCATAAAATATAATATGGTCCATCTACTCCAATCATCAATGAAGGAGACATAATACCTTGATCGTGATATTGAAGCATCCTTGCTAGGTCCCCATACATCTGTATGAACCAAATCCAAGAGATCTCCATGCATAGACATGCACTACACTTATAAATCATGTGTTGTTTTGACAAATTAGGGAGTCCAAGTACACTTTGGTCCTTGTAAATTTTCTTTAATGATCTTTCACCAATATGTGCTAACCTTTTGTGCCATACTTCCAATTCTGTGAGTGTCTGTCTACCATAATTAAAGAGAGCAATGTTTCTAGTGTCTTGTAATTCAAATGTGAACAATCTACCTGTCTTTTCACCTTTTGCAATTCTCTTGAATCCTTGACTTGGATCTTCAACAAATGCTCTTGCTTTTGTGAACCTGACTTGCAACCCTTTCTCTACTATCTGGCCAACACGTATCAAATTCTTTGTAATGGTAGGGACATAGAGTACCTTACTAAGTAAGTTGATGTTTCGATCAGGTGCTTTGACATTTCCTATTTTCTCCACAAGGTGTCTTGTATCATCTCCTATTTGTACCTCATGCTTGTTCCTTGGATCTTCTAAATCTGATAGGAGGGCCACATTTCCTGCCACATGATTGGAACAACCTGAATCTATGTAAAAAACATGCTCATCAGATTTACCTTGTGGCATGGCCATATTCATGATTAGTAATGAGTCCTCTTGAATTGAGTCTTCTGTGTAGTTATTGAAGTATCTTTTTCCTCTATTGCCTCCGTGATAGTTTGAATGGTTGTAATTGTTATGGTTGCCATGGTAATTGTTGAACCTTCCTCTTGAGTAGCCATAGCTTCCTTTATTGTAGCCTCTACCTCTTTGATTCCTGGAATTCCTAAAGAAATTTTCAGTTGTATGATTAGTTAATCCACAAATAGAGCATGAATTAGAGTCTTGGGATCTCCCCCTGCCTTGTCTTCCTCCTCTGCCTCTACCTCTACCATGTCTTCCTCTACCTGCATAATTAGCTTGATGTATACCTGCTTCATCATCCACTTTATTTCCTCTTCCTTTGTTTTCTTTTGACTTTCTTTTATCAGTATACAAAGCTAAAGATTGATTACCTTTGGAGCTTTCTCCATTTTTGATAAGCTTGGCCTCTTGAGTAAGTAGTTGTCCTATGAGTGTGTTGAAATCTGGTACATGCATATCCATGTATAGATCCATAGCTCTGGTGAATGCTTCCCACTTGTCATCTGCCTTCAAGCCATTGATGACCTGCCTTACAATTTGTTCTTCATCTATTACCTCTCCAATGCTTCCCAACTGATCTGCTATGTCCTTGAGCTTTGTGAAAAAATCAATCACATTTTGTTTGGGAGCTTCCTTGAGAGTTGTGAAGTCTAGCCATAGTTGATGCTTTCTTGCCTTGGTACTTGAAGAGAAGAAGGCTTCAAGTGCATTCCACACTTCTTGAGATGTTTTACAACTTCTAATGTGAGGCAACAAAAAATATGAGATAGAGTTGAGGAGATAAGACCTTGCAAGTGCATCCTTGGAGCACCCTGTGCTCAATCTTTCTTGCTCTTCTTGTGTTGGTTGACCTTTGTTCCTGAAACTTGGCATAACTGCATCTCCAGCTATATAACCATATAAATTCCTTCCTTGAAGATAAGCTTCCATCCTAAATGACCAGGCTGAGTAGTTAATTCTCTCCAATTCGTCGATTGATGAAGGAAATCCATCTCCCATGTCCAACCTTGTTCTGATACCACTTTGAAGAGATGGAATTGTAGTTAATGAAGATGAAGTGGTGCTGCAAAAACTTTGCACTACACCAACCAAATGAACTTTAGAGATATGTGGTGGGCCTCTTCAGCTTGTCAAAGGATGTATTAGACACCCTATGTACCCTAGAAGATTACTCTCGAAAAGATGAATCAAAATAGATAAGTTGAAGTAGATTCATGAGCCAAAAACTTGCTATTTATGTTCATACACATGTCCAGAGTTTTGAACATTTCTCTGGCCACAACAATAATTGACTTGATTCCTTTTAGGTAACTCTTGTTAACCTTAATAAGCTAACAATCAAGAGTTATTTCATAAAAAATGATGGACTACAAAAGGAGAAAAGAACTTAGCAAGCCATAGGACCATCCCAATTTTCATGGTCTATAGTAGTACTCAAAATCATGAGTAGAAAAATGACAATATCTCACAATTAAAGAATCCAATGCTTAGGAACTCTTGTAAGCATATACTAGACAATATGCGGATTCTAACAAGATTTAAATGATGGAAAATGATGAAGTACATATTGAGGAACAAATCTAAGAAAATGACTATTTTGAGAGAGTGGTGACAGAGAAATAGAAAATGAAATGATATAGTCAATGTCAAATGAACACAGATGACAATTGAAACATCCAATTTCAATGAAAATTTATGCATACATAGTAGACTTAGAGAGCTAACTTTACCAAGTTAAAGCATTAAAAATGATGCACCAAGCTCAGAGAAATCATCTCTACAATCTGACTCAGAAAATTGAGAGATATGGTAGTGAACAATACACTTCATAAGAGCATGAAAATATGAACTCAAATGATCATGAAAATGAAAGTATATTGATTGTAAAATACAATGGAATTACTGATACATATGTGTGCCTTGAAACCACACCTTGATATGGCATAAAGCGTAGCTCATGGATGTCTTTTAAATGCGACTAAGAGCCATGTATTTATAGTCATCTTTGCAACCAAGATCTGAATTTGAATCTTGCCTAAAATCACTCTCCATTCTTTTGGTGATTGATTCTCCTACTCACCTAATAAAAATTCATGGATTTTCTTTTGTTTTTCATCAAGTGGACTCAATCACTTAGATTCCTTTACTTTTACATCAAGTAAAGTCTTCAAAAATTACAAGAGGTAGTTCACAAGTGACCTCTACAAGGAGTTTACATTTCCCTTAAATTGCTAAGCCTTTTGATGACCCAAGCCATCACTTGGACTTGCCATGGACTTGTTCCAACATAGTTGTTATAGTCTCATCTACCTCTAAAACCTCCTTGATAATTGTTGTTGTTGTAACCTTGGTTGTAGTTGTGATTGTAGTTGCTTTCTCCATTGTTGAATCTGCCTTTGGATTGTCCATAGCTCCCTCTATGGAAGCCTTTTCCCCTTTGATTCCTTGTGTTCTTGAAGAATTATTCTGTGCTCTGGTTGGTAAGGCCACATATGTTGCAAGATGGAGTATTGTAGGGTCTCCCATTTCCTTGCTTTCCTCCTCTACCCCTTCCTCTACCTCTATAGTTAACTTGAGAGTTACTAACCTCTTCTTCATTCTTTTTGATTTTACCCTTATCCTTACTTTTATTCTTATCTGTATAAAGGGTAGAAAATTGGTCACCTCTAGAGTTGTCACCATTCTTGTTGAGCTTTGTCTCATGGGTGAAGAGTTGCCCCATCAAGGTGTTGAGGTCAGGTATGTGCATATCCATATAAAGGACCATTGCTGTGGTGAAGGACTCCCACTTATCATCAACTTTGATGCCATTGATAATCTATCTTACTATGTGTTCTTGTTTTATCTCCTCTCCAATGCTTGCAAGCTGGTCAGCTATATCCTTCATCTTGGTCACATAATCAGCCACACTTTGCATTGGTTTCTTTTTTAGGGTTGTAAACTCCATCCATAGCTGGTTCTTCCTAGATCTTGTATTTGATGAGAAATATGATGACAGTACTTCACAGATCTCTCAAGAGGTCTTGCAACTCCTAATGTGAGGCAATAAGAAATTAGATATTGAGTTTAGTAGATAGGACCTAGCAAGAGCATCCTTTGCACACCATGTGATCAATCTTTCTTGCTCTTCCCTTGTGGGTTGATGTTTTCTCCTGAATGTTGGCATTTCTTCATCTCTTGAGATGTATCCATATAGTCTTCTCCCTTGTAGGTAGGCTTGCATCCTTAGTGACCATGCTTAGCAGTTACTTCTGCCCAATTTGTCAATGAATGATGGAAATCCATCTCCTATCTTGCTTGTTGTTGCTCTGATACCACTATTGGAGGAGATGGTGGATAGCCTTCAGAGATGAAGTGGTGTTGCTTAAATCTGCTTCACACCAGCCAAGAACAATTGCTGTAGAGTGTAGTGGGCCTCTTTAGCTTACTAATCATCATAAACAATCACCTATGTTGTTTGGAATATGATTCCCTAATCAATGGATCAAAACAGATAGGTAGGATATTGATCCAGGGTCATAGACTTGCTATTTTAGTCTCTATACTTGTTCAGTATAATGAACAGTGCTCTGAGCATGATAGAAATTAGCCTAATTCCTTTTGGTGATGTTTAATTGACTTAGGCAGCGACCAGTCATGAGTGATTTCAATAAAAAAGTTGAACTACACACTGAGTATGATGTTTAGCAAATCATAGGACTTGCTCGACATTTTTGGGATGCATTAGTCAACAGACTAGAGAGTAATGAAGTGAATATATCTCACAATTGAGAGAAGCAATGATAACGAGATTTCCTAATTCCTTTTGGTGATGTTTAATTGACTTAGGTAGCTACCAGTCATGAGTGATTTCAATAAAAAAGTTGAACTACACACTGAGTATGATGTTTAGCAAATCATAGGACTTGCCCGACATTTTTGGGATGCATTAGTCAACAGACTAGAGAGTAATGAAGTGAATATATCTCACAATTGAGAGAAGCAATGATAACGAGATTTTGTAGCTATAAATTAGATAGTATACTTGTTGGAACTCAAGGTCAAGCATTTTGGGATGCATTAGTCAACAGACTAGAGAGTAATGAAGTGAATATATCTCACAATTGAGAGAAGCAATGATAACGAGATTTTGTAGCTATAAATTAGATAGTATACTTGTTGGAACTCAAGGTCAAGCATAAAACATGGAAGCACATCAAAGAAGTGGACATAGAAGAAGAGGGAGCAAGTAGGGAGCTCCAAGAAGTGTATGTCAAATTTTCAGAAGAATCCCCTACAAAAATAGTGATTTTTATCACTAAAAACCATTGTAAATACCATTATCTATTTTTATAACTCCATTTTGTTCAAGCCGAGGAGTCCTCGAGCTTGAGGAGTATTAGAAGTACCATCGTACCAATTTTCATAATTTTTAGACTTCGTTTGAGCCCTCAAATAAGCCCTAGAACCTAATTTTTAACTATGCCGGACACTAGGTCTGGACAGGGCCAAAACTAGTCAAAAAACTATAAAAAGAGCTAGAGAGATCATTTTTGGGGTTAGCTTGTTAGAGAATAGAGCTTTTGTAAGAGAACTCTTTGGCAATCGAAGCTTTCCATTGTTCCTCTCTTTGATCTTACTTTGTGCGCGTGTGTGTGTATGTGTGTGCATGTTTGTGTGCTTTCACTCACTCACTTGTGCCTTCACTTGCTCGTGGTCTTCAAACCGATCCTCACGTCTCCGCGGATTGACAAGTAAAGGAGGTGGTGCTTACGCTTGAGCTACACCAAATTTTGGCGCCGTTGCCGGGGAGAGAGCTTCGAGGACGAGCGTAGTGATGGTAAGATCGTAGATTTGCGACGTTGGAAGGTAAAAAAACTGTCATTTTTGTTCATTTTCTGATTTTTCTTCTTCATCTTCATCATCATCACCATCTCCATCTTCTTCCATCTTCTTCTTCATAGAAATTTCTTGTTTTTTAGTGCATTTTCACCATTTTCATACCATTTTTCATGCATTATTGTGCGAGGAGGAGTTAGGAAGTGAAGAGAGTGCAAGCACTGTGTTTTTTCATGATTTTCTGCACATGCGGAGCTCGCCATTGCTTGTCGCTCAAAAATTCGAAGTTCCTGCCAAAAAACGCGATTCTGTGATGAAAATCGCGATTCTGTGAAAATTCAAATTTTTTTGAAAAATCACGATTTTCTATTTTCCCGCCTAAAAGTTGGCTGAAAGAATCTGATTCTGTGGTCATTCTCAGAATCGCGATTCTGTGATTGTGCTCAAAATCGCGATTCTCATAAATCGCAATTTTCAGCCAAAAATACGATTCTGAGAATCACGATGTTGTGAAAACACGATTCTGTGAAAACACGATTCTGTGAAAACACGATTCTGTGAAAACACGATTCTTTGCTCAAAATCGCGATTCTCACCAATCACGATTTTCAGTAAAAACACGATTTTGTGAAAAAGGCGATTCTGTGAAAACACGAATTTTTGCTCAAAATCGCGATTTTCAAAAACACGATTCTGTGCTCAACATCGCGATTTTCATAAATCACGATTTTCAGCCAAAAACACGATTTTGTGAAAACACGATTTTCTATTGGCAATCGCGATTTTCATGTAAAAAATGCGATTATATGAAAAGATGATTCTCTACCCAAACTCGCGATTCTGAAAAATCACGATTTTCATGTCAAAAACACGATTCTGAGAAAACACGATTCTGTGATTGTGCTCAAAATCGCGATTCTCATAAATCGCGATTTTCAGCCAAAAATACGATTCTGAGAATCACGATGTTGTGAAAACGCGATTCTCTGAGACAAAATCACGATTTTCATGTCAAAAAACACGATTTTATGAAAAAAACGATTTTGTGAATCACGATTCTCTGAGACAAAATCGCGATTTTCAAAAACACGATTTTTTGCTCAACATCGCGATTTTCAAAAACACGATTTTGTGCTCAACATCGCGATTTTCAAAAACACGATTTTGTGCTCAACATCGCAATTTTCAAAAACACGATTTTGTGCTCAACATCACGATTCTTTGACTTCACAGCATCGCGATTCTCTGATTCACAAAATCGCGATTCTCTTGAGATTCACAAAATCGCGATTCTCTTGAAGTTCACAAAATCGTGAATTTTTCCAAAAGGTCCTGTTTGCCTGTTTTGACCCCCAGGAGCCTGAATTGACATAACTTTTTCATCCAAAGTCCATTTTTTGAGCTCTATAGCTCGTTGGAAAGCTCGTTTTGAATCCTACACGGCCTCAACTATTTTTTATAAGAATAATGCATTGATTTTCAGATAGGATATTTTGAAGTTGACCCTCAAGTGGAACCAAGAACCCAAGGGGACTCCAAAGGATTTGTGAACCATACCAAGGGGAAATTTTGGACTCTTAGCCAAAGCTTATGAACCTGAGATCTGGTAGACACCTAGGAAAGGATAGACAAAGCATTAGATCTTCTCAGTCCAGTGTCAACCACACAACAAAGTCTTGGGCACAACAACTAAGTGGTTGTCCTTACGTACTAAACTCTGACACAAGTGACTCAGAAATGTCTTTTAGCATGGGAAAATCTGCAGGTGGCTCAGGAATTGCCCATCTACAAACACCAGAAGGACCCTATAAGACACAATTGGAATATATTCGGACCAACCGATTAGGTGCTCGCATCTATGAGGATGGCCTGGGGCGATCAGTGGTCCAACTCAAAAATCCAGATCAATCCTTTGGACTTGAACACCCGGTGGTCAAGTTTGAAGAGGGTTCACACATTGATAAGGAAGGAACCATGTATGCGGTCACCAACCTACCAGATAGGATTGATGAGTTTGGAAATGTCATTCCTGAGAATGAAATAGGAGACCTAGAACAAGGAAATGTAGGACAAGGACCCCAGACTCCTAGAGGTAAGTCAGTTTTAACCAGAGTGATCACTCCAGATTGGATTCCTCAAGATAACAAAAGCATAGAACTATTCTTGAATAGAGAAACAGAGGAAGCCTTTTGGAGATTCAAGCCAGATCAACCTAGCCAATTGGGCATAGTCATCATCTATGAATTCAAAGATCCTGAGATACCAGGCAAAGTTGTCTACCTGGATAACACGTCAGAGAAAGTTTTCTTGGTAACAGAACATGATAGACATGCATATACTTGGAAGAGTGAATTGATTTTCCCTCCACCAAGGTCCAATGTTTCCCATGGCCTCCAAGGAGTATGATCATCCCATGCTCATGAAGCCCAGAGAGAAAGAACTAGAGAGAGACCTGAGGTAAGTTTTGCACACACCGTGGGCAGGAATAGGTCGGGATTTGAAAATGAAAGACCTGAAAGAGAGAGACATCAAGCACATAGGCAACAAAGAGATGAACAGGATTTTCCATTGCCTAGACCCCAAGAGCACCCAAGAACCCTTAGACCCACTCAAGTGATCAAGGCAATGAAGAATTATTTTGATGGGTCAGGAGATCCTTATGATCATGTGGCCGAGTTCAAACAAGTGTTAAGAGCTGAACAGGTTGAGGATTTGTTCACCTAGTACGAGGCCTTTGGTCTGACTCTTAAGGGCACTGCCTTAGCTTGGTTTCAACCACTGAGTAGTCGCAACTATCGCGATATAGGTCAACTGCTAGACGAATTCATTGTAGAATTTTCCAAGAGTGGTATCAGGCATAACGCTTCATCTTTGATCCACAGCTTCAAGCAGACACCCCAAGAAACAGTGCGACTAGCAGGTAGAAGGTTTAGACAGTACCTAGAAAGATGCCCTGCTCTAGAGCTACCCACACCAGCCAAACAAGTGGCTTTGTTCTTAGATGGCTTACTGAGCACAAAGTTAAGATCATATGTATACTTGAAAGAGCCTAGATCCATAGAAGAGTGCATGCGGACATGCATTGACATAGAAGATAACTTGGGTGAGGAGTTAGGATTATCCAAACTCTATAAGGATTCAGATAGTTCTACTAGTCATACTTCAAAAATCTCCACGAAAATAGAGGAGATAGCTGAGCAAGTTGCCAAGAAGCTGGGAGTCCAAAATAAACAAACACAGAGAGTCACTCCATTGAATCGGTGTTATACTTGCGGAGGTGACCACATGGCTAATGTATGCCCATTGCACAACCAGAACATGAGAGAAAGGAATGCTCCATATTGCACTATTGAGAGAAAATATACGAACCACACGGCTCAAGATTGTCCCTATAATAGGCATGATGTGAGACAGAATTATCAACAACCTTACCAACCAGGTAGGTATCAAAACCAATACCAACAGCCATATTATAGACCACAACAACAATATCAGGCACAATATAGGCCACAACCAGTCTTGGGAAACCAACCACCAACTCTTGCCAACGTGATTCCAGTCAAGTATGCCGTGGGAGAGGAAAATCCAAATAGAGCATTGGTCCCACTAACCCCATTGATACCAGATAATGATTCTTATGCTCATAGTTCAGACTACTCCCATGAAGGTAGTCCACATGCTTATTACACAGAGTCACCTGAACATAGTGAGATTTACCCGTATCAATATGAGGCACAACCTATGGAACAAAATTGGGAGCCTGAATATTCCAATGTCATGTACGCAAATGCTAATCCTAGGCCCCAATTAAGACAAGTAAGACCACAAGCCCCTCGAGGACCATGTTTCAGATGTCAGGGCGACCATTTCCTTCGTGATTGTCCCCACCCACCATCTCTGAGTCAAGGACAAGCTATCACAATACAAGCTTTTTGTCGTGATTGTGGAAAAGACCATCTCCCCAGAGATTGTCCAAGAAACCCCTCCAGTGCACCCAAGATTACACCCATTAATGTGGTAGGCTTAGTGGCGGATTCAAGTTCAAGTAGCAGTAATGTGGCACCTGTACAGGCAGTTACTAGGGCACAAGCATTAAAACAAGATAAACCAACAGAACAATCGGAGTCAAGTGAATCAGGAGAGCCTAGTAAGAGGAAAACAAGAACATGGAAGGATACCAGAGAAAAGGCCAATCGTAAGTGGAATAAAAAGTTATCGGAACTAGAAGAAAGCTTGAAAGACGCAAAAACAAAAATAGAAGACATTGCATCTCAAAACCCCTCGCATGCCGAAATTCCATCCACTCCACCTCATCCCACCCCACCACCCATTGTAAATAGACCGCAACCAGGGTCTGTTCTTGCAGATCCAACCCCAGAAGGCTTGGACATGATGTTCAAGGCCTACCAGGCTCGACTTCAAGAAGGGCCAACAGCTGCAAACCAAGACAAGAGTTACCCTAGAGCGGATTTAGAGATTGAATGAATGAAAATGTGCATGAAAATGGTAGAACAAGCTCAAGCTATACTTGAGACTAGTCAAAAGTTCAATCAGACAAACTCTGTCAAACCAGATTTGCATTTCCAAGGGTTACTAGAAAGATTAGAGCAGTTGGTAAACAAACCACAAGTTTCTTTACCTCCACAGGCTCAACTAGTTATTGAGAGAGGAAGCTCACCACCAATGGGAGCTTATGTTCCTAATTCCACGGATGCTGGAATGCCTCCTTCAATTCAACAGTACTCTCAAGAGTTCTTGCGGGAAATACAAGAAGAGAAATGGGCCAAGGAGAAGGGTAACTCCCCTCCTATTCATGAGATTGATGATCTTCATGATCAATTTCCCCAAGACATTCCATCTATTTACGGAGATGAAGCAGAACAACAAGAAGAAGAAAGATTAGATTTTGAATCTAATACCCTAGAAGAATTGCCTCAATTTCCAGGCCCATGGGAATCTGAATCTCTCCAGATTAGAGCTCCCACAATACTAGTAAGAAATGAAGACTCAGTGGTTCCAAGGAACACGGATGTCGTGAAGAACACTAAGGCTCAGTGTCATCTCACTGTAGAAGAGCTGCTCAAAGCAAAACCCGAGCTATGGAATCATGTGAAGGATCAGGTTCCAGAACTTGATTCCAATATGCCAAAAACAGGCTCTAAGCAAAAAGTTCCAGAGATACCTCTCGATAAAATAGGAGACATGTGTGAGGGTGAAGAAGGTAATACTTATCTTCCAATCACCTACCAAGGTTACACAACCAAAGCAATCATAGATTCAGGTGCGGGTGTTGCTATTGCGACCACCTCTTTGTGGAAGCAATGGGGCAAACCCACATTAAGACCAACTAGAATGAAGCTTCAAATGGCTGACGGCCATTTTGAAAGACCTCTAGGATTGCTCGAAGGGATAACTCTAACCACTTGTGGTGTAGAGTTTGAGCACACATTTGCTATATGTGACTTTGAGAAAAATAATGTTTATGAGATGATCCTAGGAAGACCCTTCCTACGACAATTGCAAATAGTACAGGATTGGGGAACCAACTCCTTGTACTTACAACACTTAGGGGTCACCACCAAGGTCAATTTGAAGGATTACTCCTTCAGAGATGTACCACCCCTACAGTGGAATCCTATCCACAAAGCGAAAGAAGATTCCATCTCTGTGCATTCAGAAAGTTCACCAGATCCATCATGGTTGCATGAAGATACTCATTTGTGGATGTGCAAGGTCGCAGAGGAAGAGGAAAAACGCTTGAAGGCAAGAGAAGAAGGAACTTCGCCAGGAGATAGACCAGTTAGAGACCCAACCTACACACCGATGATCTTTCTAGATGAGGAGTTTGAGCCTCATGGCTGGCCAGAAATCTTAGCCACCATGGACATTGCTATCAATGAGGAACAGTGGACACCTCATTGTGATGAGGAGGGTTATGATATCTCAGTATTCATGTGTCAACCCTTGCTAGAAGAATGTGACCCTAGTGATGTCATAGAAGAAGAAGAGAATGACGATGATCTGGAGTCTATTGTGATGGATAGTTGCTTTAACTCAGAGCAGCACTATCTAGAAGATATAGGAGTGTTCACCCAGAAAGAAGAAGAACCTCTCACAAGTATTAAAACAGTAAATTGAAAGGATGGAAGTGAGAATAGTCAAAAGAAAAAGAAAAGAAAAGCAGTGAAACAAGAAGAGGAGGAATCATTGTTTGAAGTACCAGAAAACTTCAAGAAATATGAAGTTGACGACCGCAAAATTTTGGTACGAATGCCTAAGAGAGAGGCCATCATAGGAGAATCATATGATAATAAAGAAAAGACCAAGAAGATTGTAGTGACCATCGAAGAGAACGAAGAGAGATGCACATATATAGGAGATGACCTAAGTGCAAGAGAAGAAATGGAGCTTGTAGCTCTATTAAGGGAATATAGGGATGTGTTTGCGTGGCACTATAGAGACTTGAAAGGGGTAGATCCAAGAATTTGCTCTCATACTATCCCCATGACTGCTGATGCCAAGCCCACCAAACAGAAGCCCTACACATATAATGATACCTATGCAGCCAAAATAAAAGAAGAAATTGATAGGTTGATTGAAGCTGGATTCATCTATGAGATTGAGCATATTGAATGGGTGTCTCCCATTGTAGTGGTGCCCAAGAAGAACGGAAAGTTGCAAGTGTGTATTAACATTAAAAAGGTTAATGCTGCTACTATCAGAGATAGTTATCCACTTCCAATCACGGAACACCTTTTGGAGCGGGTTGCAGGCAAGGAAG
Source organism: Ceratopteris richardii (assembly GCA_020310875.1). NCBI lineage: Eukaryota > Viridiplantae > Streptophyta > Polypodiopsida > Polypodiales > Pteridaceae > Ceratopteris > Ceratopteris richardii. The sequence continues at coordinate 89,526,902 of CM035425.1, read as the reverse complement.
TTTATAGCTTCCTTGATGGGTTTTCAGGTTACAATCGAGTAGCCATTGCCCCAGAAGATCAACACAAAACGGCTTTTTCCACCGAGTGGGGAATCTTTGCATTTCGTGTTATGCCATTCGGGCTCACAAATGCACCTGCAACATTCCAACGACTCATGTGTCATGTCTTCAAAGAGTTTTTGCGAAAGAGCTTAGAAGTATATGTGGATGATTTATGTGCTCATTCCCAAGAAAGAAGATTTCACATCCCTGAACTCAGACAAATCTTTAACAAGTGTAGAGAATATCGAGTGTGTTTGAACCCAGAAAAGTGTGTGTTCATGGTGCGTCAAGGTAAAATCTTAGGTCATATTGTTTCTAAGAATGGAATCTCAACAAATGAAGACAAGGTACGAGCCATAGCAGAGCTGCCACGACCAAGGAATGTTAAAGAGGTACAAGCCTTTATGGGCCATTGTGGATATTACCGTAGGTTTATCCACATGTACGCGATCATAGCTAGACCCCTTTATGCCTTGTTGTCTAATTTTGAGTGGAACAATGAATGCGAGAATTCTTTCAATGAACTGAAGAAACGTTTGTGCACAACACCAATACTGACCACTCCTGATTGGAATAAACCATTCCATGTCCATGTGGATGCATCCAATCATGCCATAGGATGTGTGCTAGCACAACCCACCGGTGAAGGAAATTTAGATTTACCCATAGCATATGCTAGCAGACAGCTAACCACAGCGGAACGAAACTATACCACAACTGAGCGAGAGGGCTTAGGCATGGTATATGCTGTGAAGAAGTTTAGACACTATTTATTGGCCAACAAGTTCAAGTTTTTCACTGATCATCAAACTTTGTTATATTTGGTCAATAAACCTTGCAATACTGGACGCTTAGTAAGATGGTTCCTCTTACTAATGGAATATGACTTTGAAGTTGTTGTCAGGAAAGGTAGAACCCATCTTAGGGCCGATCACCTTTCTCGTATCACTTCAGGAGAGTCACGGCAAGGAGTGTCTGACGACCTACCGGATGCTTATCTGTTCAATTTAGAAGTTGTTCCTAAATGGGCAAATAAGTTGGTACCAGTCCTAACCTTCGGCCCTGCAAATAAGAATGTGAAAACATCACAAGAAGAAATTGCAAGATCACAAAAATATCACATATTTGCAGGAAGCATGTACAAACAAGATACTGAGGATGTATTAGCTTGTTGTGTCGAGGATGATGAACATAGTAGTTGGTTGCAGCAAGCTCATGAAGGATTGCTAGGAAATCATTATTCTAAACAACGAACATTGCAGAATCTGAAGCGTTTAGGAGTGTATTGGCCTAGCATGGACAAAGAAATACATGAGTGGATTAAGAATTGTCCAATGTGCAGAGAGAGACCCCCAGTGGAGCATGCAACCCTTTATCAAGTGTCATTAATTCCAGATTGGAGTGCTCCATTGGTAGAGTTTATGAGATCGGGAAGATTACCCAAAGAGGCTAGTCTAGCAAGAAGACGAAACATGGAGCAAGAAGCTCAAGGCTATGCCTTAGTAGGAGACAACTTATACCGAAGAGGCAAAGATGGTTACTTAAGACTGTGCGTTCATGAAGCAGACTATTTGAAAGTCTTAGAAACTGCACACAGCGGTGTTGCAGGTGGACACTTCGGCCCTGAGCGAGTAATCAAGACCATTCTATTCTCAGGACTTTGGTGGCCCACTCTTCATATGGATGCTCATACCTATGTGAAGAAATGTGACACATGCCAACGTGCACAATATCCAGTTAGAAAAGATGAGATGCCTTTGAGGCCATTGATGGGAGGACGTGCATTCTCGAAATGGGGTATAGACTTTGTCAGTCGTATTAACCCCCCAACTAGAAACTCCCATGCAAAGTATATTATTGTAGCCACAGATTACCTTACCAAGTGGGTAGAAGTGAAAGCCACAACAAAGAATGATGCTCAGACTATGGCTAAGTTCTTATTCGAGAATGTGTTCACGAGATATGGATTACCAATAGAGTTAGTGAGCGATAGAGGCACACACTTCTTGAATGAAGTCATTGAAAATCTTCTCCAAGAATTCTTGGTGATACATAAGAAGTCTGCCCCCTATCACCCACAAGCTAATGGACAAGCCGAGAGCACCAATAAGATCCTTTGTAACGTATTGACAAAACTGGTAAATAATAAACACTTTGATTGGGACAAACAACTTCATCATGCTGTTTGGGCTTATCGAGTTGCCTACAAAACGGTACTCAACGCCACCCCATTTCAGATGGTCTTCGGACAGAACGCTGTGCTACCATTAGATTTCTTAATCCCTGCCTTAAAAGTAGCACAAGAGTATGAGTGGAATGGGCATGAATTGTCCTCTAGGATCTTTGATCTCGAACGCTTAGGTGAGACGAGGCTACGAGCGGCAGCAGGCATCTACGCTGCAAAGAAGAGGCAAAAGGCATACTTTGATGCACACATCAAGGATAAGGGATTGAAAGAGGGAGATCTAGTGTTGGTTTACACACTAAAAAAACATGCCCGTAAGTTGGAAAAAAGAGGATACGGACCCATGATCATTAATAGAATTTCCACTAGTGGTGCAGTTCAGTTGGCCACTCTAGAAGGAGATATCTTGGCAAACTATATTAGTGGCTGTAGAGTCAAGCTATATCAAGAACCTCTTACTGAGGATATGCTAATGAGACTCAACACTGTTAAGAAGCGAAAAGAAGAAGAGTTAAGAGTGAGAGAAGAAGCACAGGCAGAGGCCAGAGAGCGTATTAGGCGATATAAGTTAAGGCGATTAGGCCTAGATGTCAACTCAAAAGCCCCAAAATATCACATGGATATGTGTCAAAAGTCAGGCATAGCGACTTCTCAGGTCATTGACCAAAGACCCTTTGTGACCATAGAGATAGGACAAGGGAAGGGTGCAAGGACGGTGAAAGCATTGATTGACTCAGGTGCAGCAAGTAGTGCAGTGAGACTTTCCTACTGCCAAGACTTGCAGTTGAACATCAATCCCATAGAAGCTTATCTCATAGGATTGGGAGGTGTGGAAACCCCTTGTTTGGGCGAGGTGGAACTTCCCATCTACCTGCAAGATGTTCCAATGAAAGTCAAAGTGCTAGTGTGTCAAGATGAGAACCTTACAGAACCACTTGTCTTAGGACAAGATTGGATTTATGACAATGCAGTCAACTTAAACCTAAGAAGTCAAATTCTTCAAGTTTGGGTACATGAACAATGCATTACATTAGAATTAGCGAACTGCATGCTCCCAGATCATGGCACCACACACTCTCTTAGCTCTTCTAAGACTAATCATATGGAAGAAGATGTTGTATGTGTCAAAAGCTCTATGATGCAGAAGGAGTCAATCGTGGAAGAACATGTTCGAAGGTGGGTGGATCTTTCTTCTTCTCCAAAGAATCAAGTAGCCACACTAGTCAGTCCACCACAGAGGCAAACACAACCGATCACGACAATTGCTACATCAAATAGAAAGACACCATTCGATAAGAAAGCAGTTCCGAGCATGACGCAGATCTAGGTACGCAAAGGAGAGAAACCACCAGCCTTGCCCCCAGAAATCCCATCCAGGCAAGCCAACCAAGTCCGAAGACGAAGGAAGCAGCTCGGACAAGCTCAATCACAAGGTATCCAACAAGTTTGGGTGCCTAAGAAATTAGCTGCAGCCCAACAAGGGCGATTACAGATGTGGGTACCTAAGAAGCTCTTACATCTACGACAACCTATGTTCTCCCACATGCGCAAGGTCTCAACAAAGAAGCCAAAAAGAGAAGAGTGTAAGAACCACGTATAGAGACCGAAAGAAGATCAAATTAGGTCTTCAACAATAGTAGGAAAACGTGCAAAAAGTGACAAGCTATGAGAAGATCACTGTATTGATGTAGTCATGGCAGAGAAGTGAAGTAAAGATATAATGAAAATGTATGTATTAGATCACATAAAAATAAAATGTGATTGGCAATAATCTATTGCACAATGTGAGGAAAGTGATTGAGCTATGGAGTGAGCTCTTAAATCACAACGTATTCCTCTCAATTGATCTCCTAGTTGAGGCATCTGCATGCGTGTCTTTTTTATCTACTTTTATAGTTGAATTTGGAGCCAATCTTTTGAATTCAAATTCAAAAGTCCACCTAAAAAGTAAATCCTAAACTATAGGATATATTCTCTCATCAATCAATTATGAGATTTGATGCTTCCTAACTTCCTCGTGGAAGTAAGGTTCTTTTACAAAGGTAAATGTAATTGATTTTACAAGGGATTGATCATATAAGGCTCCATGAGAAATATGCTAATTATCCAAGTATGTGGGCTTGGATTCTCTTGCACCATGTATCTGGATGAAAAATTGTTTTTGAATTCCATGACTTTTTAAGAAACTATCGAATTCATTTGATATGTATTCACCGCCTCCATAAGATCTTGATATCTGAATATACTTCCTTGTCTGCTTCTCCACCATAGCCTTGAAATTGTGAAAGTGAGCGTATGGTCATCAATGAAAGTGACATAAGACCTTCAACGTCCCATAGGTGTAATTTTTGCAGGATACCAAGTATCTGAATGCACTATCTCTAGCAAATTCTCATTAACATGCTTGCCATGCAAAAATAATTCCCTTGAATATTTACTAAATTGACATGCTTCACATACCTTTTGCATCTTTGCAACCTTGAAATTTGGTAGTCCATTGAAAAGATCCTTTGATTGCATCAACTTCCGCCTCTGCAAATTTGCATGTACAATTTGCTTGTGCCAAATCTCTATGTCTACAATAACATGTGCACCTTTTGCAAACATGGTTAGACTCATTTTAGGAATTTTCACATTCATGGTGAATGTCCTATCCACTTCACTCCCATCGGTGATCAACCTTCCATTCTGTCTGTACTCTTCTACATATAAGCCATCAAAATTGAACTTGACTTGTAATCCCTGACCAACCATTTGTCCAACAAAAACTAGGCTCTTTGTTATATTGGGAACATGTAGTACATCAACAAGATGTTTTACCTTCCCATGGATGTGATTGCATCATCACCTATTTCAACAAATCTAGGAACTGGTAATTTTTGCAAACAATTAAACCATTTTGCATGGTTGGTAATGTGATTTGAAGCACTTGAATCAACATATTAGACATTATCATTTAGTTTTGAAACATTAGAAGACATTGTATTCATCATGTGATGGTGGACCATGAACAACTTCTTCAAAATCAGCTACACTTGTGGATGCATAATTGTTCTGTTATTTTTTGCTATTTTGATTCTTCATCCTACAATCATGTTCAAAGTGATCAGGTTTACCATAGTTCCAACATCCCTTGCTCTCATTACTTGAATCATTTGTTGGGAATTTTTTGCGGCCCCTTTGGCTTCCCCTACTTCAAAACTATTCTCTACCTCCTACATTAGTCTACTGTTGAACTTGATCTTGGTTATTGTTTCTTCTTCCACTTTTTGAAGCTTCTACCTCCAACTCTTCCTTTGCCAGAGTAGAATATCTACTCACAAACAAACTTTCCTTGGGAGTTTGAGTATTCCCCAAGGTTCTTATCTTCAATTATATGGACACAAGATCAAAAAAATTTGGAATATCTCCCTTGTATGAATAGAAGTTTTGAACTGATTATATGCAACTCCTAAGCCATGAAGGTAGACTTCAACCTTATCATAATCATCTACAGTGATGCCAATAGATGCAAACAGCTCGTGTATGCTTTTGATTTTTTAGGTAGTCACTTATCGACATGCTCTTTTTCTCGTGTATGCAACTCACTCTTAAGTTGCAATTTTTGTGCCTTTGTATTGGTCTCATATAATGTGACCAAAATTTTCCAAGCCTCTTTCATATTTTTGGCATCCTTTATGTGCCCAATCATGTTATCTTGTATGTTAACAGATAGCCAATACATTACCTTTCATGCTCCTTGATTCCACTCTTCATATGCTCTTAACTAGTCAGTAGTTTGATTCCTCTCTAATAACTATAGGCATTTTTCATTGTCTCATTCGATGTACTTCTAGTAGCCTTTTCCCACCAAGAAATTTTTCATTATAAATATGCAAGCATGAAAGTTTTTCTTGTCCAACTTATCACTTATAAGTTGACTCATTCCATTTGCATTTTCCATTTTTGCAACAATTTACAATACTACAAAGACACTAGAAATAGTACCTCTACTTGAACACTGTCACACAGTGACTTGAGAGTTCAATCTCAAAAAAGCACATTTTTTGTGTATTATCAGTACATGAAATCACTTGAAATTCTGGATCTGGTATTTGGGAGAGGTTGAAGAGTGTAAGTTATAGTTTTGCAAAGTAAATTGTTTTTCTAATAGGCCCCACCTTATTGGCTCAAAACATAGCATTAGGGGAAAAAATGAACCCTACATGGGCCTTTTAGATTAGAGAGTGATTAATGATGGACCAATGAGGAGAGTGGTGGACACAGCCTAGTCCCTTAATCACCTAGGCTAGGCATAGGCTTCCCTTGGTTTGGGCCAGTCAAAACCACAAAAACCTCCTAAAATTCGTGGTTTTGTCCCTCAAGTAGTTTTTGAAAGAGATGGGATTCAAAGAGAACCCTTGGTTGTTCTTCAAGTTTCAATGGCCAAGATCATTTCTTGGGAAGTGGGTGGCTTTGAATTATAGCCCTTAGATTTTTCTTACATCTAATGCCTATGGTTTCTCATCGAAGAGGAAAAGGTGCATTTGATTACAACCTTTGGATGTTGAAAGAATCTAATGGCTATAACTTCATGCCTACAAGGATGACTAGAGATTGAATCTTCACCATCCGATAGAGATGATATCCAATGGTTAAAAAAGATGCAAGGGTCCCAAAAATGTCATCTGTCCTTGCATGAATTTTTGTTCTTTTGTCTTTTAGTGATAGACTATGTCCCTATTTTGTCTTTTAGTACCAGTATTTTGGGATTGAATTATATATCAGCATAACCACTATGCATGTGAAAGAGATGCAAAAGTGGTACATTTCATCCTTGATAATCACATGTTGAGCTTGATATCTCAACAAGCCATGTACAAAGTGAACTTGACATGGAAAAAGTTAAGAAGAAAATGAAGGCTTTGTGTGAGGATGAGCAAGAGGAGGGAAAAACGAAGAACAAGATAAGGGCATAAGAAATAGGATGAAAGAGGATCGAGTTCCATAATGGCACTCCTCTATCAATCCACAGACTATGCCACGAAACCTCCATCTCTACTCTCATCTTTGCCTCCACATGCATAGTTCTATCCATCTTAAATATTCTCTCTTTGCTTTAGAATATCATCATGAAAATAAAACCTCTCCTTCTTCTCTCCATCCTTTCTCAGTTCATCTACTTCTCCTTCACATTTACATCTTCATCAAGAAGGTAGATGAGGAGCTTAAGAAGGGAGGGAAGTTTTCATGGGCCCCATGCATGTATGAAGATTTCAATCCCCTCATTCAAGGTATCAATACGTGTACGATTTCTTTGTTTTTGTACTATAGGTTTATAGATTCAAAATTCAAAATTCAAAATTGAGAAACTATATTCAACAAGCATTTGGTGGACTTATAAAGTGGTATATCCTAACATAGTTTCCAACAGATGATTGCCTAACATCCAGTCAACTTTGAAAGTGTGTTGTTTTCTGCTTGGGATTTAGAGTTTAGAAATTTTTGTTTCTGTAAAGTTCATCTTGCAAGCTTTCCAATGACGTAAAGCTAACTAAAATCTAAGGATTTTTAATTGCCCTACATCCAAAACAACTCTCAATAGTCTTCTTTTGCTAGCTCTTGGTGTGTTGATGGTGATTTGATTGACGGGTTGCACTGCATGTTTCCAAATGTTTCATGGAAGTGTCTTTTTAGTTTTTACCTTCCATTATGCTCTAAAAAATATTGGAAAAGATTAGGAAAAGCCTCAACTTATAGTTTAGACTTTTATTGCCAAAATTTGTAACAATGTGATCTATAAGCACATATTTATTTGTACAGGGGTTCACCCATATGGGAGCCATATATATTGCTTGTATTCTAGAGAAAGAAGTAGTTAAGGCCTACCTCAAACTTGATGTAAGTATTGGGCAAAATATATTACTATGTAGAACATTCAATTTCACATGTTTTGATATGCGACAAGGGTGAGTATCTTTGATGCATGTTAATATCATTGTTTGAAAGTCTAAAAGCATCAGAAATTCAAGTTTCAATCTTTCTTTTTCCTTATCTCTCCAAAATTGAAATTTCTTTCTCGTTTTCATTGTCTTCTATTAGGTAGGTTTCTAGATTGATAATTTGCTATTGTCAATCAACCACTTTGACACTAGTAGGTGAGTCTTTTGAGCCCTATGGGTTTATGAAAGACACCTTTGGCATGGTTCTCAGGGATGTAAGTCTATATTGATGACATAGAATCCTAATCGAGTTGTTTTTCAATGCTTAGAGTGCCTATAGATTGAAAGATTCAACAAAAAAGCTCATCATATAAGGTGAATTATCAATTTTCTATCATAAAAACCTACACTTTTAATGTTACCTTCGCTTATGGGAGCATAAGAAGTGAAGAGAGCCTTTGGAAGGCGTTGAAAAATTTGAAGAGGTAAAGAATGATCTTGGAGTGCTTTTAAGTGCAAAGGAGAGAAGGAATGTTCACAAGCTTTTTTCACCTTGTGCACTCAACCTTTTTGCATGAAAACTACGACACAAAGTCTCTAAGGTAAGACGTAAGAGCTTGGCAAGTTTCAAAACATTTGGATGTGCACATGAGGAGATATGAGTGTTGAAAATTTCTTGGAAGTTAGCTTTTTGGAAAAGATTGACTTTTGGTGCAAAGATTTTGGGTATTCTTGTTCTACACATCCAAAAACCTAGAAGGGACTCATCAAAATAAAAAAATGAACAAAAAATATGAATATAGAGCCATCATGTTCTTTATGCATTGAGAATCATAGAGTAAGAGCCATCATAATTTCCCCAAGCCATCACAATTACCATCATATCAGGGGAATCACAAAGGCACTAGGTAATTGACAATCATAATTGAGAAATAATGATTGACTAGGGAGACCATTGTCTTTTTGAACATCAAGAGGGCTAGCAACCATGACAATTTCTCTCACGTGTTGAGGCATCACAATTTCATAGAGACATTACGATTGCTATGAGACATCACAATTTCTCAGCGAAGTCTTGTATGTTTAGAAATCATGGTTTTTTTAAACTTTATGATTTTCCTAATCCTTGTTCCTTGTTCTATAGGGCGCTGGAATCAAATTTGGTGTGTAATAATTCAATTAAGAGTAGCTAAAAAATTAAGGTTTTCAAAGGAGGCATCACATTGACTAACACTTGCCAGGTACTTCAACTTGCCAATAAACAATCCAACTATTCATATTTGACCATTAAGTATTGGTGCACGAGGACCAACACACACCAACACAAGAATCCATCACTTCTTGAGTAGAGAAGGTGGTGGTTGTTGAGATATCAAGGTCAACATGTGATGGCCGAGGATGACACGTATCACTTTTTCATTTCTTTGACATGTATAATGGTCAGGCCGATATATGTCAGGGATAATTCACTGAGCTTTATTAGATTTACCTACTGAGAGTGATGGCACACTTGTTTCTTGCCAGCTCACTCATTAGTGAACATTATGATTTTCCTTATGTACTGATTTTTATATATTTCACTAGTTGTATTGTTGTATTCGATCATTCTTGTACATTCCTTTTATGTAATAGAAGAAGGAGATCATTCCTCCTTGCCTCAATTTTTATTTGTGTGCTCCTATTTGATTGTGAGAGTGTGTGTGAGAGCTCTCTTCCTTGTCTCCTTCCTCATGACATGATATCAAAGCCAGTGTGGCTATAGAGAGCTCATGTAGAAGGCCGATAGTGAAGCGTACGTGAGAAGGCATGGAGAAAGCACGATCCACAAACAACCTCAAATTTCTATGAAAATTGGCGTGAAGGTAGAAGGTGTCAAATATTTTCAAGAATTATCCCTTTAGGGTCACTTGCTTTTCTGAGATTTTAGTTTAGCAACCATCTCAACCTCCATTATGAGCCCACAAAGTAGGGCCTACAAAAAAATCAGGTTAGTTTGCAAAACTGTAACTTGCATTCTATTTGAGAACACTCAAATATTCCAGATCCAGAATTCCAAGTGATTCAATGTACTATTGATACACAAAAACTGTGTTTTTTTGAGATCAAACTGTCATGTCATAGTGTGATAGTATTCAAGTAGAGGTACTGCTTCTAGTGTTTGTGTAATGTTGTGAGTTGCTGCAAAAATGGCAAGTGTTGATGGAATGAGTCAACTTATGAGCAATAAGCTGGACAAGAACAACTTCCATGCTTGGATATTTTAGTTTAGCAACCATCTCGACCTCTGTTATGAGCCCGCAAGGTAGGGCCTACAAAAAGATTAAGCTAGTTTGTAAAACTGTAACTTGCGTTCTGTTTGAGAACACTCAAATATTCCAGATCCAAAATTCCAAGCGATTCGATGTACTATTGATACACGAAGATTGTGTTTTTTTGAGATCAAACTATCATGACATAGTGTGATAGTATTCAAGTAGAGGTACTACTTCTAGTGTTTATGTAATGTTGCAAATTGCTACAAAAATGGTAAGTGCTAATGGAATAAGTTAGCTTATCAGCAGTAAGATGGACAAGAATAACTTCCATGCTTCGAGATTCAAAATGATGAATTTCTTGATGGGAAAAGGCTATTAGAAGTACATCGAAGGAGAGAACAAAAATGCTCCGCAATTACTAGAGAGGAATTGGACAACGGACCAGTTAAGAGCATATGAAGAGTGGAATCAAGGAGCATGAAATATAATGTATTGGCTATCTGTTAGCATACATGATAGCATGATTGGGCACATACAGGATGCCAAGATTCTCAAAGAGGCTTGGAATAATTTGGTCACATTGTATGAGACCAATACAAAGGCATGGAAATTGCAATGCAAGAACGAGTTGCATACACTAGAGAAAAAGGCATGTCGGTAAGTGAATACACTATGAAAATCAAAAGCATATATGAGTCACTTGCATCTATTGGTGTGAATGTAGATGACGATGATAAGGTGGAAGTGTGCCTTTGTGGTTTAGGAGCTACATATAAGCAGTTCAACATCTATTCAAACGAGGGAAGATATTCTAAATTTTCTTGATTTAGTGTCCTTGATTATTGAAGAAAAGAATCTTGGTGAGGACTCGAAGTCCCAAGGAAAACTTAGTTCTAGTTAGGTATTGTACTTTGGTAGAGGAAGAGGCAGAGGTAGAGGCTTCAGAAGTGGAAGAGGACACAATAACCGAGACCAAGGTCAACAACAAAATCATGCAAGGGGAAGAGGACAATTTCAAGGCAGGGGGAGCCAAAGAGGCCGCAAAAATTTCCAAAGAAATGATTTAGGTATTGATAGTAAAGGATGGTGGAATTGTGGTAAAACTAGATACTTTGTATGTGATTGCAGGTTGAAGAATCAAAATAACAGAAGGCAGCAAAACACAACTATGCATACACAAGTGTAGATGATTCTAAGAAGATGTTCATGGTCCAACGTCACATGATGATTACGATGTCTATTGATGTTTTAAAATTGAATGGTAATATTTGGTATGTTGATTTAGGTGCTTCAAATCACATGATCAATCATGCATAATGATTTATTAGTTTGCAAAGATTGCCAGTTCTTGGATATGTTGAAACATGTGATGACACATCACACCTTGTTGAGCATACAAGAAACATAGCAATATCTATGGAGGACGGGAAGGTAAAACATCTTGCCAATGTGCTGCATGTTCCAAATATAACAAAGAATCTAGTTTTTGTTGGACAAATGGTTGACGGGGATTACAAGTCAAGTTCAATGCTGATGGGTTATATGTAGAAGAGTACAAATAGGACAGAAGATTGATTGTCAAATGAAACAAAGTGGGTAGTCTATTCACCTTAAATGGAAAATTCCTAAAATGAATCCATGTTTGCAAAAGGTTTAAGCGTTATTGCTGATATAGAGATTTGGCATAAATGAATTGGACATGAAAGTTTGTAGGGGCTTAAATTGATGTAGCCAAAGAAGATTGCTAATGGACTACCAAATTTCAAGGTTGTAGAGATGCAAAAGGTATGTACAACATGTCATTTTGGTAAACAATCAAGAACATCGTTTCCGCATGACAAGCATGTTAGTGAGAATGTGCTAGAAGTAGTACATACATATGTTTGGGGTCCTACAAAGAGCACATCTATGGGTGGTTAGGAGTTTTATTTTACTTTCATTGATGACCATACACAAAAAGTATGGGTAAATTTCATGAAAGAGAAGAGTGAGGTGTTCACTCACTTCTAGAATTTTAAGGCTATCGTGGAAAAGTAGACAAAAAGGTATATTATAACATTAAGATCTGATGGAGGAGGTGAATACATGTCAAATGAATTCAATAACTTTCTAGAAGTCATGGAATTCAACTTCAGTTTTTATGCACGTACACACCACAACAAGAATGGCATTGCTGAATGCAAAAATAGACATAGTGTAGAAATAACAAGAGCCTTGATGGCTGAGAAGAATATGCCTTATTGATATTGGGTAGAAGATGTTCACACTACTGTATACATCATCAACTGAACTCCGGCTGTGGCTATACACTAAGCTACACTTGAAGAGAAGTTCACAGGTAGAAAGCCAAACTTATCACATATGCAAGTTTTTGACTGTATTGCATATGTACATGTTCCAGAGGAGTTGAGGATGAAACTTGATCCAAAAGGAGAAAAATGTATCTTCATTGGTTACTATCTTTATCCAAGAGATAAAATGTTATAACCCACTCAAACAATAGGTGAAGGTGTTGATATATTTAGGTAGTGATGTTGTGAACACACTAGGACCATCGGGGCACTTTTTTCCCTCTATAGGAGGTTTTTTTCCCCCAGCTTGTATATATGCCTATTTCCCTAATGGGCTACTTATCTTTGTACATTCTCTAGTAATACATTCGGTATTGTGTGTTGTGCTCCAAGATTCTTCTTCTTCCTTGTGCTGTTTGCGTGCTTCTGCAAACGTCTAACTCCAACAATTGGTATCAGAGAAGGTCACTGCTTCATCTAGGGCATCATCGACACTCCTCCGGTTGTAGTCTCAGAATCGCACAAATTTTGGTAAGCATACTCAGGGTGTTTCAAAGATCAAAACATCTTCATTTTGTGGTGCCTAAATCGCAATCTGAGCTCGTTTCGGCCTCTGTGTAGGTTATTTTGTTTTTTTGTGCCAAAGGGATATACTAGTTTTGGTTCGCCAATATAAGCGTCTCGAAGTCTACTAGAGGTTTAGCAGAATTTATCTGGGCAGTTCTGTTCAAATTTTTGAGATATAGTCAATTTTTTGCATCAAGGTATTTTAGTCACCCGCCATGGCTGAAAGTAGTGATGTATTCCGTATGTTGGCTGTTGAGGATAAGTTGGATGGTACCAACTACCCGTTATGGGCTTATATGATGCGACATGTATTGGTTGCAAAAGGAATGTGGAATATTGTGCAGGGTGTTGAAAGACGTCCTATTACACCTTCAAATACAGGTACTGCGAATACAGGTACTGCAAATATAGGTACTGCAAATACAGGTGCTGGAGCTGATGGAGATGGTGTCGAAGATAATGATATTTTGCAGATTCCTATTCATGCTGTAGTTTTTGCTGTACCTACTACAAAGCAAATTCATTGGGATGGCAGAGATGCTCAGACACATGCATTGATAGCTTTGTCTGTCAAACGTGCCATTATTCCTCACATTCGCTCTTGCAAAATAGCTAAGGATGCTTGGGATACACTTACCACATTGTAGCAAGCTAGAAATGAGGCTCGTGTTGCTTACCTCCGAAAATAATTGGAGAGTGAGCACATGAATGAAGGTGATTCTATGGATAGTTTTCTAAGAAAGATCAAAGACTTGAAGGAACAGTTGATTTGTGCTAATGAAGTTATACCAGATAGCTCACTTCTGCAGACCATTCTGAATGGTCTTCCTGATTCGTATCATAGTTTTGCTTCTACTCTTTAGTTGATGATGAAAGGCAATCCAAATGCCTTGTCATTTGAAGAGTTAGTCTCTGTTTTGTTGCAAGAAGATCAATCGAGGCAAAACAACTCCTTTATGTGTGTTGCAGATCAAGCTTTCCTGGCTAGTCAGAAGGGCAAAGGAAAATGGAGCTCTTCAACTAGTAAGTAGAAATCTGCTAATTCTGCACATTCAAAGAAGGAAGACAAAGATGAGAAGAAATCAAAAAAGTAGAAATTGTTTTGCAAGTACTGTAAAGGAAATGATCATGTCATAAAGAAATGTCCTAAACTGGCTACAAAAGAGCCAAAGAAAAAAGAGGTTGGAATGGTTGTTACAGAGGCCTCTACTCCAAAAACAGAGTCTGCTAACCTTGTGCAAGATGAAGAATGGGTGTTTACTACTGTTTGTAGTTTTGACCCATCTTCTCGTGAGTAGTGCATGTTTGTAGTAGAATCAGATGTTTAGTACTTTAATAGTGGGGCGACCAAACATATTATCTCACAGCGTAGTTTCTTCTCTTCACTCGAGCATGCCCCTATAGGGAATACTATCACATGCGCCAACAACTCCTCTTATTCTGTCATGGGAGTTGATAAGATCATTCTAACTACTGTTGATGGTAGTTCTTTCACTTTTTCAGATGCTTTATTTGTGCCAGGGATCAAGATGAATCTGTTATCAGTTTTTGCATTAGCCAAAATTGGCTTGGGTATGAAATTTGTTGATGACAGATGTACAGTTCATGATCTGTCAAATGGTGATGTTATTATTGCTTCTGGTATTTTATGTCGTGGGTTGTACAAGCTCATAGACTATGAAAAATCAGTGAATGATTTGGCATGTGCAGTACATGATTCTGAGGCTATGTCATATGCAAAGCTTTGGCATGCATGCTTTGATCCTCTGAACTTTGCTAGTTTGCTACGCCTGCAGAAATCTGAAATGGTCTCCTCTTTGCCCAAACTTGAGGCACCCAATAAACATGTACGTGAAGACTATATTTTGGGCAAAATCCAATATTCCTCATTTCCAAAAGATGGTTCAGTTCAGGCTACTTAGAAATTTTAGCTTGTTCATAGCGATATCTGTGGTCCTATGCAGACACCCTCTTTTGGAAATTATCTTTACTTCGTGACTTTCATTGATGATTTTTCTAGGCGTGCATGGGTATATCCACTCAAAGCAAAGTCTGAAGTGTTTATGTGCTTCAAAGAGTTTTTGGTTTTGGCTAAAAATATGTCAGCATGTAAAATGGGCACCCTCCGTTTTGATCGAGGGGGGAATATATGTCTTTTGATTTTAATGCATTTTTGGCTAAACATGGTATAAAGCACCAGTGCACAATGCCGTATACACCTCAACAGAATGGTGTTGTTAAACGGAAGAACAAGTCACTCATGATGATGGCGAGGTGTATGGTCAAGAGTCAGGCCTTACCACATAGTTTCTAGCTTGAGGCTATTATGTGTGCAGTATGTGTACTTAATAGGTGTCCCACTAAAGCACTGCAGTCTATCACTCCATATGAGGCTTGGCATGATCACAAGCCATCTGTTGCTCATCTGTGTGTTTTTGGTTTTTTGGCATATGCATTAGTGCTTGAACAACATCGTAGAAAATTGGATGATAAAGCAGTAAAATGTATTTTTGTTGGGTACAGTTCTGAAAGTAAAGGCTATCGCCTCTATCATCGAGAGACTAAACGAATTTTGTTTAGCCATGATGTTGTTTTTATGGAAGAGGCTATTCAGCCATTGCTTTCATGTACTAAGGAGACATCTGTTAGCTCCAAAGACATGTATGATACTTTGCTGCCTCTTTTTATAGGTGGATAGCCTAGTGCTCGTCCTTATGAGGCAACTTCTGAGCCTTTGCATGTTTCATGTGATGATGTAGATCATTCCATTTTTTATGTAGATTTGCATGATGCACTTGTTGATGAGAGAGCTGATATTGAGCAGGCAAAAACTATGCCAAAATGGTTGGTGCAGACTTTGCGTGGCAACAAATTAGATGCACCTCTATCATATCATACTCGATCAGGCTCTCATAGTTCCTCTTTTGCATCAGATTGCTATGCTATGTCTGCCTCTAGTCTTTGTGATGAGACTAAACCTGTTTCATTTGATGAAGCACAAAATTCTGAACATTGGATGGCTGCAATGCAATCTGAATATGATGCTATAATGAAGAATGGTACTTGGTCTTTATATGCCTTGCCTCACGGAAAGAAGGCCATTGGCACAAAGTGGGTATACAAGCTAAAGCATAAACGTGATGGAATAGTTGACATGAATAAGGCTAGGCTTGTTGCAAAGGGGTATGTGCAGGAAAGAGGCATTGATTTTGATGAGACCTTTGCACCTACTTGTCGAATGACTACTATTCGTAGCATTTGTGCACTTGCAACTCATCATGGTTGGAATGTACATCAGTTGGATATCAAAACAACATTTCTAAATGGTGACTTGCATGAATAAGTGTATGTTTTTCAGCCCCGTGGCTTTGTGCAAAAAGGGCGTGAGAACCACGTGTGCAGGTTAAAGAAGGCATTATATGGTTTAAAGCAAGCACCACATGCTTGGTATGAAAAGATGCATGCTATCTGATTGCACATGGTTTTGAGAACAGTCCAATTGAAAGCACCTTATATGTTAAGCATGCTAATGATGTACTTGTGATCATTGTGGTTTATGTTGATGACATGCTACTTACTGGTCCTCATGAGAGGCATATTGCTAATTTTAAGATGTCTGATTTGGGGCATTTGCATCACTATTTGGGCATTCAATTTATGCACATTGATGGTGGAATGGCCTTGTGTCAAACGAATTATATTGACACATTATTGTAGCATTTTGGTCTTGAAGACTGTAAACCTATTGCCACTCATATGAAAAGAGGTTTACGACTGAGTCTTCATGATGCTGGATATGCATTTGATGCTGTTCTGTATCAGCAGGATGTTGGATGATTAATTTACTTATGCATTACTCGGCCAGATATTCAGTTTATTGTCTCATAGATGAGCACGTTTATGCATTGCCCATGAGTCAAGCATTGGCAGGCGGTTAAGCGCATCTTTGGCTACTTGAGTGGTACCCAACTACTTGTTTTTTTTTATCCCAAGGGCGGATCACTACCGCCAGATTTGCATGCTTTTTCTGACTCTGATTGGGCTGGTTGCTATGACACTTGTGTGTCCACTAGTGGTTTTTGCTTCATGCTTGCATATCTTGGCTGAGCAAGAAGCAGCCTATTGTGGCCACTTCCAACTGTGAGGCTGAGTATAGTGCAGCTTTCACAGTGACTGTTGAGTGTGTGTGGCTTAGATGCCTTATGGCTGATTTGGGTGTTGGTCAGTCTTTTGCCACCACCATCTTCACTGGCAATCAGAGAACATTGGAAGTTGCAAGAAACCCTGTGTTCCATGCTCGCACTAAGCACATTGAGGTGCATTATCATTATGTCAAGAAGATGTTCTCTATTGGGGAGATCAACTTGGCATATGTGCCCACGGAGGAGAACATTGCAAACCTTTTCACGAAGGCTCTGCCTAAGGAGAAGTTTGAAGATTTCCACAAAGCTTTGGGCTTACTTCCTTTTGTGGATTGATTCCACATAGATTGGCACTTCCTTATACATGAGTGCCAGCTCCTTGTTCACTGCATCACTCCCAGGGGGGATTTGTTGATATATTTAGGTAGTGATGTGTGTGAACACACTAGGACCGCAGGGCATGTTTTTTTTAAGGAGGTTTTTTTCCCCCGGCTTGTATATACACCTATTGCCCTAATGGGCTACTTATCTTTGTACATTCTCTAGTAGTACATTCAGTATTTTGTGTTGTGCTCCAAGCTTCTTCTTCTTTCTTGTGCTGTTTGCATGCTTCCGTAGACATCTAACTCCAACAGAAGGTAAGTGGAGATGTGGTGTCTGATGAAATGTCAAGCTTCTATGCAGATGTCAAAGGACTTAATCTTGAAACAAATAACAAAGAAAATGCTAAATAATGAAGTGCAAAATCTCAAGTCTTGAGGGGACCGGATGTATCACCAAGCAGTAGTTCCAAGTCAAATCCATGGTGTGGAAGATTGCGTGGAAATTTGAGTCCAAAAAATTCATGAATTACATTAAAGAAAGGTAAAGAAAAACTTTCCGTGGGTAGTAAAACATCTACAGGTTTTGAAGACATTGATGTAGATTCAAGTGGTTTAGAAAAGAGTCTTGATGAGGAACTTGGATTTCCCTCTG
Organism: Ceratopteris richardii; assembly: GCA_020310875.1. Taxonomy (NCBI): domain Eukaryota; kingdom Viridiplantae; phylum Streptophyta; class Polypodiopsida; order Polypodiales; family Pteridaceae; genus Ceratopteris; species Ceratopteris richardii. The sequence continues at coordinate 89,508,524 of CM035425.1, read as the reverse complement.
TGAAGACTCCAGGAGTAAGAAAGGCACATGTAGATGACACAAGGAGAAGTGACCTAGGACCAAGAAGATTTGGGAGGATGTGGAATTTAGCGCAATGATTGACATATGACAGTTACATGGCTATGAGATTGGGAGAAAAATATGGATGAGGAGATGGCTGCACTCTATGGAAACAAAACATGGAAGCTAGTTCCATTGCCACAAGGAAAGAAACCCATAGACTGCAAGTGGTTTTATAAGGTAAAACACAATGCTGATGGTAGCATAAACAGGTATAAAGCACGATTGGTAGCAAAAGGATATGCACAAACATATGGAATTAATTATAAATAATTGTACAAACATGTAGCTAAAATGTCTACTATCAAAGCACTTGTTGCATTAGCTACAACAAAAGGATGGACTTCACATCAAACGGATGTGAAGAATGCTTTCCTACATGGTGAGTTATAGGAAGAAGTATACATGGAATAGCCAAAAAGATATGAATTTCAAAGCACCCAGAATATGTTTCAAGGTTGTAAAAGGCTTTGTATGGGCTTAAACAAGCCCCTCGTGCTTGGCATGCATGGATTACTGACTACTTAATCACCATCATATTTTCTATGTGTGATGCAAATCATTCATTATATGCAAGGAAGCATGATGATATCATCATGATTGTGGACATTTATATTGATGACTTGATTGTGGGAGGTGACAATGAAGAAATCATTAAAGAGGTAAATCAACGTCTTACGCAAGAATTTGACATGAAAGATCTTGGTGTGTTGCACTATTTTTTGGGCATTGAGTTTATACATACAGAAACAGGTATATGGATGTCGCAAAAGAAAGATGCCTTGAGTATGCCACAAAAGTATGGTATGGATGATTGTAAGCCAATCTCTATGCCATTAGATCATAATTAGAAATTGGATGCTACATCAGGTGAAGCATTGGAAAATGCTACCATGTACATGAAAATTGTGGGAAGCTTGATATATCTCACAATTACAAGGCATGATCTAAGCTACATAGTTGTACTTGAAAGCCAAATTTATGCAGGTTCCCAAGAAACCGCTCTTAGATGCTTTGAGACACACTCTACGATATGTGAGTGCTACTTTGGATTATGCATTATTTTATGAAGTTGGTATAGATTTGCAGGTTCTTGGATACATCGATGCAAATTTGGTTGGTAGTATTCTAGATAGAAGATCTACTAGTGGCTTTATATTCTCACTTGGGAGTGCAACTATAACATGGAGGAGCAAGAAGAAACACATTATTGCTTTGTCAAATACAGAGGCTAAGTATAGTGGGGCTGCAATGACAGCACGTGAATCATCATGGTTAGAGATGCTACTTGCAAATTTATGTGTGGAAGTGCAAAAGTCAATCATCATCTATTGTGATAATGTTATCAACATTCACTTAGCACAAAATCCTATTTTTCATGCTAGAACAAAGCATATTAAGGTACATTATCACTTCATCAAAGAGAAAGCATTAGCATGTGATATTGATCTTGTTTATGTGAGGACAGATGAGCAAGTTGCTGATATTTTCACTTGTTGAGATATCATGATCAACATGTAATGATCGAGGATGACATGTATCACTTTTTCATTTCTTTGACATGTATAGTGGTCACACCGATATATGTCAGGGATACTTCATTGAGCTTTATTAGATTTACCTATCGAGAGTGATGGCACACTTTTTTCTTGCCAACTCACTCATTTGTGGACATTGGGATTTTCCTTATGTACTGATCTTTATATATTGCGCTAGTTGTATTGTTGTATTAGGTCATTCTTGTACATTCCTTTTATGTAATAGAAGAAGAAGAAGATCATTCTTCCTTGCCTCAAGCTCTATGTGTGTGCTCCTATTTGATTGTGAGAGTGTGTGTGAGATCTCTTCCCTATCTCCTTCATCATGACAGTTGTGAAGAACCAAATTGATGACTTAGCAATAAAACCCAAGTTGCTTGAAGATCATCCACTAGCCATCATCTTGGAGCTACCTATAGGATTCTAGGCCTACCTAGATGGCCATTGGGAAAAATATAATGAACACCCCATAAGGTAGGGAAATCACTTCTTTGTTTGCTAGCGAGAATTGCATGTGCATCAGTGCAAACTTCATGTTAGTAGAGTTCATGGAGAATAAAAAAATGCTCAAATTGATTGACACATGGGAATCTACTAGGGTGTGGGAATTACCTTCGACTACCTATAGTGTAGCCAGATTTTAGTTGTGTGGTGAAGATGATCACATCTTAGAAGATGAAACAAGGGTGATTAAAGTGATTAGGGTTCATTGTCATGATAGAAGTGACCATACGCCCCTCTCGCGGCTTACATACCCCTTCTTGTTATTACTGGAGGGAGGCGATAAAGGCATCAGATTGTGATTCCCCAAGAAAGGGTGCAAAAAATGTTTTTTGATGCAAATAAATGTTGGGGGATTATGTTGGGTAGATTGGGGGACTCGTTTGCATGACAACTACATTTTTTGCACAGATATTGTAATTCCAACCATACCAATCATTGGATCCTAGTCATGGACTCCTAAATAGAGAGGCCTCTAGCTTACAACATAATCCACCAGCCTATCCTCCGCTGTTTCCACTTGATTGAGTAGATCTGAACTCTACCCTGCCTCTAGAATAAAGTTCTGAATTTTGGCTAAAAGAGCTTCCTTAAAATATGGAACTAAGGCTAACAAATCACCTAATGCTAATTGAATCATAGATTTATACAATACTTTCTAGTTAATCAAGAACAACAACTAATGTTGCTGAATTTGTTTGTCCATGAATTGAGACAACACTCAAACCGCATATGACAAATCAGGCCTAGTTAATGTAGCATAGATTAGACTACCAACCAGACTTTGATATAGCTTCATGTCCTTGAATTCTTCTCCTCCACATTTTCTCAATTTGTGATTCACCTCCATTGGAGTAGGTGCTACCCTACAATCTTCCATTTTAAACTTGATCAACAAGTTCTTCAAATACCTTTCTTGAGTCACATATACTCCATGTTGAGTATACGTGACCTCCATGCCCAAGAAATATGACAAGTCTCCCAAGTCACTAATCTTGAACTCTTTCTCCATTTGCTTCTTTAGACTTTGTATGCCCTTCTCATCTGTACCTGTAAGAATTATATCATCAACATATATGCACATTTAAATGAACCCATCATCACTTTCTTTAACAAGCAAGCTACTATCTGCATTAGACACTTGAAAACCAAGTTCCTTCAAGAACTTCACAAGTCTATAATTCCATGCCCTTGGAGCTTGCTTCAAACCATAAAAAGCTCTCTTGATCTTACACACATAATTTGGATACCTTCTATCTTTGAACCCTTCTGGTTGCTCCATGAAAACATCATCTGAAATGTAACCATTAAGAAAATCATTCTTCATATCTAATTGACATAGTTTCCAACCTTTACATGCAGCAATGGCTATGAGTGTCCTTATGGTTGTCATCTTTGCCACAAGACTATAAGTCTCATCATAATCTATACCATATGTCTGAGCATACCCTTTCACAAAAAGTCTAGCTTTATATCTAGACACACTTCCATCTGCAAAACTCTTTGTCTAGTAGACCCATTTGCATCCAACGATCTTCTGACTATTTGGTTTAGGAACAAAATCCCATGTCTCATTTTTCATACTCTTCCTGCATAGATTTCTCCCAATTTTCCTTACCTTTTGCCTTTTCATATGTAGAAGGGTCTTCCTCTGCTTTCACTATATAAGCATAGTCTTTAGTAGTCAAAAAAGAAGTGTCATAGCTATACCTTGTAGGTTGCCATTTGTGTCCTGATGACCTTCTTATTTCTTCACTTCTTGAAGTTTTTGGTTCATCACATTCTGGATCAAACCTTGGCACTTCTTCAACTTCACTTTGTGCTTCATTATTTTCTTCTTCATCAAATATTTGAACCTTTGATTTACCTTTCTTCTTATTCAAAACTTCTTCATCACTTGCATGAATATTAATTGTACTTGCATACCAAGTACCTTGCTCATGAAATGTAACATCATTTGATACAAGAAATTGCATTGTGGATGGACTCCACAACCTATAACCCATCTGCTTATCATCATAACCAATGAACACATATTTTTCAACTTTAGGTTCCAATTTATGCCTCAACTGAGATGGCACATATGCATAAGCCAAACATCCAAATACTTTGCAATGATCTAAGGTAGGTCTCTTACCCCACCATGCCTCATAAGGTGTCATACCTTGCAAAGGTTTACATGGTAACCTATTAACCAAGTATGTGGCTGTATTTATAGCCTCAGCCCACAAATAATTTGGACAATTTTTCTCTTTCATCATTGACCTTGCAAACTCAACAAGAGTTCTACTTCTCCTTTTTGCTACACCACTTTGTTGGGGAGAGTACCTGCAAGTAACTTCCCTTGTTATACCTGCATTCCATAAGTAATCACTGAACTCATTAGAGAAATACTCTCCCCCCCATCTCACCTTATTCTCTTCAATTTTTGACTTATGATTCTCTCTGCATACACATGATAATGTTTAAATGTGTTAAATACCTTTGATTTATCTTTGATCACAGATATGGTGATCCACCTCGTAGCATCATCGACATAAATCACATAGTATCTTGAACCATTAATACTGAAATCTTTTGATGGTCCCCACACATCTGTATGTACCAACTCAAGCTTCTCTAAATACATGAAACCATGCTCAGTATATGATTGCTTGTGAGCTTTACCTTCTTGACATGCTTCACATCTGTATGTTATATGTTGACTCACAACATTAGGTAATCCAAGCACTAAACCATTGTTAACCATATCCTTAGTACCTCTTCCATTGAAATGTCCAAGCCTTTTATGCCAAAGATCTAACTCAAAGATCTTATGTCCTCCATAAGTGAACAAGGCATGACCAACATTGCCTTGAATCTTCAATGTGAAGAGCCTTCTTTCTTTCTTCCCTGAAAAAATTTGTTTATACCCATTGCTAGGGTCTTCCACAAAAACTCCATCATTATTAAACCTTACTTCATAACCTTTCTCAACAATTTGCCCTACAGTTATCAGATTCTTTGGAATTGTAGGAACATACAAAACCTTACTCAAAAGAGTACTTCCATCCTTGGCCTTTATTGATCCAATGGACTTCACATTATGCTTTGTATTATCGCCTGTTTGAAATACATGATTAGTTACCTTATTCTCCAAGTCAGTCATCAAAGCTATGTTGCCACTCAAGTGATTGGTACACCCTGATTCTATGTAGAAGACTCTTTGATCTTCACTTTGTCTTTCACAAGTTGCATTCATAATCAAGGTTGAATCCTCCTTCTGATCTGAAGCATTATTGTAGTAGGTATTGTTGTAGGATTGACTTTGGAAACCTCTACCTGCATTTCTTCCAAAGTAGCCTCTACTACCTCCAGCTCTGAAATTACCTCTTTGGTTTCTACCACCTCTTCCTCTTGAATTAAAGTTCTAATTATATCCTCCATCATTCTGATTATTATGCCAACATTCGTGAGCTGAATGATTAGTCTTACCAAAAATCCAGCAGGCTTTGACTCCATCTTTATTACTTCTACCTTTACCTCTTCCTTTGCCACCTCCTCTTCCTCTTAGGAAGTTAGCTTGGCTAGTTGTACCTTCTTCTTCATTTAATTGTTTCTTTCCTTTGCTATTCTTCTTCATGTCCTTTGAATACATTGCTTGACGTATACTCTTATCAACATCACCTTTGACATCCTACTCAAAGGTTAACATGTCCTAACAACTGATTCAAATTAGGAGTAAAATGGTCTAGTGACAATTCAATAGATAAAATGAATGGCTCCCATTTCTCATCTCCTCTCAAACCTATAAGGATTTGCCTTACTAATTTATCCTCTTCAATATCTTCATCAACTGATCCTAATGCATCTGCAATGTCCTTCATCCTTGTTACATAATCGGAAATAGATTGAGAGGCCTTCTTCTTGAATGTGGTAAACTATGCCCACAAAGATGCCTTCCTTGACTTTTTAGTGTTTTGGAAATGCTCCTCCAAAGCATTCCATATATCACTTGCTCTTTCAAGTCCTCTAATATGAGGTAGCAAGTAGTCATTGACTCCCATGTAGATAGTGCTCCTTGCTTGAGCATCCTTCTTCATCCATGTCTTCAAATCTGTGAGATCCTCCCTAGTTGGAACACTAGGATCTTTAAACTCTGGCTTGTCTTCTTCACTTGTAATGTATTCTATCACGTAATTGCTCATGAGATGATCTTCCATCTTCATTGACCAAGCTGGATAGTTTTCTCTATCCAATTTCTCTATTTGAAGAGAATCTCCCATCTTTCCTTCACCCGTGTATTAAATTCTTCAAGATTTATGAGGAATAAGTGTACCTTTACTTCGAATGTAGTTCCTTTTTAACTTCTTGATAGCTTCAGGCCTCCTTCTCTAGCTTTCACTTTAAGCTTTCACCTTTCGAGCCTTCAAATGTTGATTTCTCTATAAGTGCAACAATCGGGGTCCTCATTTCTTCAATTTTGATGATTCTGCTCTGATACCACTCATGGAGAGTGTTAATCTCCAAAAGAACACGTTATCCTTGATGTTAGAGCACCTCTATAGCAAGAACAACTCAAAAACTCAACCAATTTTGGAGGACTAGTGCTAGATTACCAATTTTTGCACTAACTGTGAAGAGAATGATTTTCACAAAAGTCTGCTGCACTTAATTCACTCATTGAGTAATCAAATGTGGAATGTTTTCAATGAAACTTTGTATGAGGTGTCATCTAAAGATTGCACACCTTCTTTAAGTTAAAAGATCTCAAAACTTACCCTTAATGTATCTTAACACTCTTTGACCTACAATCCAATGTTCCTTTCCCTTCTGGTTGCTCCATCAAAACATCATCTGAAATGTAACCATTAAGAAAATCATTCTTCACATCTAATTGACATAGTTTCCAACCTTTAAATGCAGTAATGGCTATGAGTGTCCTTATGGTTGTCATCTTTGCCACATGTCTATAAGTCTCATCATTATCTATACCATATGTCTAAGCATACCCTTTCACAATAAGTCTAGCTTTATATCTAGACACACTTCCATATGCAAACCTCTTTGTTTAGTAGACCCATTTGCATCCAACGATCTTCTGACTATTTGGTTTAGGAACCAAATCCCATGTTTCATTTTCCAATTTTCTCCCAATTTTCCTTACCGTTTGCCTCTTCATATGTAGAAGGGTCTTCCTCTGCTTTCACCATATAAGCATAGTCTTTAGTAGTAAAATAAGAAGTGTCATAGCTATACCTTATAGGTTGCCATTTGTGTCTTGATGACCTTCTGAGTTCTCCACTTCTTGAAGTTTCTGGTTCATCAGATTCTAGATCAAACCTTGGCACTTCTTCAACTTCACTTTGTGCTTCATTCAAATATTTGAACCTTTGATTTACCTTTCTTCTGATTCAAACCTTCTTCATCACCTGCATGAATATTAATTGTAGTTGCATACCAAGTAGCTTGCTCATGAAATGTAACATCCTTCGATACAAGAAATTGCATTGTGGATGGACTCCACAACCTATAACCCATCTGCTTATCATCATAACCAATGAACACATATTTTTCAGCTTTAGGTTCCAATTACTGAGGTGCCAGATATGCATAAGCTAAACATCCAAATACTTTGCAATGCTCTAAGGTAGGTCTCTTACCACACCATGCCTCATAAGGTGTCATACCTTGCAAAGCTTTACATGGTAACCTATTAACCAAGTATGCGGCTGTATTTATAGCCTCACCCCACAAATAATTTGGACAATTTTTCTCTTTCATCATTGACCTTGCAAAATCAACAAGAGTTCTACTTCTCCTCTCTACTACACCATTTTGTTGAGGAGAGTACCTACAAGTAACTTCCCTTTTTATACCTGCATTCCATAAGTAATCACTGAACTCATTAGAGAAATACTCTCCCCCTCCATCTGACCTTAGTCTCTTCAATTTTTGACCTGTGATTCTCTCTGCATACACATGATAATGTTTAACATAAATCACATAATATCTTGAACCATTAATACGGAAATCTTTTGATGGTCCCCACACATCTGTAGGTACCAACTCAAGCTTCTCTGAATACATGAAACCATGCTCAGTATATGATTGCTTATGAGCCTCACCTTATTGACATGCTTCACATATGTATGTCATATGTTGACCTGCAACAATAAGTAATCCAATCACTGAACCATTGTTAACCATATCCTTAATACCTCTTTCATTGAAATGTGCAAGCCTTTTATGCCAAAGATCTAACTCAGAGATCTTATGTCTTCCATAAGTGAACAAGGCATGATCAACATTGCCTTGAATCTTCAATGTGGAGAGCCTTCCTTCTTTCTTCCCTGAAAAAATTTGTTTATACCCATTGCTAGGGTCTTCCACAAAAACTCCATTATTAGTAAACCTTACTTCATAACCTTTCTCAACAATTTTCCCTACACTTATCAGATTCTTTGGAATTGTGGGAACATACAAAAACTTACTCAGAAGAGTACTTCCATCCTTGGTCTTTACTGATCCAATGGACTTCACATTATGCTTTGTATTATCACCTGTTTGAACTACATGACTAGTTATCTTATTCTCCAAATCAGTCATCAAAGCTATGTTTCCACTCAGGTGATTGCTACACCCTCAGTCTATGTAGAAGACTCTTTGATCTTCACTTTGTCTTTCACAAGTTGCATTCATAATCAAGGTTCAATCATCCTTCTAATATGAAGCATAATTTTAGTAGGTATTGTTGTAGGATTGACTTTGGAAACCTTTACCTGCATTTGTTCCAAAGTAACCTCTACTACATCTACCTCTGAAATTACCTCTTTGGTTTCTACCACCTCTTGCTCTTGAATTAAAGTTCTGATTATATTCTCCACCATTCTGATTATTATGCCAACATTAATGAGCTAAATGATTAGTCTTACCACAAATCTAGCAGGCTTTGACTCCATCTTTATTGCTTCTGCCTTTACCTCTTCCTTTGCCACCTCCTCTTCCTCTTAGGAAGTTAGCTTGGATAGTTGTACCTTCTTCTTCATTTAATTGTCGCTTGCCTTTGCCATTCTTCTTCTTGTACTTTGAACACATCGCTTGACTTGTACTCTTATCAACATCACCTTTGACATCCTGCTCAAAGGTTAACATATGTCCTAGCAACTGATTCAAATCAAGAGTAAAATGGTCTAATGAAAATTCAGTAGATGAAATGAATGGCTTCCATTTCTCATCTCCTCTCAAACCTGTAAGGATTTCCCTTACCAATTTATCCTCTTGAATATCTTCATCAACTGCTCCTAATGCATCGTCAATGTTCCTCATCCTTACATAATCAGAAATAGATTGAGAGCCCTTCTTCTTGAATGTGGTAAACTTTGCCCTCAAAGATGCCTTCCTTGCCTTTGTAGTGTTTTGGAAATGCTCCTCCAAAGCATTACATATATCACTTTCACTTTCAAGTCCTCTAATATGAGGTAGCAAGTAGTCATTGATTGCCATGTAGATAATGCTCCTTGCTTGAGCATCCTTCTTCATCCATGTCTTCAAATCTGTGAGGTCCTCCCTAGTTTGAACACTAGGATCTTTAAACTCTGGCTTTTCTTCTTCACCTATAATGTATCCTATCATTTCTTTGCTCATGAGATGAGCTTCCATCCTCATTGACCAAACTGGATAGTTTTCTCTGTCCAGTTTCTTTACTTTGAGTGTAGTTCCTTTTGAACTTTTTGATAGCTTCAGGCCTCCTTCTCTAGCTTTCACTTTAAGCTTTCACCTTGTGAACCTTCAAATGTGGATTTCTATATAGCTGCAACAGTCGAGGTCCTCCTTTCTTCAATTTTGATGATTCTTGCTCTGATACCATTGATGGAGAGTGTTAATCTCCAAAAGAACAAGGTATCCTTGATGTTAGAGCACCTCTATATCAAGAACAACTCAAAACCTCAACCAATTTTGGAGGAGTAGTGCCAGATTACCAATCTTTGCACTAATTGTGAAGAGAGTGGTTTTTAGAAAAGCTTAGTGCACGTAATTCACTCATTGAGTGATCAAATTCAATGAAACTTTGTATGAGGTTTTAGATAAAGATTTCACACCTTCTCCAAGTTAAAACATCTCAAAAGGTTTACTAAATATTGAGATTTACTTCAAACAATTCACCAATGTCTAAAACTGTACTTCTGTACAGTCAACTTTGACACTTGTAACTTCTAATGCATAGTTCTCTCAAACTACAACACGTTTATTCAAATGATTTTAGCCATAGGTAGCTT
>CM035425.1:89483167-89493167 GCA_020310875.1 Ceratopteris richardii | reverse complement strand
TTCTTGCCCAAGATATGGCCTTTCCAAGTGTGATATGCCAAACTAGTGGACTGTTGGAGGGGCTGGAAAAAGTGTGAAAATGTGATATTTGGAGTGCCCAAAAGCATTCTTCCATCAACCAAATCCTATATTTCTCTCCACAACCTCAAAGAGTAATATATGAAGATGATTAGGTCTATTTTCACCTTTCCAAATCCTCCCTTGTTGCATGCTAATTTGCTCCCCAAAAGAGGCCTAAATCAAGATTTTTACTTTTATGCAAAATCTTAAATGGGAGCTTTTAGCAAGCTTCTAATCCACTCCTAATGTGGATTTTTCTTGGATTTTCTTACTCTCCATGGTAATACATACACATAATTCATGTATGTATGCACTAATCCATGGGAAGCTTCTTAGATGGTCTTTTTTCTTACTCCCAAGAGTGGAGTTTGACAAAAACTAGCATCTGAATTTTTTTTCCAAAAAGTGTGGAAAGGGGGTTTTTGAGGATACAAAATTCTTCCTTAACTTTTCATTTTAATGAATCTAATGATTCCATTATGAGTTTCATCTACTATATTCTCATTATATATACTTTTTCCCATCCATCCATAGGTAGTGCACCTCCTTTCCCGTCTTCTGAAATGGGAATTTCTTAGATTCAGGTGCTGAAATTTTTTCTCAAACAGTGATGGAAGGAGGCTTTGTGGAGCTTCAAACTCCCATCATACTGAGTTATATTTTGGATTTCTTAATCTTATATGGAATTCAATACACTATAATATATGTATGCATGATTTTTTCTACCAAACTAAGAAAAATGCTGCTTCATATCCCTTTTCCAAAATGGCTACTTATCAAAAATAGCCCTTGAAATTTTTGTGAAAATCATGAACATGGCTACTTTAGAGATACGTAAAGCTTACTGTTTCTTAAAATTTGAGGTAATCCTTGATTCAAGATGAGAGTGTATATCTCATACTCTCCATACACATGATTTCCTTCCAAAAACGTGGCCTCCTTATCCCTCCATTGTCACTCTCAAAAAATGAAGAATATTATAGAAATTAATAAACAATCAAACCTTGAAATTGAAGCCATAACTCCTTCTTTCTAGAATCATGTAGGATGTCATAAATGTCCTTATCGTCCATGGAGGATGATGTCATCTTCTACCTTTGCTCATTGTCTTAATGACCGTCCTGCTCCTCACATCCGTATGTGGAAGAAACCGTAGAAAGTTTTCTTGCTTTGCTTCATGTGGTTATGCCATGAACTCTTTCCAAGAGAAGAGTTAGAAGGGACTTTCATCCTCTCCTTCTTGATGTCATGGGCGGCAAGCATGAGAGAAGAGAGCCCAAGGCTACTATCAGCGTGGATGGTATCACTTATTGGTGTCATGTGTGTGTGTGGTCTTCAGCTGCCTCTTGCAATAATTATTTGTGTTGATAGTATGAACAACAAAAGGGTATGGCGGCATGGATAGCTGAAGCACCTTCCTTAATGATGGCGAGAGTTCAAATCTTCCACCCTACAGTGCCGATTGCATGCCCAAAAACATGCTTTGATGCCAATATAAGGGATTATTGTTTTGCTTGCTCACTCGAACATAAGTTGCTCACGCGAGTTACACACAGAGACATCTGTCTTTTTGTTCGCCGCCCAACCGCCGAGCTTCTCACTTGCATGAGTCTCATTTGAAGACTCTCCACTCTTCTTTCTTCTACCAAATAGATATAATGTCTCTAAGGAGGTCAAGTGGCATCTATGCCACCTCATTTAAGAGGGTATACATCCATAATATGACACACACACACATACACATATATATATATATATATATATATATATATATATATATATATATATATATATATATATATATATATATATATATATATATATATATATATATATATATATATATATATATATGTGTGTGTGTGTGTGTGTGTGTATATATATACATATATATATATAAATATATATATATATATATATATATATATATATATATATATATATATATATATATATATATATATATATATATATATATATATATATGTATATATATATATTGATAGATAGATAGATAGATAGAAAGAAAGAAAGAAAGATAGATAGATAGATAGATAGATAGATAGATAGATAGATAGATAGATAGATAGATAGATAGATAGATAGATAGATATAGAGATAGATAGATAGATAGATAGATAGATAGATAGATAGATAGATAGATAGATAGATAGATAGATAGATAGATAGATAGATAGATAGAAAAATAGATAGATAGATAGATAGTGTTGGAGAAAAAATCACTAATTAGACATATATTTGAAGGTCAAAGCTTTAGAAGAAAACCACATGCCTATGTGAAGAGACAAATTCACAAGTGTATTATATTTGTAAAGTTAGTTCACTTTAGTTCTAGAAGTTTTTTAAAAAGTCATGAGATTGAGAAACTCTATATAAGTTAGTTTGTATCAACTATCGTGTAAGAGAGAATGAAGAGAATGGTTGTTGAGAGAGTGAGTTAAAACTTATTTTGTATGACTGAGAATAGTCGGGCTTCTCTGCGTGAGAAAGCACCATTTCATTTTTGAGGTTTCATAGTTATGAAAAGAGTTGATTAAACTTTTGTGTATAAGTCTTCTTCTTCCATTTCCAGAGTTTGTCTTCTATGTAATGATTTCAAAAGTTGAAGTTTTTCAAGCAAGTCGATGCCTCGCATGGAATCTGTGTTGATAAGTCATATTTTCATTTATCTATTTCATTCAGTGCTAAAGTGTTTTCATATCATGACCTTGTTGAAGCAACTTGATGCCTGGCATCGAGTTCCAGTTGATAAGTGATGTTCTAGGTGTGCATGAAATCATCTATTGTTTTGGCATATGAAAGGTTTGAATTCTCATTTCAAGTCGATCCTAGGCATCGAATTTTCATTTTTAGATAGTCAGTTTTACTAAAACATGCAATGCTTCCAATTTTGGTAGTTTGACATAGTCACCTTGTGAAGTCCATAACTTGAGTTGTAGTGATCCATTTCTTGGAAATAATAGTTTGTTGGAACGCTCTACTCTTCTACTTTCATATTCCAAAAGATGCAAAATAATCTTTAAGATAAGTGAAATAAGCAAAGTATGGAAGATATGTCATTTTAGTGACAAAAATTTTCTGAAGAAATAAAGTTTTTGGTTTTGGCTATCATTTCTCAAAGTTTTAAGTAGCAATGAGTTAGTGGTGACCATAGAGGTTGTCTAGTGTCACATTACTTCATTTCTTGTGACGTTTCACACATCAACAAGTGGTATCAGAGTAGAAAGGTCCTAGAGAGCAGAAGGCGGCAAAGGTACGATAAGTTTTGGAAAAATTTTCATTAAAGTTTGAAAGCTGAAGCATTGGAAGACTCAAGGCATCAGAAGGTTACTTCAAAAGTATCTTCATACACAAAGAACTTCAAAAGGTATTATCCTTTATCCTTTAAGCTCACAAGTTGCAGCAGAAGGAAAGGAGTATGGCAGATCATATCTCCATTGACAAACTTGATAGAGATAATTACCCCACATGGGTAATGAGAATGGAAACCTTACTTATGAGTAAGGATCTCATGGCATATGTAACAGGTGAAGAAGAGAAGCTAGTATTTGAAGATGAAAGCTGACCAAAGAAAGAAGAACTGGATGCTTTAAAGCATTGGCAGAAGAAGGATGCAAGTGCAAAAACCTACATCTATAATACAATTTCAGATCATTTTCTATCACACATCAGAGGATTGGAATCATCTGAAGATATATTGAATGCATTGGAGTATCATTTCCAAAGCACTACGAAAGCATGGAAAGCAAGTCTTTGGTCAGATTTTATAACATTCAAGAAGAAGCCGAGTCAAACCGTTAGTGATTATGTCACTAAGATGAAGGATCTAGCAGATAGTCTTGGATCCATAGATGAAGATATTGAGGATCACAGATTGATTGCTCAATTACTTACAGGCTTGAGAGGGGATGAAAGGTGGAAACCTTTTGTCTTATCAATAGAACTTTCATTAAATCATTATGTTCCAGATTTAAACCAATTTCTTGGTTTGCAATTGGTTTGATGCTCACATTTGAGCAAGACTTGAAGACGGATGGAGATAAAGGACAAAGTTCTGCAATGTTCATGAAGAATAAGAAGAAAGGAGATAAAGGTAAAGCAAAGGATGAAGAAGAGTCAGGTTCTCAAGTTTATTATGCACGAGGTAGAGGCACAGGCAGAGGAAGAGCAAAAGGCTTTGGAAGAGGAAGAGGTCATCAGAATAACAACAAGAAGGCTTGTTGGATCTGTGGATTGAACAATCATTTGACTCCTGACAGCTGGCATAATCAACAAGGATCAAACCAAAATCAAAACAACAATAGCAGAGGCCAAAGTGGAACATATCAAAGTTACTCTCAGAGAGGTAGACAAAGTCAAAGAGGAGGCTATGGTAGAGGTGGAGGAAGAAGTTGGGGACAGAATCAATCCTACAACACCACCTACTACAACTATGCAAATGAGACATAGAATGAAAGTCATACATCATTAATGATGAATTCAATCAGCACATCAGATAAAGAAGATGTAAATGTGTTTTACACTGACTCTGGATGTTCTAATCATTTGTCAAGAAATATACAATGGATGTCATAATTGGAAAAAGGTATTTCTAGTCACACGGTTCAAACAAGTGATAATACAAGACATAGTGTACATTCAATTGGAAAAGTGAAATGCAAGAGTGGACCAGATTTTCTAACCAATGTTTTGTATGTTCCCACAATATCTATAAACTTAATTGGCATGGGACAGATAGTTGAAAAAGGTTTTCAAGTCAAGTTTAAAAATGAATGAGTATTTGTTGAAGATCTAGAGAATGGATATAATCAGATTGTTTGTGGTAAGAAAGAAGGTAGACTCTTTACTTTAAGAGTGCAAGGGAACATTGGTCAAGCTTTGCTCACACATGGTGAAGGAGTGATTACACAACTTGATCTCTGGCATAAGAGATTAGGTCACTTCGATGAAAGAGGAATTAAAGCTATGGTTGCTAATCAGTTTGTACTAGGATTACAAAATGTACCGAGTCAACATATGATTTATAAATGTGAAGCATGTCAAATGGGTAAAGCGCACAAGTTACCATTTCAAAAGAAAGGATTCAAACATGATGGATTACTAGAGCTCATTCATACAGATATATGTGGACCAACAAAAGAAGGATATATCAGTGGCTCAAGGTATTACGTTCTTTTCATTGATGATGCTACAAGATGGATAACTTTATATGTTTTGAAGGAAAGATCAAAAGTGTTTGGAGCTTTCAAGGATTTTCATGCATATGTAGAGAGAGTCGTATGTCAAAAGCTTAAGACACTGAGGTGTGATGGAGGGGGAGAATACTTCTCCCAAGAGTTCAATGATTATCTTTGGAATGCAGGTATTAAAAGAGAAATAACCTACAGGTATACACCACAACAAAATGGTGTAGTAGAAAGAAGAAACAAGACTTTGGTTGAGTTTGCTAGAGCTATGTTGAAGGAGAAGAATTTTCCAAATTATCTTTGGGCTGAGGCTGTAAATACAGCTACATATCTTATGAATAGATTACCATGTGCAGCTCTCAATGGAATGACTCCATATGAAGCTTGGTGGGGTAAGAAACGAACACTAGATCATTGTAAACTGTTTGGATCAATTGCATATGCTTATGTGCCATCACAACTTAGACATAAACTTGAACCAAAGGTAGAAAATATATGTGTTCATTGGTTATGATGAAAAGCAGATGGGTTACAAGTTGTGGAATCCTCTAACCAAACAATTTCTTGTTTCTAGAGATCTTACATTTGATGAATAGAAAAGTTGGTATGCAAATCAAAGTCATACAGCTGAAGAATTTGAAGAAGAGGTAAGAAGATATGAGAAAGGAAAATCAATTGTGCAGGTAAATGAAGATGAAGACTATATGCAAACAAGTACATCCACAAGTGGATTAACAAGAAGGAATGAAGAAGTTCCCATATTTGATGAAGAAGTGTATCCAGACACTTATGAAGAATGTGAACCAAGAAGGTCAAGCAAGACTAGAAGGCAACCAAAAAGGTATTCTTATAATACTTCTTACATAACTCAAAAGAATTATGCATATATAGTCAAAGATGATGAAGAACTTCAGAGACTTGGGAACTTGTTCCTAAACCAAATAGTAACAAAGTAATTCGAAATAAATGGGTTTATAAAGTGAAGAAGCTTGCAGATGGAAGTATAGCCATATACAAAGCTAGACTGGTGGTGAAAGGCTATGCCCAAACCTATGGCATAGATTATGATGAGACATTCAATCCTGTAGCTAAGATGCCAACTATAAGGACAATCATTGCTATTGAAGCTTCAAAAGGATGGACTCTGAGTCAATTGGGTACAAAGAATGCATTCTTGAATGGATACATATCAGATGAGGTATACATGGAACAACCTCAAGGGTTTATAGATTCCAAGTATCCCAATTTTGTTTGCAGATTGAGAAGAGCCCTCTATGGATTGAAGCAAGCTCCAAGAGCATGGAACTATAGATTGGTGAAGTATCTCAATGATCTTGGATATCAAAGTTTAAAAGCAGCTCCAAGTCTACTCATCAAAATAAAAGATGAACTTTCAAAGGTGATCAAACTTAGAAGATCTATCAGACAAGGGTGCCCATTGGCTCCCCTTCTCTTTGCCATTGCCACGGAAGGGCTTAGCAGGCTGGTGGAGCATCAGGTGGAAGCTGGTAACATTAAAGGCCTTCGTTTGCCGCATGACCACAGTCAGATCACCATGAGACTTTTTGCCGATGATATGAACGCTTTTGTGCACAATGATAGTACCAGCCTTGAGACGTTCTGGAAGTGTCTTGCTACTTTTTGTGAAGCCTCTGGATCCATAATCAACCACTCTAAGACCGCCTTTAGAGCGATTGGTGGGTCACAGCCCGACCTTCTCATTGATCATGGCTGTCAAATCATTCCGCAGGGCCAAATTTTTTGGCTTCTTGGGATTCCCTTGGGGTTTGGCGTCTCTATGGAACAGCGGTGGAACTGGGTGCTTGCCAAACTCGAAAACAAGCTTAACTATTGGAGAGGTATGCAAATCAATCTTGCTGGTCGTGCTATGGTTATCAACACGTTCCTCTTATCATCTACCATTTATTTCCTTTCTTGTTGGAGACCGAAAGAGCATGCTCTGTCCAAACTGGATAGTATTTGTAGAAACTTCCTTTGGACGGGCGACCACAATAGGAGGGGGGTGCCTAAAATCAAATGGTCCATCTGCACCAGCCATAGAGATAGTGGGGGACTTGGTATCTTGGACATTGGGTGCATGGCTAACAAACTGTCGGCCAAATGGACGATTAAGGCTTGGTGCAACGGGGAGGCCTCGTGGGCCAAGCTGATCTTCAGAAACAAGAATGAGTTGGCGCTCATGGGTTTCCCAAATTGGAAGAATCTTGACATCTTGACCTTTCTGTTTTCCCCGATCCCCGTCTTCCCGAAAGGCTCTAATCTGGTGTGCTCCCTTTGGAAGAGTTGGAATAAAGTCAAAAGCTTCACAAGAATAAGTGAAGACTGGAAGTGGGCTGCCGGTATCAGACAAAACGACTCTATCTGGTTTCCGATCCATGGCATCCGGAGTGTGGAATCTTGGAACATTCAAAATGCCAAGAAGCTATGGAACAAAGGCTTCAAAAAATGGAAACATCTCTGGAAACAAGACACCAACTGCTGGATCAACTTTGAGGATATTGACCCTAGCATCAACATTTCGCATGAAGAATGGAACACTTTGCAAAGCAGATGTCTCGCCTGGGACCGACACAAAGTTCGCCTTCTCATGGGACACGACATGTCGAGCTCGCTTGGTCTCAAATGGCACAATGGGAATAGCCTATCAAAAATCCCGAACATCAAAGAAACGATCGACTATCAGGTTAACCTCAACAAAAAGTGGTGCCTGTCATGGACGCGGCTTCGGTGGGACATGAAGTTCATGGCTATCTGGCACACCCTCATAGAAATCAAAAAGTCTGTCCTCTTATGGCAAATTCTTCATCATGGAATCTGGACATGAGGGTGATGAGAGGGTAATTAACCTTCTTTGTAATGTCATCTAAGCTCTGTAAAAGCTTCCCCTGCTTTGTGGGATTTGGGGGGTCCCGTGGGCACTAGTCCCCTTCTCTTGTACTTTTCTTTATTTAATTCAAGTCCGGGAGAGTAGGCTATTGCCGAACTTCCTTTATATTAAAAAAAATAAAATATGAAGGTACAATCTACATTTGTATTTTCGGCTGCTCCGCGACTCTCTGGAACGCCATCAGAGGGGAGGTCCTATGGAAAATCTGGCGGGAAAGATGTGCTTTCAACTTCGGTGACTCCCCCAAGGAGTGGTCAATTGAGAAATCGCTGTTCCTCCTTGGCAAAAGGATTGTCAACTGTAAAAAATCCCCCCCCTTTAGGCATCATCAAGTACTCCTTTTGATCGATAACAAGCTTAAACCCAAGTGGGCCCCACATGAGGGTGATGAGAGGGTAATTAACCTTCTTTGTAATGTCATCTAAGCTCTGTAAAAGCTTCCCCTGCTTTGTGGGATTTGGGGGGTCCCGTGGGCACTAGTCCCCTTCTCTTGTACTTTTCTTTATTTAATTCAAGTCCGGGAGAGTAGGCTATTGCCGAACTTCCTTTATATTAAAAAAAATAAAATATGAAGGTGCAATCTACATTTGTATTTATGTAGATGACATTATTATCACAGGTACTTCAGATGAAGGAATCAAGGAGGTGAAAAGATTACTTGAGAAAGAGTTCAAGATCAGTGACCTAGGAAAGTTGTCATACTTTCTTGGAATGGAAGTCACTTATACAAATCATGGCATATATGTATCACAAGAAAGGTATCTTCTAAATCTATTGAAGAAGTTTGGTATGGAAAATTGCAAAGAAGCTTCAACTCCACTTGAATTTAATCACAAGCTCAGTAAATATGATGGTGCAAAATACAAAGACATGAGGAAGTATCAATATCTTGTGGGTAGTTTGATTTATGCTACACTAACAAGACCTGATCTTAGTTATGCAATGGGAATTTTGTCACAATTGATGCATTGTCCAAAGGACCCACATTGGATTGTAGGTCAAAGAATTCTCAGATATATCAAAGGAACTATAAAGGAAGGATTATATTATCCCTTTACTTCACATCTGAAGTTGAGAGCCTATAGTGACTCAAACTAGGCAGGTAATCAAGATGACAGGAGATCAACACAGGGATACATGATATATATTGGTGATAAGCTTGTAAGTTGGTGTTCAAAGAAACAACATACAATAGCATTATCATCAACTAAAGCTGAGTACAAAGGACTTGTAGAAGCAGCTAAGGAGATCATATGGATGTAGACATTGTTCAAAAGCTTGGGCATTGATCAAGGTATACCTACAATACATGGAGATAATATGAGTTCGCTTTATCTTGCAGCAAATCCAGTATTTCATGCAAGAAGAAACATATAGAGATACATTATCATTTCCTAAGAGAAAAGATAATGGAGAAAGAAATTGAAGTGGAGTACATTTCTACAAAAGAACACATATCAAACATAATGACAAAGAGCTTGGATGGTGTGAAGACCAGTAGATTCAAAAGCATGGCAGGAGTAAAAGAAAAGAAGATGATAATAAGAAAGAGAGAATGTCAATTAGTGATTGAGGGGGAGCTATTGGAGAAACAATCACTAATTGGACATATATTTGAAGGTCAAAGCATTAGAAGAAAAACACATGCCTATGTGAAGGGACAAATTCACGTGTATTATATTTGTAAAGTTAGTTTACTTTAGTTCTAGAAGTTTTTAAAAAAGTCATGAGATTGAGAAACTCTATATGAGTTAGTTTCTATCAACTGTCGCGTAAGAGAGAATGAAGAGAATGGTAGTTGAGAGAGTGAGTTAGAACTCATTTT
>CM035425.1:89450667-89455667 GCA_020310875.1 Ceratopteris richardii | reverse complement strand
TCATGTAGTCACACCTACTAGACTAGAGTCGTGGAAAAATAGATGAATCAGTTGAGGGAATATCTCCCTAAGTTTAGTGGAGAGAATCAAGGGAACTTTAGTTTGAATTCAAATTCAAACAATCTTCAAAACTCTTATAAAAAGGCTATGTAAAAAGTCGCGGGTAAGCTACACTCTTCCCGAGGCTAATCGAAGCAGATTAGTGAGTGTGTGAGAGCTACTATTGAGCCTACACCTCTGAGTACCATTGGGCATCACTCTACATGCCAATGGGAATGTACATTTGATAGTTTCAATATATATACTCATAGTTCTTAACTCTGTGTTCTCTGAGTCATTCACCTCAAAGTCTGTCAACTTCAACAGGGCATATCTCAAGATCTACTGAAGCAAATTTGATGATCCAGAGCTCATTGGAATCAGCTCAAAGCATTCTACAACACTACAAAATTTCAAGTCATTCTATTTAGCCAATTGGGAGAAATCACAGTCGAAGCAGTCACTGGTATATTTCTGTGTTGTTCCTAAAAAGTCGGGGGTGTCTCTGATTTTGCTAAAGATCATGCTCAGTGTATAGTTTGTTATTTGGAGTGATTTAACTTGCTAATGGTAGCTTGTTAAGTTAATTTAATACTCCCAGAAGGAATTGAACCAATTGCAAGTGTGCTGGACACACTAAGCTTAGGACTGAGCAGGTATCAATACAGGAATAGAAAGTTTTTGGAGTAGTGAAGGTTCAAAATCCTCTGTTTTGATTTGGTCATTACTCAATCATTTCGTAAAGCACATATATAGTTTCTTGGTGTCATTTGGATGCTCAAGGAGTCTCCTAACCATATCTGAAGAGAAAAGAGGGCAGGTGTGAAGCAGGTCTAGCAGCACCAACTTGATCTTCTGATTGTACCCAGCCATCACATCCAACAGTGGTATCAGAGCAAAAACAAGGTAATCATGGGTGATGGTTTCCCTTCTTTCATTGACAAATTGGATAGAAATAACTACCAGGCATGGTCATTAAGAATGAAGACCTATCTACAAGGGAGAAGCTTGTATGGATACATATCAGGAGATGAGGAGTTGCCCTCATTCAAAACCAGAGGCCTACCTACAAAGGATGAGCATGAGAGACTTAATCAATGGAACTGTAAGACTTCCCAAGAGACTTGGGAGACCTTGTCAACATACTTCTCATCAAGCACAAGGGCCAGAAAGAATCAGCTATGGATTGAGTTTACAACTCTCAGGAAGCAATCAAAACAATGTGTTTCAGATTTTGTCACCAAAGTCAAAGACATTGCAGATCAACTTGCAAGTGTTGGAGAAGAAATTGAAGAAGAGCAAATAGTCAGACAAGTGATCAATGGACTCAAAGCAGATGACAAGTGGGAAAGCTTTACCACTGCAATGGACTTGTACATGGACATCCAAGCACCTGATCTAACAACTTTGATTGGACAACTATTCACACATGAAGCAAAGATCACAAAGAATGGAGAGCAATCAAAAGGTAACAATCCCTCTGCCCTATATACAGATAAGAAGTCTAAAGACAAGGGTAAAAGTAAGAAAGTTGATGAAGAAGGATCCACCTCCCAAGCAAACTATGCAGGGAGAGGTAGATCATCTAGAGGTAGGGGCAGAGGAGGTAAGTCAGGTAGGGGGAGACCCTATAATCAATCTCCATGCAATATTTGTGGCTTGTCTAACCATACTACAGATGAATGCTACAAGAACTACAAGAATCAAAGAGGAAGAGGTCACCAAAGAGGAGGATACTCCCAAGGCAGAGGCAGATTCAATCAATCTCAAGGCTACCATGGCTACAACAATAATTACAACAATAACTACAACAATAGCTACAATCACAATGGCAATTATCAAGGAGGATACAGGAACAGAAAGGATTACAACAATTATGCAGAGGATCAAGATGATTCCTTGTTGATTATGAACATGACATCTAAATCAGGTATCAATGATGATCATTTGTTCTATATTGACTCAGGTTGTTCTAATCATGTAGCTGGGAATGTTGCCTTACTCTCTGATTTGGAAGAACCTAAAGGCAAGCACCAAGTGCAGACAGGTGATGACACTAAACACTCAGTGGTTAAAGTAGGTAATGTCAAAACAAGTGATGGTAATCAGAATTTGCTAAGCAGAGTATTGTATGTTCCAACAATCACCAAGAATCTGATGAGTGTAGGTCAGATTGTTGAAAAAGGTCTACAGGTCAGGTTCACTCAACATGGTGCTTATGTGGAGGATCCAAGACATGGATTCAGAAGGATAGCCAAGGGAGAGAAATCAGGTAGACTATTTACCTTTGAACTTGAAGATACTAAGAATATTGCCTTGTACAACTATAAGGACCAAACCCTATCAGAATTGGAGATGTGGCACAAGAGATTGGGTCACATTGGAGAGAGGACCATAAAGCAAATGAGTAGGGATCAATGTGTGCTTGGGATACCTAATGTATCCAAGCAACACATGATATACAAGTGTGGGGCTTGTCAGTTTGGTAAGTCACACAGATTGCCATATACCAAAAAAGGTTTTATGCATGAAGACTACTTGGAATTGGTGCATACAGATGTTTGGGGACCAAGCAAAGAGCCATCCATATCAGGATCAAGGTACTATGTATCTTTTATTGATGACTATAGCAGATGGACTGTTTTGTACTTCATGAAACATAAAGATGAAGTATTTAATTGTTTCAAAAGGTATCTTGCATTAGTAGAGAATCAAACAGGTAGACATTTGAAGAGGTTAAGGTCTGATGGTGGTGGAGAATACTTCTCCAATGACTTTGAAGACTTCTTGCAGGAAAGAGGCATCAAGAGGGAGATTACCACAAGGTACTCACCTGAACAAAATGGGGTAGCTGAAAGAAGGAATAGACTCATTGTGGAAACAGCTAGGTCTATGCTTAATGAGAAAAAACTACCAAATTATCTTTGGGCAGAGAGTGTATCTACTGCCACATACTTAATCAACAGGTTGCCATCAAAGACACTTGATGGAATGACACCCTATGAGGCCTGGCATGGTAAGAGACCATCTCTGGATCATTGCAAGATCTTTGGGTGTGTTGCATATGTGCATATTCCCTCACAGGTAAGGGGAAAGCTAGACCCTAAGGCTGAAAAGTGTATCTTCATTGGTTATGATTTGAATCAGAAAGGATACAGGTTCTATAACCCCTCAAACAAAGGCTTCAAGGTAAGCAGAGATGTAATCTTTGATGAAAATGATTCATGGTATGATAATGAGTGCAGGAAAGTTAGCCTACCTTATGATATGGAAGAAGACTTTCCAAAGCTTGTCAGGCAAGAACCAACTCAGAATGAGGACACAAGCTCAGATGATGAAGACACCATCAACATTGAAGAATTCAAAGCTTGGAAATCCAAAGGGAAGATGAAGATGAAGCAACTTGAAGATAATCCAGAATCCTCAACTCAAGCTATGAGGAGATCTTCAAGGGAAAAGAAGAAACCTATTAGGTATGGTTATGATACTTCACTTGTAACCAAGCACTCTGTATATCTTGCAAAGGATATCTTAAGTGAAGAACCAGGTACATTTGAGGAAGCTATTACTAAACCAGAATGGAAGGAAGCAATGGATGAAGAAATGGAGGCTCTCAAGGAGAGTGATACTTGGGACTTGGTACCCAAGAAGGACTCCATGAAGGTGATAGGATCCAGATGGATCTATAAACTCAAGAGGAACTCAGATGGGACAATAAACAGATATAAAGCTAGGTTGGTAGCCAAGGGTTTTGCACAAACCCAAGGCATTGATTATGAGGAGACTTTTTCTCCTGTGGCCAAGATGCCAACTATCAGAATTATGGTGAGTGTAGCTGCATCCAAGAATTGGAACATGTACCAATTGGATGTGAAGAATGCATTCTTGAATGGATGGATATCTGAAGAGGTCTACATGTCACAACCACCTGGCTATGAGGATCCCAATAAGGTAAATCATGTGTGTAAATTGAAGAAGGCTCTGTATGGATTGAAGCAGGCACCTAGAGCATGGAATTACAGATTGACAACCTATCTCTTGGATCAAGGATTTGTGATGAGTAAAGCAGATACTTCATTGTTTATAAAGAAGAACAATTCAGAGGTAATATACTTGTGTGTCTATGTTGATGACATCATTATTACAGGAAATGATGTTCAAGGAATTAGACACATCAAAGGTCAAATGATGAAGGAATTCAAGATCAATGATCTTGGATTATTAAAGTACTTCCTAGGGCTTGAATTGGTCTACACAAATTCAGGTATATTCATTACTCAGAAGAAGTACATTCAGGACATGGTCAAGAAGTTTAATTTGCAGGAAGCTAAAGCCTCAAACATTCCTATGGAGGTCAACCACAAACTCAGTGCACATGAAGGAGAAGAACTCAAGGATATTACAGGTTATCAAAGTTTGGTAGGTAGTCTCAATTATGCTACCTTAACCAGGATTGATATATCATATGGTGTTAGTGTACTTAGCCAATTTATGCATAAACCAAGAGTACCACATTTGGAGGCAGCCAAGAAGATAGTAAAGTACCTAAAGGGAACACAAAATCATGGTTTGTATTATCCATATTCATCAGACATTGACATCAAGGTATACTCAGATGCAGATTGGGCAGGTTGCAAGGATGACAGGAGGAGTACATCTGGTTACATATGCTTTGCAGGTGATAAACCAATTTCTTGGTCATCCAAGAAACAACCCACAGTGGCTCTATCATCTACTGAGGCAGAGTACAGAGGGCTAGCCAATGCCACTCAAGAAGCCATATGGTTGAAGCTATTATACTCAGAATTGGGACTATACACAAGGCCACCTATCATATTTGGTGATAACACAAGTTCACTTCACCTAGCTGCTAATCCTGTGTATCATGCTAGGACAAAACACATAGAGGTTCATTACCACTATGTGAGGGAGAAATTACTTAGCAAGGAAATCCAATTATC
>CM035425.1:89393167-89440667 GCA_020310875.1 Ceratopteris richardii | reverse complement strand
GGCAATGATGCCAACCTTGACTTTGGTGACTCGGATGACAAGGTATGCCAAGGTCTATGCCTTGGTCGCCACCTTAGTGTAAGCCTTGGAGAAAGTCAGAGAGGGGGGTGCTCGCTTTTCTCGCACAAAAGGAAGAAAGCTTTTGTGTCAAACTGCTCTGATACCAGTGAGGTATTTTGATGGTGATGCACCACGATGCGCTCTCCTTCTCGAGAGCTCCACGACGATATCTTCATAGTAGAAAACCGAGCTCCTAAGGCTACACACAATACTCCGCACAGAGGCTACAAAATATGCAGAAAAACACAGTATACATGGAGCACAAAGATAGATTTCTTAGGTCTTACAAATGCGCTCGGACTTACAGTCTGTGATTGACCAGGCCACTATATGTTTTATTAACGAACATATACAAAGAAGTGTTCGGTGGCCATTTGGCCTTTTGCATGGACATTAACGGTGACATATACATCGAATATTAGAGCTCTACATCTCAAAATATGGATTCTTAACCAAGCATGTCTATCAAATTGGGATCTTGGGAGGTCAAAATAGTGAAACAGGCTCTTAGGACTTCCTTCCATTAGATGAATTTAGGGATGTCGTTGGATGTTTTAACATGTTAATAAAACTTTTTGGGCCCCATTAGGTATCCCTACTCTTCTCAGTCAAGGGTGTGTCCAAATACTCGTTTAGAACCTTACTTGCAAAAAAAATGTCTTGGGAAGTCAATTATGTAACTTCTAGAATTTTGAGTTCTTCTCTTATGCTCTATGCTTCTTTAGGATCTCTAATTACTACTATTGCAATCTCTTGTTTTCCCTCAAAAAGTTCCCTACTTGTAGATAATGATATCTCTAGATGAGCCATATGTAGGGAAGTCAATATTTGCAACCTTCTATTTCTTTTCTCCTTTTCTTTGTCAAGGGGTTCTAACTATTTAGACAAGCTTTTGTACCAGTTGAATGCTAAAAAAAAAAAATTATATTTAACAAATTCCATGGTACAAGGACATCATATTTTGCAGGATGATTATTTTCTAAATATTTTGCTCTTTTTGGGGTTTTTTAAGTCTCTATTATGTTTTTGCTTCACTTCAAGACTTTAGATCACTCAAATCAGACTTATTGTAACTAAGGATTCCTGTACTTAGGGAATTCAAAATTTTCACTTCTACCCCATACATTTGTTTTAGCATGTTTGGTCCTTGTTTATGCCTTAGATGTTTTAGAAACTCTAAAAGGCCAAGAAAAATAGAAGAATCTTCCATTGTCCCTACAATTTACCTTTACAAGGGCAATCAATCTTGCGATTTGGCCTTTACATGGATTGTTTTTGCATCACACTTAGACATCTTTCTCATGTCTTCTATGCTTCTAAAGAGCTCCAATCCTCAAGAAAATCCTTTGTTTGAATCTCTCACTTCTCTAGAAATCACCTAAGCTAGGGAAGTCATTTTTTGCAAACCCATGGATTCTGAAATTTTATGATTCAAAAATAGTTGGGTGATTCTCTTAGTACTCCATAGTTCCCAAATTCTTTGTCAACTCTCAATAAATGATGCGTACGACTTTTAATGTCCCTAGCTTATTGACATTGTTGTTTGCACAACTTGATTTCTCCTCACTGTTTGATATTTTGGCTCTTGCTTCCACATTTGGGGCCTTATAATCCAAAGTTTGAGCTTAAAATTAACTCAAATGATCACTTCTGCAATTTTTAACTTCTGGGGCAATCAAAAAATGCAACCCAACTTTTATTGCACTTTTCTGTGCTCTTTCTCTTGGTTCTTCCTATTTAAGGCTTGCTCCCTAGTCAGTCGTCAAAAACTTTCCCAAAATATATGCAACTAATGAGTCCTCTACGAGAGGTGATTGGTAGGGAAGTCAAAAATTTCTACTCCTTGATTATTGATCTTTTTGAAGTTAAATTTGTATATACCCTTTGTGGTTGTAGATCTAGAACCTTGCCGCTCAAAAAAAGCCTTGAATTCACAAAAAATCCCCCGTGCAAACTTCAACTGCTTTGCTATTTGCTTTGTTTGCCTCTTCAAGACACCTTGAAAAATTCATATTTTGCTTGTATTCTTGGCCTTCGAGGCCTCTACACCCTCACACAATACTATCATACCCTCTCAAGGGTTCGAAAGAAGACAACAAAGATAAGAGGTAAAAAAAGTGAAAATGATTAATAAATGCAAAGAAGGGAATGAAGGTGATGATGAACTTGCAGAAATGAGCTATTTCTACATATGTATCTATCCAAAATGCTATTTCTACCTATGTATCTATCCAAAAGTAATGAAAATGAGATGAAAATGAAGGAAATACATTCACATGCAAGAAAATAAGGCTTAAGATCTCTTATCTCTCATAATGTAATCCTCCAAGCATGTTGAATGATGGGATATGTCCCTAGCAACGATGGCAAAGTGTTCAAATGTAGACTTGATCATATGACACATGTACCAGCAAGCATCAGGCAATGGATCCTCGCCCAGAAAAATGTCAATCCAAGAGAAGATTTTGAGGTATTTTAACTTCTCCATGTTAGGATCTACACACACCCAAGGATTTTCATGCACGTGTGCATGCATACATGCACACAAATGCAAGCAAGCCTCACTCATGGACTACACATAAGATTTGCCAAGAAACTCACACTTGATTAGAAGAGATAGTGAACACAAATAAGAAGAAGTACAAATGAAAATTTAGTTCAATTTTACACGAGTTTCAAAAAATGAACCTCTTCAAATGGTCATGTATGCCTTAGGTTAGAATTTTTCCTAAAACCTTGTTTGAGGTCCAATATGAGTTGCTTATCATATTTTGAGTTTTTCATCTCTTCATCATCTTTGGAAACCTTTAGCTTTGTTGCTCAGTAGTCTAGATAGGATAGTAGATAGAAGCATCTTTAATAGATGGAAGGAGGTAGGATCATTGCTTATTTCCTCAAAAATAGACCACATACGATAGCTTCATAATCTTCAATTGCCAAAAAAAACACACAAAAAATAGTGGATTCATAAGTGTAAGGCTCAATCTTCATTTTCTAACATCTAGGATTATCGACTAAGAGAGAGAAATATTGTTACATGCATAGAGAGAGACAAAGAGAAGCTTTGAAGTTATGGGTATGTAATGGAAGACAAAAAGATTATCGCAATGGGTGCCAATTGCAATATCTCTACCTAAGCAAAGAAATAGTTAGATGTTTTATTTCGTAAATTATTGTGCCATAGATTAATGGATGTTAGGTCAACTCCAAGAAAGAAAAATTCCCAAGTTTCAAGCAAAAATATCCCTATACAGAGACAACACAAATTGGATGGGGTTCAAGTACCAAGAAAGACACAAAGTGCTAAGAAATTCATCCATGACTTTACCACAAGCCAAAGACACAATAACCTTCAAAGTGAAAAACCATGATTTCCTTCTCAGAAAAACCATGGAACTCAAGTCTTTGAGTCTAGAAAGTTATAATGTCAAGGGA
Organism: Ceratopteris richardii; assembly: GCA_020310875.1. NCBI lineage: Eukaryota > Viridiplantae > Streptophyta > Polypodiopsida > Polypodiales > Pteridaceae > Ceratopteris > Ceratopteris richardii. The sequence goes on along the minus strand of CM035425.1, from coordinate 89,437,172 downwards.
GGCCTCAAGGCACAACTAAAACACTCTAGTTCATTCTCAACGGGAAAGAACCAAACAAAGTGCCATTAGCAATGAATGATGTCCTTAAGAAAAGGGAAATTGCTAAAGTGTGTGTATTAAATTCAACATATTCTTGTTCTTAAAGTATCCAAAGATTGAGGGGGTTGACAAAATATATTTTTCAAGTGAAAAGGAAAATCAAACAAGTTATGTGCAATGTGTGATTTCTCCATAGAGAAATCATGGATTACATTTGCTGCTAAATTTAATCCTTTGGTTAATATTGAGGACTCGTTGAGGTGTATCACATCTAGGACCCTATGTAAACTAAGAGATTTCGAGAGAAACACTCCATACAAACCATGACTTCCCTATGCAAGGAAGCACAAATTGAAACCTATGCCAATTCGAGATATAGAGAATGAAGTATTTCAATGGCGATGCACCACAGGGCACTCTCCTTCTTGCGATCTCCACGACGATATCCTCGGAGTAGAAAACCGAGCTCCTAAGGCCGCACACGGTACTCCACATAGAGACTATAGAATACGCAGAAAAAACACAGTACATAGGGAGCAGGAAGATAGACTTCTTAGGTCTTACAAATGCGAACAAACTTATAGTCTATGACTGACCAGGCCACTATATGTTTTATTAAAGAACATATACAAAGAAGTGTCCAGTGGCCATTTGGCCTTTCACATGGACACTAATGGTAACAATCTCCCACTAAAGGCCAATATGGCCAAAGTAACTATGGGAGAAAAATAAAGAATGATAAATAATACCTTAGTGTAAGTATACAAACTATACCTCCTACCTGATGGGCATGTTACACAGTATACAAGTGACTGTGTAAGATCATGAATCAAGTAACCCCTATCAAGTGACAACAGTGTCGAAAGCTATCCTGTGGTAGAGCTTTAGTCAAAGCATCTGCAGCATTATCTCGAGTGTGAACCTTCTCAAGAATAATGCGCTCAGTGGCTAAGTATTCTCGGATGAAGTGATACCTCACCTCAATGTGCTTGGTCTTTGCATGATAGACCGGATTCTTAGCCAAAGCAATGGCACTCTGACTATCACTGAGCAAACAAGGTACATGCTGAGGTAAACCCATATCACAAGCAAGAGGAGAAAGCCACAACGCTTTTGTACATGCCTCATTTGCTGCAACATACTCTGCTTCTGTGGTAGAAATAGCTATACATTCTTGAAGACGAGATCTCCAAGAGATAGCACCTCTAGCAAAATGAAAAATGTACCTGGATGTAGACTTACAATTGTCTACACAACCAGCATAGTCAGAATCTGAGTAACCAATAATGGATGTTTTTCCTCTACCTAAGCATAGACACTTGTCCTTAGTGTCACTCAGATATCTTAAAATCATCTTGACCGCTTCCCAATATTTCTTGCCAGGATTAGACATCTATTTGCTCACAACTCCACCTGAAAATGCAATGTCTAGTCTCGTAGCTACCATAGCATACATGAGGCTACCAACAGCAGACTGATAGGGAATTTTGGTCATTAATTTCCTCATCTGATTTGGGGCAAACATCCTTGCTCAATTTCACATATGTGGGTAAAGGTGTACTCAATGTCTTTCCACCCTACATATTGAACATGTGAAGTACTTTGGATATGTACTCACTTTGAGACAAGTATATGCATCTTTTGCTCATATGACGAGTAATGCGCATGCCAAGAACATGTTTGGCATCCCCCAAATCCTTCATATCAAATGTCTGACTCAACTTCTTTTTGAGAATTGACAAATCATAAGAGGACTTCCCAGCAATCAGCATATCATCGACATAAAGCATCAAGCATATCAAGCTGCCATCTGAGCATCTCTTTGTGTAGAGACAATGATCCTCATTGCTTCGAGAATAGCAGTGAGACTTCCTAAAAGCATCAAACTTTTGGTACCATTGTCTAGGGGACTGTTTAAGTCCATATAAGCTCTTCTTAAGCTTACAAACTAGACTTTCCTTGCCAGGAACTATATAACCCTCTCGTTGTTCCATATAGATCTCACCTGTAAGATCTCCATGCAAGAAAGCAGTTTTCACATCCATTTGGAATAGCTCTAAGTCCTCTATTGCAACGAATCCAAGCAACATGCGCAGGGTAGTCATCTTGACCACTGGAGAGAAGATTTCCTCGAAATCAACACCATGTTGTTGCTTAAAACCCTTTGCAACAAGTCGTGCTTTATACTTTGGAGAAGCACTATCTTATGTGAATTTCAGCTTATATACCCATTTACATGGTAAAGCTTTCCTGCCCTTTGGCAAAGGTACTAAATCCCAAGTACCATTCTTGTGAATAGAATCCAACTCACTCTTCATGGCACGCTCCCACTTGACATGATCCTCTGTCTGCATAGCCTCTTTGTAGCAAGAAGGCTCACCGACATCTATTATCATAACAAAATCTAAACCTGGAACATATCTATCAGGTGGGTGTGGGACACGTGTAGAACGTCTCAATGGTTGCTGAACAAGAATATGTGCAGATTGATCTGAATGGACATTCTCTTGAACATCCCTATGTGCAACATTTTTATGCATGCTAACTAGAGGACTAGTATCCTCAAACACCACTCCTCTCACTTCAACCTCCTTAATGGGTTGTTTATGCATCTTAGACTCATTGAAAATGACATCACTACTTCTGATCACTCACCGTGTTTCAGGATCCCATAAGCGATATCCAAATTGTCCTTCTCAACCATATCCAAGAAAAAGGCATTTCTTTTACTTATGATCCAACTTTTATCTAAGATTCTTTGGTATATGAACATATGCTTCACACCCAAAACCTCGAAGATGATCATAATATGGTGGCTTCCCTGTCCATAACTCTTGTGCCACTTTCAAACCTTTGGCAGTACCAGGTGAAAGGTTACTCACATGAACTACAATCAATACTGCTTCTGCCCAAAAACCTTGTGAGAGGTTCGCATGATGCAACATAGAGACTACTCTATCTTGAATAGTTCTATTCATCCTCTAAGCTACACCATTCTGTACTGGGGTATAAGGAGCTATAAACACTCTAGAAATCCCTCTAGACTGACAAAAAAAGCTGAATTCATGTGAGGTATAATCACCCCCATTATCTGAACGTAAAGCCTTAAGCTTAGTTCCTTTTTAAGTCTCAATTGAAGCAAGCCATTTTTTGAAAGTAGGGAACTCCTCATCCTTCAATTTGATAGGATATACCCAAACTTTTCTAGTAGCATCATCTATGAAAGTGATAAAGTAAACAGAACCACCTAAGGACCTAGTCGGCATAGGACCACACACACCTGTATGAACGAGATCTAAAGGCTGAATTGAAGAGTCAATGTGCATTCTATGCACATTTATAGTTTGCTTTCCATATTGACAATGCTCACAAAATGAAAAATTGGAGAAAGATAACACAGGTAAGTAGCCAAAACGAGAAAGATTTTCCATTCCACTACAAGATATATGGCCCAAACGACCATGCCAAATACAAGCCATAGGCTATTCAATAACAGCTAACAAGTGTTCTTTCTGTGATACAAATAAAGGATAAAGTGATCCAACTTTGCTTCCTTTTGCAATAACCATATTGCCCTTTGATATGCAAAATGACTAAGCATAGAAGACCACCTTGTAACCAAGGTTATCAAGTTGACCACCTGACATCAAACTGCGTGATAATTGAGGTACATGGCGTTCATTATGCATAGTAAATTTTGAACCATCAATGAACTGCACAAGCACATCTCCAATCCCCACAACATCACAGTGGTAAGAATCACCAAGTCTCACGATACCAAGAGACTTTGCTACATAATTAGAGAACCATTCTCTATGTGGTGTCACATGGAAAGAAGCACCAGAATCGAGCAGCCAGGTGTGGAACAGAGAATCAACCATAAGAGCCTCAATTGGCACAATACTATCAAGTGTCAACACATCAGCATCATCAGAAATAGCATTTATTTCTTCAATCCTCATAGTCGAAGTATATGGTGCAGGTAACTGTTTAACATGCCCATCAACATTCTATCCTTTACCTTTAGCATTCTTTAATGCATAACTGTCTTTCTTCATGTGTCCTTTCTTATGACAATAATGGCATTCGATATCCCTCTTCCCTTATTTACTTCTACTCTTCTTCCGTTGACCATTCTTTTCCTTGTTCTTGCTCCTGCCACGTTGTTGATTCTTTCCTTGGTAAGAATCACAAACATTATATGCATCTCCACTCTCAGTGCCAACCATATATTTTCTACGAATCTCCTCACTCAAGAGTGCTCCACATATGTCATCATAGACGAGTTTACCACCAAGTGCACTATTGCTAATAGCTGTGCAAAATGTATCCCATGATGAAGGCAAGGTGCATAACAGCAATGCTGCTTTCATTCCATTATCCATATCCATTTTTTGAGCATGTAACTGAGAGAATATAGCATCAAACTCATTTAGATGAGTAGCAACACTATCTGTGTCCTTCGTACGAAGGTCATATAATTTTCTCATCAGATAGACTTTATTTGATGTCGTCTCTTTTCATATGTATTGCATAACTTCTTCCAAAGCTCCTCTGCACTTTCACAGTCTAATACTATAAAGTAAACATTATCTTCTAGGTGCAAGTGAATGGTAGACCTCGCCATTTCATCTAACGCATCCCAATCATCTTCATCCATGTCAGTAGGCTTCTTTGAAATTCCATTTACTGGCTTCCATTGCCTCCTTCGAATTAGCACATCTTTAATATGATTCTTCCATAGAGCAAAGTTTGTGCCATCAAATTTTCGGATCTCAAAATGGTCTTTGCCCTGCAAGTTATAGCTCCTCCTCCGAACACTAGCACTAGACCCTGATCCACCGGATGTGCCTAAGACCTCTGATGCCATGATGATAGAGAAATCAATGAAATGATAATGGAGCTAGAAGAGTCCAAACACCAACAATAAGTGTATGAAGGAGTAAATCGACCAATGTATAGTTGACAAAACAAAAAATCTAGAAAAATTTTGCCAGCGTATCCTTTGCAAAATGAGCATATGACCAGTGTCAAAATATCATAAAATTGCAAGTACTGACATGTTTGCCTGCATAGTGAATCACTGACTCCACTGCATATAATCAGTTATCCAATAGAAGCCAACTAGGCTTATCGAGCACCTATGAACAGCTATCATACATCTCCTATGGCGAGGTTGGGTAAGTCTTCCACCTACATCATCGAAGAGATCTCGACATTTGGGTGTCTCTCAATTAAGAAAACCTCACCACGACCCTCTTTATTAAATGTAAAAGGCTTTATGCAAAGAACATAACTGCTATATCAATGATCACATGGACGTACATAAGCGGTTTCCACACAAGCATACATAATGTGTATGTGCTCAATATATGCAGTAAAATGACACTAAAAGGTTGAATGCACAGCCCAAAAACCAACCAATAACACTTGCAAGTGTCTATCAACTCTGATGTTTTTGTCTCAAAAAACCTGCATAAACTTGCAGAAGCTACTCCCACCAAAACTGAAATCTTTCAAGAAACCTGTAGTTTTACGAGTGTGGCTGAAAACATAGCCCCAAAGGCTGATATTTAATGTCGGAGAAGTACAAAGAACACTCTTCTTGATGTTCTTGGACCTGTGTGAAGAGAACTATATGCGGAAGTACTCCAAAACAGCTCCAAAAGACATCCCAAAAATGCTTCAAAAATAGGCTTTGAAAGCAAAGAATGAAGCTTTGAGGAACCAAAACATGTCAATGTAATGTCAACCTTAGTCTTTCCCCTTCTTTAGACACCACAAGAGTGTATCTTAGTGGCAAGAGATTTCCACTGTTAAGCGAGCTCTGGGAGGAACAATACTGGGATGGGTGACCTCCCAGGAAGTACCGAAAACCTCTATATTCCTTGATCGTTGAGGTCCTCCCTCGCACGTAGCCAACGGTGCCAGCGGTGACTTCGGTGACTCGGATGACAAGGTATGCCAAGGTCTATGCCTTGGTTGCCGTTGTTAGGCCGCCGGATGGGAATAATGTAATTTTAATTTCCATAGTCGCAAGCACCGAAAGGGCGTGACGAAGAGATGTAATTTCTTATCCATTAATGAAAGGGCATTACGGTGTTCTTCAGCAGTAGAGAGACGGGTTCGCCAGACTGTCTGTCTGGGTGACGATGCCAGAGATGCTGTGTGCAGAGTTGTAGATATTTTGAGTATATTTGTTCGTTGAATTGCAGTATTAAGTGTTAACAGAGTAAAAGCATATTCACAGTAATAAGTTTGTTTGAATGTGTTTGATTAACTCGTGCGATAAGTCTACTGTGTAACGATAACCGTAATCGGAGACAGTAACTGCATCGTGTAGGCTGTTGTCTTTGAGAGATAAGCACTGTGTAAGGAGTTATTTAATTTGGGAAAATCAATTTAAAGGGCCTCTGTATTATCAGACCCCTACCATCCCCAAGAACCCAAGAACCCAAAAAGAGATCAAAAGCGACTTGACGGAAGTCCTTTTAAAACTGGCACCGTCTGTGGGAAGATGGAATAATCAGTAAGGGAAGAGCAGTACGCAAGGCAAGCAGTGGAGAATAGTACCCGTTAGTTGAAGAAGTGATATATGCCGGTTACCCGTTCCGGTGAGTCCTATCCGAAGTATAGGAGAGATCAACATCCTTGGGCAGTTCCAAATTTATTAGGAACACCCTTGGGTGGTAGAAGTGCAGGCCAATTAAGCCCAGTTGCAGAAGGATCAGAGCCAGTCAGTAGTGATTCTGGTGCTAGTTCGATGATGCATGATGAGATTTCGGTGAATTCCGGTGTGAATCCGGTACTTCCTGAAGAAGGTACAGTGACTTCGGGGTGTACAGAGACACAGTGCGGAGTTAGTCTGACACTATCTGGTCAGAATTCGACCATTTCTGGTGGTAAAGTTGTGTTACCAAGTGAGACCGTTTCCGGTGAAGGGATAACCTGGTTCGGTGAAAGTTCGTCAAGTTCCGGTGGAAGTTCGGTACCATTTGGTGGAAATTTGAAATTTTTCAGTGACACTACGGTGCTTCTTGTGGACACTTATTGCGTTCACCCCTTTTCGGTACAAGTTTACCTACCATCGATACCAAAGCTGAGGACAGGATATTTGATTTGGAGACAAGTAAGAGATTCAACGATATTTTTGAATCGGAAAGTGAGCACGCTGATAATACAGATTCAGAAGGCCAAGAGAAACCCCCTCAACATACAGATAACAACAATACTACCCACAATAGCACTATGAGTGGTTCACAGTCACAGCAGCAAACACCCACACAGCCGCAATCGCAGTTCCAGTAGTAGCAACAGCAGCAGCCACCGCCAATCATCCCACCTCGATCAATTCCGACTGGGGTGACATATACAAAATTCGGTCGATTTCTAGGAGATGACCCCGATGCACATGTTCGCACATTCAAGATTAGTTATGCCGTGTTGAATCATCCACCGGATCCGGCGTATAAGGCCATTGTATTTCAAGCCATATTGGTTAATGAAGCAGCAAGGTGGTTGACTGAATATGATATTAATCATTTCGCTAACTATGATGATGTGAGAGATGCGTTTTTACAGAGGTTCCGTTTGAACAAGAACCCTACCAAAATCTTTGACTATTTGCAGAACAATCGACAAAAACTACACCAGAGTGTCCAGGAGTATGCGACACTGTTTAGAACTCATTTGCGACAGCTGCCTCCTGCACATGCTAACCTGCCAGATGATGTCATCACACAATGGTTCACTAACGGCTTGAATCCATAGTTAAAACAAATAATGATCATTCGCTGTGTGGGCAGAATGACATTGGACGCAATAATTGTGATGGCCTTGCAGTTGGAGCATAAAGTTGGAGGCTTTACAGAAGATCTGGAATGGCTGAAAGCAAGTAAGAATGGGGCAGAGAATCTGTCCAAACAGGTGTATTGTACCAAGTGCAAGTATCCAAGTCACATCAGTTCTACATGTGCCCTCAACCAGATATATTGTGCCATATGTAATACAATAGGACACTCAACGGAAACCTGTGCATATAATGCAAAGGTGCAGGGTAGAGCGGCCGTAAACGCTATAATACAGGAACCCAGTCAGCCAGCAACCCATTATGTGTTGCCACAGTTGCGAAACAACCAGCAGCAAGGATATAGGACCTACCGAGGTCAGCGTAACAATAATTTCAATCCTAACCAATGGTAGGCAGGTACATCGACGAAAGGTACTTCCCTCCCACCCCCTCGATGCCATTTTTGTGGCGAGGTTGGCCATATCCGTAGATTTTGCAAGGAAGCAGCAGAGTACGACAAAAGAAAGAAGGAACGACAAAATTGGATGACTAACATGGTTTATATATCCCCAGTTGAGTCACAAGCAGCCGTAGTTCAGACAAGATCAGGTAAACAGTTGCAACCGGTAGCTAAAGTTTTTGAGCCTGGAATTCATGAGCAGCAGCGGATGTTTGCAAAAGCTAGTCAATGGACAGCTAAGGAGCCGACTGTGTTTCCTAATCCAATTCTGGTAAAACATGGCTCCGCCACAGGCAAGATCGAGTGAACAGAATTCTGCCCCAACAACATTAGAATCATCATCAGAATCGATGATCACCACAGTGCAAACAGACCTGGCATGGGACGTCTTATCTAAGGCGTCAATCACACTCCCTTTGGGACAATTGCTCGCCTTAGTTCCAGGAGTACGACATCAATTTCAATAGTAGGTTAGCCCCAGACCTTCATGTACTCCGGCGATTGTGATCATACAACTGGAGAGGGATTCTACGATGGATCATTCAGTCCCATTAATCACTGTCTGGTATAAAAACCAGAAGATTACCCAAGTTTTAATTGATGGCGGGTCTGGTGTAAATATAGCAACAGCTGCACTCTACAAGAAATTGGGTTGGACCCAAATTGAACCCGTGCAATTTTTTGTGCAAATGGCAGACCAATCACGAGTCCATCCAGTGGGATTAGTACGTAACATCCCGATCACCCTACAGGGAACCACATTTAAAATGACTTTCATTGTCTTGGAGCCACCTGAATCTAGCCTCGACTACAACTTACTTTTCGGTCGCCCATGGCTCAAGCAAGCCAAAGTTGTGCAAGATTGGTCAGCTCAAGAGTTAATTTTTAAGAACAATCACCGGAAATATGTAGTTGCACTGGATGACATGCAACCCTGTGATCTGCACGCACGGCCATATGTAGCAGAGCCAGTCCATATGTTGGATGGGCTATCTGATAATGAGGAAGAGGCTTTCCTCAAGACCAATAAGGATTTGTTCCCATTAGGTATTGTGGATTTACAATCGATCGCAGACAATTGGAGTCCGGCAGTTTGTACGGTCGTACCAATGACCGGAGAAGCAGAAGCAGATGATGGGATAGCAATGGATGAATCGACCTTACAACAACTATTGCAGCCAGCTGATGATTTGGTGAAGCCCAGGCAGTTTTATGTACCGGAAGATCAATTGGTAACGTACAACTTGGGAGACACGGTTAACCCAAGGCCTGTAAAAATCAAGGCAGGATTAGCAGCGAAAGTCCAAGATGATTTGGTACAACTTCTTCGCGAATTCTCAGATGTTTTTGCTTGGGACTACAGAGATATGAAGGGCCTTGACCCAAGGATTTATCAACATAGAGTGGTACTCAAACCGGATGCGAAACCCATTAAACAACCGAGCTACAGGATGAATCCTAATTATGCGGCGCAGGTTAAGGCTGAACTTGATCGTTTATTGAAGGTGGGATTTATTGTACCAATTGAGCATGCTAAGTGGATCTCTCCCATAGTGATCGTTCCGAAGAAAAATAAACAATTACGTATCTGTGTTGACTACCGGAAACTCAATGCCGCCACTGTACCGGATCCGTTCCCTCTCCCCTTTCTAGATACAATGCTCGACAGGGTAGCAGGACACGAAATGTATTCTTTTTTGGATGGCTACAATGGATATAATCAAGTGAGGATGGCAGAACAGGATTTATCGAAGACAGCATTCATCACTAATTGGGGTGTTTATGCTTGCACCGTAATGTGGTTCAGTTTACGGAATGCCCCGAGTACATTCCAACGATGTATGCAGGAAGTCTTTTCACCTTACTTGACCACATTTATGCAAGTATACTTGGATGATTTTTCCTTATTTGGAGCCACTTCAGTGCACCTGTATCATTTACGGTGCTGCTTTGAAAAATGTCGAGAGTATCAATTATGTTTGAATCCTACCAAATCAGTTTTTGCGGTCTCATGTGGTAAACTGCTTGGTCATATCATTTCTAAACATGGAATACAGGTGGATCCGGATAAAATAGCCGCCGTGTTGGAGGCACCAGTCCGAAAGAGGTCGAAAGAAGTTATGCATTTTCTTGGCCAAATCCGGTGGCATGGCAGGCATTTACGATGGTTAGCTCATTTAGTGACACCACTTAATCGGCTTATGACCAGCTCTCCGCGGAAGTACGAATGGACTTCAGAGTGCCAAAGTGCATTTGATCGGTTGAAGGTCTCATTGACGCAGTCACCGATCTTGCAACCCCCTGATTGGGAGCGACCGTTCCATGTGTTCGTGGATGAGTCAGATATTGCGATTGGTAGTGTCCTCATCCAACAAATTGATAAATGGTTTCGGCCTGTGTACTATGCGAGCCGCCGATTAGCTCGTGCGGAGAAAAATTACTCGGTGGCCGAACAAGAATGTCTTTGATTAGTATACTCTGTTAAGAAATTTCGGCATTACTTGATGGTCCGTAAATTTACTTTTCATGTGGATCATGCTGCACTGGTGTACTTGGTTCGGCAGCAGCATTTAGGTGGTAGATTGGCCAGATGGGTTTTACTATTATAGGAGTTCGAATATGAAGTTATTCATCGACCCGGCACAGCACATGCCTTGGCGGATTTTCTATCTCGACTGGATTCCGGTGAGTCTCCCGTACGGGTTGATGACACTACACCGGCCATTTACGTCACTGAGACAACTTTTGAAGACTCTGCAGAACCCCTTGTTGCTACTACATACTATGATACGTTACTAACTTTCCTCACGGATGGTTGTCTTCCTCCTAATACTCCCACTGCTTTGCGCCAAAAAATTGTGGTCTACAGTCGATGATTCCGGTTGATTGTGGGTCAACTGTATTGCCTAGATCATACTGGTGTTTTACTTAGATGCATTCCTCCACATGAAGTGGAATCAATTATTACTATGGCTCACTCATTACCCTCTGGAGGACACTTTGCAGCTGATATTACTCACCCAAAAATTCTGAAAAGTGGGCTATGGTGGCCTACGATGTACAGAGATGTGGTTAAATTTGTGCAGCAGTGTGATGTCTGTCAACGGACTGGATAGCCCTTGCAGCGACACTTCTTTCCCCTTCAACCTGTTTTACCTTTAGAACCCTTTCAAAAGTGGGGTCTAGATTTTATTGGCCCCATAACACCACCAGCGACCTCACCAACAATCAATATATATTGACTTGTACAGATTATGCCACCAGGTGGGCGGAAGCTTGGGCTTTACGTTCTGCCACAGCTGTTTCGGTGGCTAAGTGTTTAATGAAGGATCTCTTCCCTCGATATGGACTACCTCTAGAAATAGTGACGGACCAGGGAACACATTTTGCAAACAACTTAATGCAAATACTGACTCAGAATTTTCAGATTATGCATAAATTCAGCTCACCGTACTATCCACGTGCTAATGGTCTGGCTGAGAGTACAAATAAGACTTTGTTGAATATGCTCCGCAAATTGCTTTTGGAATGTCCAGAACGTTGGGATCAACTACTACCTGCAGTATTATGGGCATACCGGACCATGTACAAAGTGGCAACCGGAACCACTCCGTTTAAACTTGCTTACGGTATAGAAGCTATTGCACCAATGGAAGTAGTGATTTTGAGCCTGCGTGTTGTTGCATTAGTTCAGAAATTGTTGCTGGAAGAATCTTTGCCATTTCGGTTGGATATGCTCAGATCATTGGATGAACACTGTTGGGAAAGCTTCGTGACTCTCCAGGAAGTTCAACTTCGTCAAGCCCGTACTCATGACCGATTCCTAAAAACCCCTGTCTTTACGATTGATCAACTTGTTTTATTTTATAATGTCAAAGCCAACCGTCCTGCCGGAAAATTTAAATTACGGTGGTTCGGTCCATACCGGATTGCTGAACAAGTGGGACCAGCAACTTTTTGATTGGCGACCTTAAGAGGTGTTCTCCTTCCAAAAGTGATTAATGGTTCTAAGCTTCGCCCATATCACCAGCAGTCTGCTCACCGCTGACGTGTACTTAGTTTTTTTCGCATGTCACTTGTTTTTCTCTTTATCTCCGTCTTTCAGTTGGACACTCATCGTAATTTCCTCGTTTTGGTATCTAACTATGATTAATCGCCGCCCGGTGTTACTGTTGCTACGCATGCATGCATGCCGTAATCATGAAGGATATCTCGCCAATACTGCGCAATGATTAGGGTTTTTGCCGCCTAATGTTGTCCGTGCTCTTACTTAATCGTGTTTTTGCCACTGATAATCGCTATTGTGTCTGTGTGATTGTGTGCTCTGTGTATTCTGTATTCTCGTGTTTACTTGTGCGCCATGGAAGCTCTCGCGAATGTTGCCACCTTTCGTGCAGGCCTCACTCCAGAAGTGAGTGAGTACTTGTGCACTTGTGGTTTGCTTGCCTTCGCTGAATTACCTTGGCATTAAGTGGGGTGTCAACGATTCCATGCGCAGATTATTTCTGCCATCGCCGCCACACGTGCTACTAAGCAGTGTTGGCCCATTGCATGTTTACCATCTCATGTCGTTATTACTTTAGCTACATTTGCTGAAGCTTTTCGACTTCCTCGGGAAGGATTGGAGAATGGTCCCCTTCTTTCTGTGGCCATCATGCAAGAATTGTTTCCCCGACACTCATCTAATGAGTATGCCATTTTGTGTAGACCTGAATCAGAGCGTACAACTCTGCAATTTTTGGTAGCCACCCTGAATTTACAAAAACGCACATATGGTATTGCCCGCCCATTCTATTCGATGCTAGATACCGCTTCCCGTGAGTCTGTCAATTTCGCCGCCTTCTATTTCCGGCGCATTCACCGTGATTGTGTAGCGGTTATCAAACAAGTCACTAAGGGTGACCTTCCTCGTTCCCGGCTACCCCATATTCTCACCTTTCTCTTTCCGGTGATCCAAGCCGCGCAACCGCCTCCAGCCGCCCCCTTCTTCTTACATGAAGAATCTACTCAAATGCTCGAGGATGAGGAAGATGATGCTGAGGAGCTGTTCCAGCTATTTCGCCGAAAACGCAGATGTGTTAGCCCCTCTGAAAGTCAGGTGCAAGGATCAACTGCCGGTCATGAAACAGAAGTCTTCCATGACACTGCAACATCTCTTCATGTTGAATCATCCGTTCCCTCTTCTCCCCTCAACCAGCAGGAACATGGTGCATCCCTGGACGAATCCAAAGATGTCTCTTCTCGGGCAGATTCTCATCAGCAGGATGAGACCACTATGAAAGAAATTGTCGCCGAAATCATCACAGAAGTGATTGCCAATGCTGAGGTCCTGCTCAACAAAGCTGAGGCGCCAAATCAGAATACAATTGGACTAGTCCTGGTGCAAAATCCTCTCATTCCCCTTCCTCAGCCCCTTAACTCTGTTGAGCCCATTGCAGTGAGCACTAGTGCCATCGCCAATGACATTCCTGAAGCACCTACTTCTCCATCCTCTTCTCCCGACTACTCTCCATCACCCTCTCCTCATCTGTTCTCAGCCTCTTCATCCCAACCACTTCCTTCTCTTCCGCCTATGAAATGAAAGCAGTATTGCTGTTATGCACCCTGCCATCATCATGGGATACGTTTTGCACAGCTATTAGCAACAGTGCACCTAGTGGTAAACTCGTCTATGATGACATATGTGGAGCACTCTTGAGTGAGGAGATTCGTAGAAAATCTATGGTTGGCACTCAGAGTGGAGATGCATATAATGTCCGTGATTCTTACCAAGGAAAGAATCAACAACGTGGCAGGAGCAAGAACAAGGAAAAGAATGGTCAACGGAATAAGAGTAGAAGTAAATCAAGGAAGAGGGATATCAAATGTCATTATTGTCATAAGAAAGGACACATGAAGAAAGACTGTTATGCATTAAAGAATGCTAAAGGTAAAGGATGAAGGGCTTTGGTGTGCAGAAGAAGAGGAGCAAGGAGGAGATGGAGCGAGAGAGAAGAGAGGAGTGACGCGTGGATATGCGTGGGAGCCTCGAAACCCACATAATGATCTCTCTTGAGGCAATGCTCTATATATGATGTATATATATGAATATGAGGGTAAGGTCACATGACCCTTACATCCCCAACAATCTCCCACTTAAGGGTCAATGTGACCATAAGTGGAAAAATATACAAAGAATGATGTAGGACTATACAATAATGTATAGGAAGAGTCCGGATCTCTACCCATACCAGATCAGCCTACACCAACTGCCTCGAACAAGGTGTATCCAAGCACCTCAAACTGCTCTAGACTCATATCGACAAGAGTCGAGCTCACATATGACTGATGCAAGAACTGATGAAGTTCCTCCAAAGCTCCCACTCGCTCTATGCCTGTGTCAATCATCGAACGACTGACAACTCCAAGTGCAAATGCTCCAATCGCAACTGCAATATCTGGTCTCGAGCATAACAACTCGTACATTAGACTCCCGAATGATGACGAAACATGTGCTATCCTGGCTAACCTAAGCATGTCAACCATGCCTGTATCCAAGGCATCCAAAGCACCATCATCAAAACCAATATGTCCTGACATATCTATGTCAACATCTAGCATGAGCAAATCCAAGAATGACTGCATGATCGCTGACTCATCAACATCTAAATCAGTCATCCTATCAACCAAGGATGTATCTAGATGTGCATCTTGAGAGCTAGTATGCTCTGGTATACACTGTGTACCATGAGAGCAATCATGCGCTACCACACCAAGTGTATGCTCATGCTCCAAATGAGCTAACTGCACAACATCAACACCAAGATCAAACTGATGATCACACTCTAAATGAGTATCATCATAATGCTCTACATGAGCATTTGCTCTAAAGCATCCAACTGATCATCCAAAGTGTGCTCCATAAGAGCATCCACATGATCAACCAAACCATGCTCTACATAAGCATCATGAGCATCCAAAGCATGCTCTATATATATCCATCTGAATCCTGCCATACATGTGCATCAAAAATGTCACTAGACCTATCTCTAGGTAGACGAAATGAGACATGAGGAGTCTCATATCGCACATAAGGCTGAACTCCCACTGAGACGAGACTGTCTCTCACATGAAGTACCTGCAGTGGATACCTGTGCCCAATCCTAGCACCTCTCACAAGCATAAGTTGTCCCAACTGCAACTGAAAATGATGCTCATCAAGGAATGCATAATATCTGCTCTCCTGTAACTGGGTAACTGAAATCAAGCTCATAGGGAATGAAGGCACATAACGTACATGTCTGAGTATAAGTGATGCTCCACTAGGTAGCATAATGCATACATCTCCTGCACCCTCAATGTCATATGCCATATCATCAGGCATGTGCACACATCCACGACTCTCACCTGAGAATCGACAAAACCACTCACGATGTGGAGTAACATGAAAAATGGCTAATGCATCAAGCAACCAAGCCATATGTGTGCTATCCAATGAACAAGAGGAATCCTGAGATGAACCATAGGAGAAAGTGATATCACCATCACTAGCATAATCAACTACCATAGACTCTCCTGAAACCACTACCTGACCTGCATCACGTGCATATCTCTGACGTCGTCGTCGCATCCGCCTGAAGCAACGTCGTCGAATATGGCCCTCATGACCACAATGCCAACATCGAAGTCGTCGATGTGATCTATGTCTCACATGAGTCAATGGACTCGCATACATATCATGTAGTCTCTGCCATAATGCACTACTCGTCTCCTCATACATAACAGACTCATATATAGAATCCACAAGCTGTAATCGGATAGTGGAGCTGGTCAATGCATCCATATCCATCCATACGTGATCGGGCATGTCACGAGGCCTCTATGCATCTCTATGCACATACATATGTAACCCTGCACGAACCAATGTATGCCACATCTGAGCTTTCCATCTCGGAAAGTCAGTGCCATCAAATCGAGAAGACACCATGCTGGCAATCCAATAGAGTAGCAATGTAACAAGAGACTAGAAACAATACTCTATCCTGAATAGGATCACACCTGCATATCCATATGCATAACTCACATCACATATGTCTCACTGGAGAAGAAAACCATGTGAACCACCTGTCGCATAACCATGCATCTAGCGTGCATATAAAACCATGAGCATAAGCATGCTCACCAAGTCTCCAAAGTGACAAAGTAGATGTGAAAGAATCCTGGGAAAAATTCGACAGAGTATCCCCTATAAACTGAGCAATCAAACAAGATAACCAATCACAAAAGAACAATGAGTAACCTGTCACCACCTGTCACTGATCCAAGCAAAGATAATGGCAACTACATGTGCCAAAAAGCTAATGGCAATACACGCCAATACAATGGTGATGTATCTCCCACTCAAGAATGAATCTTGTAAGATGGTCCAACCTATCACAAATAACATGTGACCAAGTCCAAGTGAATGGAGATCAACAATGATCCAAAGCTATCGCACAAGCTTCAAGATCCACTAGAGCTCCTTTCTAGCATAAAAGCCGGTGAAATTTCGATAGCATCTCCTCTGTAAAATGGACTCTAGAACCAAAATACCATGTGGGAATCACCATCCACATATGCCAAGAATCACACTGGCAAATATATATCAATCAATGACCAAATGCTAATAATAGTGACAAACGAACGTGTAACTGAGGCTCCAATCTAGATCATGTACCTGCAAAGAAAACAAAGATACAAGTACCAAACAAGATCCAAAATCAACTCTCATAAAAGTATGTGCAACCGGAAAGTAAATCCGTAACCAAGTGTCATAAGCAAGATATAGACCACAATGCCACTATACATCCATGATCGAACTCATGATGACATAAACCTCAAAAAGAAGTATATCATAATGTCATCTTACATGCCAAACACGTAACAAGATCATGCTCTACTCTCATATGGAGGAGCTAACACAATGATCATACATGTACAATGTCTTGAAGCTCTGAAAATAAGAGCTTGCACACCAAAAATTCTCTCTCGAAGAAGTTCCAAAGCAAATTCAACCTCCAAGTGCAATTAGGGTTGTTTGGGCAAAACTGTACTGCTGTGTTTTGCTATTTCAGAGGTGATAACCTCTGAATCTGAACTTTTGGTCTTCAGCAAACTTGAAGATCTGCTTCTTGGCTACGTAACGACATAAAGAACGCCTCAATCGGAGGTGTGTAGCTCAAGATATGCTTAAGACAAGCACCTGCTGTCAATTTCACTATCACTTGCAACAGTACTGCTTTGTATTCTGCAATTTCGGCAACCTAAAACTCAGAATCTGGATCTGAGTTCTTCTACAAAGTTGTAGCTATCTTTTCAAACTACGAACAGCAAGTTGAATCATCGAATTCCGAGCTGTAGAACTCAAGTTATGACAAAAAAACCGACCTGCTGTCCTACTCAATGTAGATTCGCCTTCTACAATACTATGCGTTTTTCGAATTTTCGACACTTCAGAAGTCCGAACCAGGTTATGCGCTCTTCTGTGAAGTTGTAGCCCTCTATGTTAGCTACGCACAGAACTTTGAAACGCATCAATCCGAGCTTTGTAGCTCGAGTTATGACCGAAATACTGAACAGCTGTCAAGAGATGCCGACCTGCACTTCTACCCCTTCTGACCTAAGCTTCCATTGAAGCTTCTTGCACAACAGCATTCAGCATGCTCTGATACCAATGAAGGGCTTTGGTGTGCAGAAGAAGAGGAGCAAGGAGGTGATGGAGCGAGAGAGAAGAGAGGAGTGACGCGCGGATATGCGTGGGAGCCTCGAAACCCACATAATGATCTCTCTTGAGGCAATGCTCTATATATGATGTATATATATGAATATGAGGGTAAGGTCATATGACCCTTACATCCCCAACAAAGGACAGAATGTTGATGGGCATGTTAAACAGTTACCTGCACCATCTACTTCGACTGTGAAGATTGAAGAAATTAATGCTATTTCTGATGATGTTGATGTGTTGACACTTGATAGTACTGTGCCATCTGAGGCACTTATGGCTGATTCTCTTTCCCGCACATGGCTGCTAGATTCTGGTGCTTCTTTCCATGTGACACCACATAGAGAATGGTTCTCTAATTATGCAGCAAAGTCTCTTGGTACCGTGAGACTTGGTGACTCTTACCAGTGTGATGTTGTGGGGATTGGAGATGTGGTTGTGCAGTTCATTGATGGTTCAAAATTTACTATGCATAATGTACGCCATGTACCTCAGTTATCATGCAGTTTGATGTCAGTTGGTCAACTTGATGACCTTGGTTACAAGGTGGTCTTCCATGCTCAGTCCTTTCGTATATCAAAGGGCAATATGGTTATTGCAAAAGGAAGCAAAGTTGGCTCACTTTATCCTTTATTTGTATCACAGAAAGAACACTTGTTAGCTGTTACTGAACAGCCTATGGCTTGTATTTGGCATGGTCATTTGGGCCATATATCTCGTAGTGGAATGGAAAATCTTTCTCGTTCTGGCTACTTACCTGTGTTATCTTTCTCTGATTTCTCATTTTGTGAGCATTGTCAATATGGAAAGCAAACCAGAAATGTGCATAGAATGCACATTGACTCTTCAATTCAGCCTTTAGATCTCGTTCATACAGATGTGTGTGGTCCTATGCCCACTAGGTCCTTAGGTGATTCTCTTTACTTTGTCACTTTTATAGATGATGCTACTAGAAAAGTCTGGGTATATCCTATCAAATCAAAGGATGATGTATTCCCTACTTTCAGAAAATGGCTTGCTTCAGTTGAGACTGAAAAAGGAACTAAGCTTAAGGCTTTACGTTCAGATAATGGGGGTGAGTATACCTCACATGAATTCAGCCTTTTCTGTCAATCTAGAGGGGTTCGTAGAGAGTTTACAGCTCCTTATACCCCAGTACAAAATGGTGTAGCTGAGAGGATGAATAGAACTATTCAAGATAGAGTAGTCTCTATGTTGCATCATTCAAACCTCTCACAAGGTTTTTGGGCAGAAGCAGTACTGACTGCAGTTCATGTGATTAACCTTTCACCTAGTACTACAAAAGGTCTGAAAGTGGCACAAGAGTTATGGACAGGGAAACCACCATATTATGATCATCTTCGAGTTTTTGGCTGTGAAGCATATGTTCATATACCCAAGAATCTTAGACAAAAGTTGGACCATAAGTCAAAGAAATGCATTTTTCTTGGATATGGTCGAGAAGGATAATTTGGATATCGCTTATGGGATCCTGAAACACGGTCAGTGATCAGAAGTAGTGATGTCATTTTTAATGAGTCTAAGATGCATAAACAGCCCATTAAGGAGGTTGAAGTGAGAAGAGTGGTGTTTGAGGATACTAGTCCTCCGGTTAGCATGCATAAAAATGCTACACATAGGGATGTTCAAGAGAATGTCCATTCAGATCAGTCTGCACATGTTCCTGTTCAGCAACCATTGAGACGTTTTGCACGTGTCTCATATCCACCTGATAGATATGTTCCAGGTTTAGATTTTGTTATGCTAACAGATGCCGGTGAGCCTTCTTGCTACAAAGAGGCTATGCAGACAAAGGATCATGTCAAGTGGGAGGGTGCCATGAAGAGTCAGTTGGATTCTATTCACAAGAATGGTACTTGGGACTTAGTACCTTTGCCAAAGGGCAGAAAAGCTTTACCATGTAAATGGGTATATAAGCTGAAATTCACATCAAATAGTGCTTCTCCAAAATATAAAGCACGACTTGTTGCAAAGGGTTTTAAGCAACAACATGGTGTTGATTTTGAGGAAATCTTCTCTCCAGTGGTCAAGATGACTACTTTGCGCATGTTGCTTGGATTCCTTGCAATGGAGGACTTAGAGCTAGTCCAAATGGATGTGAAAACAGCTTTCTTGCATGGAGATCTTACAGATGAGATCTGTATGGAACAACCAGAGGGTTATGTAGTTCCTGGCAAGGAAAGTCTAGTTTGTAAGCTCAAGAAGAGCTTGTATGGACTTAAACAGTCTCCTAGACAATGGTACCAAAAGTTTGATGCTTTTATGAAGTCCCAAGGCTATTCTCGGAGCAATGAGGATCATTGTCTCTACACAAAGAGATGTTCTGATGGCAGCTTGATATGCTTGATACTTTACGTCGATGATATGTTGATTGCTGGGAAGTCCTCTTATGATTTGTCACTTCTCAAAAAGAAGTTGAGTCGGACATTTGATATGAAGGATTTGGGGGATGCCAAACATATTCTTGGCATGCGCATTACTCGTGGTAGGAGTAAAAGATGCATATACTTGTCTCAAAGTGAGTACATATCCAAAGTACTTCACCGATTCAATATGCAGGGTGGAAAGGCATCGAGTACACCTTTACCCACATATGTGAAATTGAGCAAGGATGACTGCCCCAAATCAGATGAGGAAAAGGAATTCATGACCAAAATTCCCTATCAGTCTGTTGTTGGTAGTCTCATGTATGCTATGGTAGCTACGAGACCAGACATTGCATTTGCAATGGGAGTTGTGAGCAGATATATGTCTATTCCTGGCAAGAAACATTGGGAAGAGGTCAGAATGATTTTGAGATATCTGAGTGGCACTAAGGACAAGTGTCTATGCTTAGGTAGAGGGAAAGCATCCATTATTGGTTACACAGATTCTGACGATGCTGGTTGTGTAGACAATCGTAAGTCTACATCAGGATACATTTTTCATTTTGCTGGAGGTGTTATCTCTTGGAGATCTCATCTTCAAGAATGTATAGTTGTTTCCACCACAGAAGCAGAGTATGCTGCAGCAAGTGAGGCATGTAAGGAAGCATTGTGGCTTTCTCGTCTTGCTTGTGATATGGGTTTACCTCAGCATGTACCTCACTTGCTCAGTGATAGTCAGAGTGCCATTGCTTTGGCTAAGAATCCGGTCTATCATGCAAAGACCAAGCACATTGAGGTGAGGTATCACTTCATTAGAGATTGCTTAGCCACTGAGAGCATTATTCTTGAGAAGGTTCACACTCGAGATAATGCTGCAGATGCTTTGACTAAAGCTCTACCACATGATAGCTTTCGACATTGTTGTCACTTGATGGGGGTTACTTGATTCTTGATCTTACGCAGTCACTTGTATATTGTGTAACATGCCCATCAGGTGGGAGGTATAGTTTGTATACTTACACTCAGGTATTCTTCATCATTCTTTATTTTTCTCCCATAGTTACTCTGGCCATATTGGCCTTTAGTGGGAGATTGTTACCATTAGTGTCCATGTGAAAGGCCAAATGGCCACCGGACACTTCTTTGTATATGTTCTTTAATAAAACATATAGTGGCCTGGTCAGTCACAGACTGTAAGTTCGACCGCATTTGTAAGACCTAAGAAGTTTGTCTTCGTGTTTGCTGTGCGCTGTGTTTTCTGCGTATTCTACAGCCTCTGTGGGGAGTACTGTGTGCGGCCTCAGGAGCTCGGTTTTCTACTCCGAGCATATCGTCGTGGAGCTCTCGAGAAGGGGAGCGCACTGTGGTACATCGCCGTTGAAACACTTCACATTCTCCAAAAAATAAATTAGATAATAAGACCATATACATAGAGCAATGACTCACACAAGTTGACTGACTATACTCAATGTTCAGTAATAGTAGACAAAGATCAATGTACCTACGAAAATGAGTTGTAAATGTATTGCTACCTGAGATATGATATAATGATAGAGTGCAAGACTTCACTAGCTTTGAGGCAATGCTTGAATCACTCAAAATGAATGTGATAATCAGCTTCTATCCCAGGATTAAATTGTCTAGTGTATATATACACTTTTTTTCATGGTTGTTGATTTTCATCTACATAAAAGTGGTCCATAATTTTAGGAGTTGATTTGAGTTTTTAATTCAAATGAGTTCATGGTATTTGTCTCCCAATATCCACGAATTCTCTCCAAATATACTCTTTACGTTTGAGCAAGTTAACTCCTAACATTAACTTTAGAATTTATCCAAAGTATACAAGCATATGTATAAGCTTGTGCCTCAAATACCATGTGAAGTTCCAATACATAAATAAAGCGCTCAGGCTTCCGTCATGCATTGATAACTCCCACTCATGCCAAAGATGCTTGAGCCTTCAATCTATTGATATTTCCTAAAGTTCAATTATAGCTTTGAATCTATTTAGCTTCACTCCATCCAATATGGTAGTCATCATATTTCACACTATTGTTGAGTTGATACATATGAGAGTTCAATTTCTTTGCTTGTGATTGTCTCCTTAACATAATGATAAGAACCTTAATATGTTTACTCCCAGCATGATAAATTGGATTTTTTGTAGGTGTAAAGAACTTATAATGTCTCCAAAGATATGCATGGAAGACTTTACACCCAAATCTAAGTACATCTTAATCCACATGGCTTCCTCAGTTGCATTTGCTAAACCTCTATATTCGGCTTCACTAATTGAAAGAGCAATAGTTGGTTTCTTCTTGGATGACCATGAAATGAGCTTTGTACCTACAAATGTAAGATAAGCTTATGTACTCCTATCATATTTTGATCCTACCCAATTTGCAATAGAGAATAGCTCTATATATTCATCATATGTATACGGATAGAATAAACCTTCATTTATGGTTCCCTTTAGATACTTGAGCATTCTTTTAGTTGCTTCCATGTGTGGCTTCCTAGGAGTATGCATGAATTGGTTGAGAACACTTACAATATAGCAAATGTCTACCCTAGTGAGTGTTGCATGATTCAAACTACCCACCAAGCTTTGATAGTTTGTTATGTCATTAGCTCACCTTCATGAACAGTTAGCTTTAAATTTACCTCCATGGGTATACCTACATACATTCTCCATCTTGAACTTGGCTAGCATATCCTTGATATATTTATTTTGAGTGAGATACATACCCTTCTCTGTGTACACTACTTCCAAACCAAGAATATGTGAGCTTCCCTAGGTCACCAATCTTGAATTCCTCCATCTTTATTTTAATCCTCTTGATACCTTCCATATCAATACTTGTGAGTATTATATCATCTACATATACGCAAAGATATATGACTTCTCCATGTGTCCTCTTGACAAAGAGTGAAGGATCTGCTTTGCTAACAATGAAACCCTTATCCTACAAATAGGTCACAAGCCTATGATTCCAAGCCCTTAGAGCTTGCTTTGGCCCATATAAGGCTTTCCTTAACCTGCATGCATGTTCAAGAAAATGTGAATCTTCAAACCCAGGGGGTTGAGCCATAGATACCTCTTCAAAAATCCATCCATTCAGAAATGCATTCTTCACATCCATTTGATAGATTTTTCAATTCTCGGCCATTATAATCCTCTTAAGCATTTTAATTGTTGGCAACTTTACTACAGATGAGAAGGTATGTGTGAATATGCAATGCACCCAAATAGCATGCAATGGTCCAAGCTTGTCTTCTTCCATTCCAAGCTTCAAAAGGGATCATACCACCCAAGGATTTTGAGGGTAATGTGTTTATCAAGTATGTGGTAGTGAATAATGCATGTACCCAAAAATAATTTGGTAGATTCTTTTCATTCAACATGGACCTTGCTACTTCAGCAATGATCCTATTCCTCCTCTACTAGTCTATTCTACTCATGAGTTTACTTGTTATTAATCTCTCTCGATTCATGTATCTTACAACTAGGTATCAAACTCATGGGAGAAGTATTCTCCCCCTCTATCAGACCTTAGTCTTTTTATAGTTTTACCTATTTGATTCTCCACAAGAGCTAAATACTTCTTTAAAAGCATGAGAACACTTCATCCTTATGTTTCATAAAGTACAGGATAGTCCATCTACTACAATCATCTATAAATAACACATAATACCTTGATCCTAAGGTTGATGGTTCTTTGCTTAGTCCCCAAACATCTGTGTGGACAAGCTCCAGAAGCTCTCCATGTATGTACCCTTTCTTTGTGAATTATTGCTTGTGATATTTTCCAAATTGACATGCACTACACTTATATATCATGTGTTTTTTTGAGATATTGGGTAGTCCAAGCACACTTTGATCTCTATTGATTTGTTTGAGGGGTCTCTTTTCAATGTGAGCCAACCTTTTATGCCAAACCTCTAGCTCTAATAGGGTTTGGGTACCATAATTGAACAAAGCAATGTTCTTGGTGTCTTGGAGTTCAAATGTCAACAATCTACATGTTTTCTCTCCCTTTGCTATCCTCTACATTGGATCCTCTACATAGGCTCCATGTTTGGTGAACCTCACTTGCAAACCTTTTTCCACAATCTGACCTACACTTATTAGGTTTTTAGTAAGACTTGGCACAAAGAGAACTCTGCTCAATAGATTCATATTGCCATTGGAAGCCTTCATATTTCCTATCTTCTCCATAGGGTGCCTTGTGTCATCACCTGTCTGAAACTCATGCTTGTTGTTTGGACCTTCTAAGTCAGAAAGCAAGGTTACATTCCTTGCTACATGATTTGAGCATCCAAAATCAATGTAGAACACATGTTCATGAGACTTACGTTCCTTCAAATATTCATAAGTAAAAGTGAATCCTCTTGAGCTTGATCATTTGTGTAATTTTTGTAGTCTCTCCTTCCTTTATATCTTCCTTGATAGTTGTTGTTGTTGTATCCATATGAGTTGAATTTGCCTCTTGAAGCTCCATAACCACCTCTTTTGTATCCTCTTCCTCTCTAATTCCTTGGGGTCTTGAAGCAATACTCTGTGATGTGATTTCATAAGCCATAACACAACATGAGGAGATTTGAGTTCTCCCCCTACCTTGTCTACCTCCTCTGCCTTTTCCTGTTGAGCTTCTACATCTACGTGCAAAGTTAGCTTGGGAGGTGCTTCCTTCCTCATCAACCTTTTCACCATTTCCTTTGTTATCTTTGCCTTTGCTTTTATTTGTGTAAAGGGTAGAGGATTGGTTACCTTACTGGTTCTCACCATTCATCATAAGTTTGACCTCATGAGTAAAGAGTTATCCCTTGAGAGTGTTGAGGTTTGGTACTTGCATATCCATGTATAAATCCACGGTAGTGGTGAAAGCTTCTCACTTATCATCATCCTTGGTTCCATTGATAACTTACCTCACAATCCGCTCTTCATCAATGATTTCTCCAATGCTCCCAAGTTGTTATGCAATGTCCATCTTGGTGACAAAATTAGTCACACTTTGCTTAGGCATCTTCTCGAGTGTTGTGAACTCCATCCACAATCGGTTCTCCCTAAATTTGGTATTTTCGGAGAAGAATGATTCCAAAGCATTCCATATCTCTTGAGAGGCTTTAACAATTCCTGATATGATGAAGTAAGAAATTAGACATAGAGTTTGGAATATATGACCTTGCCAAAGCATCCTTTGCACAGCATGTTCTCAACCTTTCCTACTCCGCTTGAGTAGGTTAGTCTTTGTTTCTGAGTATAGGCATCAACTCATCTCTTGAGATGTATCCATATATGTTTCTCCTTTGCAAGTAAGCTTCCATCCTTAGAGACCATGCTAAGGAGTTGCTTCGACCCAAGTTTTCCTTTGATGAGGGAAATCCATCACCCATAATGTCCAATCTTAGACTATGCTCTAATACCATTGAGTGATGGCTAATACACAAAGATGAGAGGATCTTGGCAAAAACTTGCTCCAGACCAGCCCAAGTAACTCCAAAGAACTTTATTAAAGTCCCTAAGCTTCCAATATATGCAATTAGATCACCATAGCACCTTGGAACAGCATTCCCAAAATTCTATGTCAAAACAGATAACTTCTATGTAACTTCAACTTGAGAAAACCTTCTATTATAGAAGAAGGTTGCGATCAACCCAAGATCTTTTTCACACTTTCAAATGAAGATTTTAGTGATCTATACCAAGTTATTACTCACAGCTTGGTTGCAATTGACCCGAGACCTTTTGCACACCTTCAAATGAAGTTTTTAGTGATCTATACCAAGCTATTTCATGAATTTGGGAGAATTACACTGAGAGCAATATACATAAGAAGTCAAAGGGGTGATCCCCACTTTTCATGAGGATGAAGGTGCACAGAAACAATCACCTTGATTTGTTCATAACTCAAGATCTACAACTCCAATGATTGTAAAATTTTACATGCATGCTATTTTCATACTCCAATCGATAGATTAGATAATAAGACCATACACAAAAAGAAATGACTCCAGACAAGTTGACAAACTATACCCAATGTACTATAACAATAGACAAAGATCAATGTAGCAATGAAAATGAGTTGTAAATGTATTGGTAACTAAGATAAGATATGAGAGTGAAGGAGTTCATTAGCTTTGAGGCAAGACTTGAATCATTCAAAATGAGTGTGACGATCAGCTTCTATCCTACGAGTGAAATACTAGTGTATATATACACTTTTGTTCATGACTATTGATTTTGGTCTACCTAAAAGTGATCCATACTTATTAGGAGTTTATTTGAATTTTGAATTCAAATGAGGTAGCAGTATTTGGCTTCCAATATCAACAAGATTCTCTCCAAATATCTTCTTTACTTTTGAATAAGTTAACTCCTAACATTAACCTTAGAACTTATCCAAAGTATACAAGTATATGTATAAACTTGTGCCTCAAATACCGTGTGAAGTCCCAATACATAAATCAAGCACTTAGGCTTGCTTCATGCACCAACATTCCTATCTAAGGCTTGTGCCCTAGTCACTCATCAAAGAATTTTCAAAGATCATGATATATGCAATTAACGACTACTTCGCCATGAGCAACTACCAAGGACGTTGAAACTTGCTACTCCCTAATCGTTGATCTTTTCAAAGGCAAATGCCCAAGGTTGCTTTCTTATAGCTTGTAGGCTTCAAACATGCATCAATTTTCACAAAATGACACTTTTTCAGTTTTTTATTTCTCTGGTCATCTCCTTCCTTGGAGAAGTCAATTTTTGAAAACTTTGCAAGACGTTTATTTTCTTGAAGCTCGTCTTTTTGGGGTTGTAGATCTAGGTTCTTGGCACTCAAAAACACACCTTAAGACACTAAAATTACCCTTGAAAACTTTGACTACTCTGCAACCAGCTTTGTTTGCTTGTTCCAAGGACCTTGAAAAATGCAGGTTTCGCTTCTATTATTGGACTTTGAGGCTTCCACACCCTCTCCCAGTACTTCCATAGCACCCCACAAGGGTGGAGAAGAAGAGAATGACAGAGAAAAGAGTAAAAACAACGTGGAAAATTATTAAAAAATGCAAAACAGAGAATCAAGATGATGATGAACTTGCAGATTTTATGCGGAAAAATGACTTTGATCTAAAAAGACCTAACCCTGAAAAATGAAAAAAAAATGTTATTTCTACCTATGAATCTATAAAAAACTAAAGGGAGTGGGCTGAAATAAAAGGAAATGCACTTCCAAACAAGAAAACGTGACCCAAGAGCTCTTATTCCGCAAAATGCAATCCTCTAAGCATGATGACCGACGAGACACATCCCCGATAATGGCGCCAACATGTTTGATGTAGATCCGTTCATATGGCGCACGTACCAACCATCATCAAGCAACGGATCCTCGCCCAGAAAATGTCAATCCGAGAGACAAGTCACAGGTATGAAAACCTTCACCATTTAAGAGTCATGCACACACCCAAGGAGTCTCACATGCGCATGCACACATACATGCAAGCCAGCCTCGCTCATCGATTAGACATAAGAGCTCCCAAGAAACTCACACTTGATTAGAAAAGAGAGTGAACAAGAACGAGTACAAATGAAGGTTTAGTTCACTTTTATAGGTGAGTATCAAAAAACAACCCTCCTGAACTGCCCTAGGATAAAACTTTCCTAAACCCTTCCTTGATCTCCGATTTGAGTGCAAAAAGATCCTATAAAACTCTAAAGTGCTAGCAATCATTCTTAGCTCAAGGAGAAGTACGCATTAGAGAATATCCATGGTGATAATCTTCCAAAGAAACCAATCAAAGCGACCAGCTCTTCAAACAAAGTATCCAGAAGAAATTAGACCTCACTAAAGCATCCTGATTTGCCTCAACATTGATGGATAAACACAAGAGACCAAGCAACATATTCATTTTCCAGTCAGAATGCCCAAATAGAAAGGGTTTCAGCATCCCAAAGATAAGTCCATCAGACAATACTCCTGATTTTGTGCTGTGTCAATTGCATAACTCCTGCTTTGTCATCAATAAGAACCTTTCTAACCTCTCTAGGTGAGAAAAAAAAAATGCAATAAAGACATTCAGTACTGAATCCCTGCTTCTTGAAAATGTTGGACAAACTGTCTTGATGATTGCATAGATTACATGACACGCATCTTGCTACCAGGCATCTGATCCCCATTAATAGCAACACGCATATCATCCAAGCGGAACACAAAGACAGATCCTCTCTTTGGTATTACTGCAGACATCAAACCATCAAGATATCAACAAGATTCTTTCACAAGCCATGATAAAACTACTGCATGGATCTAAAAACTTGGGAAATCACCTTTGATCTTGTCTTCCTTAGTGACAATTGTGACAGTATTTGTAGTCTCCCTTATCATTATTCCCTCAACACCCACCTGGTTGTCAATCTTAGCTTGCACGACTGTACCAACAAAAGATTAGGTTCCTCAAGACCAGATGTATCCGAACTTGCTCAAATCGATTCTTCGAGTCTTGAATTTCAAATGTTCATGAAAAATAGCATACGATGTTCTTACCAGCAAGATATGCACCATGCAAATCCAGTTGAAGAAGGCTGGGTTCAATCATCTTACCTCTGAATGAAATTTGCATAGCGTATTCAATAAGAATTCCAACAAGAAACAAAATGATACTCAAATTCTACAAATCACCTGCCTGGAGTCATTCACTATTTCAAGAGCATAAACTCTCCACAATTCATGCATTGGTTGGAAAAGCTTGAACCTATACCAAAAAAACCCAAAAAGAAAAAAAAGAAAGAGAGAGAGAGAGAGAGAGGTATTAAAATCTTGATTGTATGAAATGAAACAGAAGTGCAATTTAAATTTCTCTAGAAAGGATAAAGAATTTTGATTGTTCATGAATAGATTGTAGAAGGTACATTCTACCATTAGAAAAGAGGGTTGAAATCTTGCTAACACGGAAACTAAACAGAGGGTATTTCTGAGAATTTCAAGAATTTCTGAAGCAAAATTTGGGGCTTTTGCTCCTATTTGGTTCTAAAGGCTTCGTTATAGCCTTATGTACGCACATTGAGGTCAAAAGAAGTCAAATTTGTTGATTTTTGGCACAAATTAGCTTGCTGGAATTTTCTGCAAAAAATTTCAGATTCTATTTTTGTGCTCCAATTGGCTCGATTTTGCTCCATTTTGCTCCTACATGTGTTTGAAGCTATTGTGCACTATTTTTAGAGGTGGTACCCTGATTTTGGTGCATTTTGCCCAAAATTTCAGCACATTAACCTCTTATTTGTGCAACCATGGCATCGTCATCCTCAGATATGAAGAATCTCTTTGAGATTCGCCGCTTTGGAAGAAGAGAATTCAAGGAATTCTCTTCTTCAAAGATTGTGAAAGGGCATTGGAAGAAGGAAAGCCGGAAGGCATGTCAAATGATGCATGGCATAATCTGAATAGAAAGGCCGTCACTTACATAAAAATGGTTGTATCTGATGACATTCTTGTAGACCTCAAGGGCATTACTAGAGCTTCAAAGTTGGGGGCCAAGCTTAAGGCCACCTATGAGAACACCACATCTGTTAATCAGGTACATCTGATGAGGAAATTAGTTGGCATGCAGTTGGATGGATGAGTCCAAGAGTGCTGCAGAACACTTTGTCTCATTTTACAGGTACTCTATCACATTTGCAGGACTCAGAGATGCCTCCCTTCGATGATAAGCTGAAAGCTATCTTTTAGCTTATGACACTTCCTGATTCTTGGGAGACCTTGGTGGTCTCATTATCAAATAACCCCAATCTTACTTTTGATGGTGTGAGGGGTTCTATATTGAATGAAGAAATCAGGAGAAAAGCAAGTGGTGAAGGAGGCACTTCTGCAAACATGGTCAGAGGCAGATCAGAGAAGAAGGGCTCTCATTCACAAAGGAATAAAAACAAAAGCAAAGAAAGGGGAAGCTCCAACAAGAAGCAAGGTACTGATGTGACATGTTATCAGTGTGATAGGAAAGGCCATAAGAAGCCCGACTGCCGATTCTATAAGGCAGAGGTTGAGCGGAAGAAGAATGTTGGAGACAAAAGAAAGGACAAGAAAGAAGACAAGACGGATGGATAGGACAGCCAGAAAGAAAAAGAGAAGGCCAATGTGGCCTCTAGTGTTGTTATTGAGGAGCTTTCAAATATGGAAGATATTCTATGTGCTACTATATCAGCTGATGATGTTTATGCACATGATGTCTCTTGTGATGTTGATGTTCAGGACATATCGATCATTAAAAGTGATCTAATTGATGCTTTATTGACTGCAAATGATGCATTATCCCAGACATGGCTTGTTGATTCCGGTGCTTCATTTCATGTGACTCCTGTGAAGGAGTGTTTTGTTACTTTTCATGCGGGTAGTCATGGCCATGTATACCTAGGGAATAATCATGCATGTCCTATTGAAGGTATTGGTACTGTGCATCTTTCAACAGATGGCACAAATGAGCTGGTCCTGCATAATGTGAGATATGTACCAGGAATCAAGAAGATTTGCTCTCTGTTGGGTAGATGGATATGCATGGTTACAGGGTTTTATTTGAAAGAGGTTCATGGAAGATGACCAAAGGGTCACGGCTGATTGTAAAAGGTACAAAAAGGGCAATTTTGTATTGCTTGCATGGAAAGGCCTTGTCTGACAAATTCATTGCATTGGCTGAGATTAATTCTCATATGGAATTGTGGCATAAAAGACTTGGCCATATGAGCCAAAAGGGTCTATCCAAACTTTGTAACTTGAAGAAGCTTGATGTTAAAGGCACCAAGCTAGACTTTTGTAATGATTGTCAATATGGAAAGCAAGTGAAAAGTTCCTATTATTCTGGTGTGTCTCGTAAGTCATGTATATTAGATCTTGTTCATTCTGATGTATGTAGCATGCCCACCAAATCTATGGGGGGTGCTTTATATTTTATTTCTTTTGTTGATGATTTTTTTAGGAAAATTTGGGTTAAGCTGCTCAAATCAAAAGATGAAGCATTTGCTTCGTTTAAAAGATTGCATGCATTTGTGACTACCCAAACAGGTAAAAAGCTGAAATGCTTACGTACAGATAATGGGGGTGAGTTCACAAGTGCTGAATTCATAATTTTTTGTGAAAATTTGGGCATAAACAGAGAGCTTACTGTTCCATACAGCCCCTCTTCTAATGGTGTGGCTGAAAGGTATAATCGGACTCTTTGTGAGAGGGTGAGATGCATGCTGTCCACAGCTAATCTCCCTCATGTTTTTTGAGGAGAGGCTCTTAGAACTACAGTACATATATGCAATCGATCCCCTCACATGTCCTTAAAAGGTGACATCCCTGAAGAGGTTTGGTCTGGCAAACTTGTTTCATATGATCACTTATGCGTCTTTGGCTGTGAAGCTTTTGTACACATAAGACCTGAGTTGAGGAGTAAGCTTGATGCTAAATCCATTAAAGGCCTCTTCATGGGTTATGGTGAAGAAGGTGAAATGAGTTATAGGATATATACCTTCGTAAGTTCAGAGTTATCCAAACTTACGAACTCAAGATAGAGAACACAAACACACACACATTGGAAAAAATAACAAACAAAAACAAGAGACTTAAGACCAATATAAGACATGAAAAATACAACCAAGGAAAAAAAAAAAAAACAAGAAAGAAAACCAATACAAAAAGAGTTATAGGAGTTATAGGATATGGTTACCTCATCTCAAGAGGGTCATACGCAGCCAGGATGTTATTTTTTATGAGGCAAGGCTGCTACAAAATAATGTTTCTTCGAAACATGACCATAAAACGGTCACATTTCAGCAAGACCAGCCATGTGTTAAGCCTATTTCAGACCCTCAGGATGCACCACATATGGCTGAAAATATAGATCATCCAGTGGTTTTTGAGCCAGATGATGTTGGACAGCAAGAAGAGGCTCTTGAAGGGCATATGCAGCCACCTATTCATGCTGAAAACAGGGCTGAAATGATGTACAACAGCCCGTTAACAATGAAGAAGTTGATGTACCTCTTGATGTAGATCCATTGCCTGGTAATGTGGATCATTGGGTAAGAAGATCTACACGTCCTAAGAGGCCAGTGAATAGATATGATCCCTCTATACATTATATTATGTTATCAGATGAGGGTGAACCTCTTACTTATAAAGAGGCAAAGCTATGTGAGCACAAGAAGAAGTGGGAGTTAGCCATGCAAGAAGAGATAAAGGCCTTGCATGCAAATGATACTTGGGATTTGGTTGAGTTACCCAAAGGAAGGCCGGCCATTCCTAACAAGTGGGTGTACAAAATCAAAACTGTTGATGGAAAACCCAAGTACAAGGCAAGGCTGGTTGCTAAGGGATATGCCCAAAAGGAGGGCATTGATTTCCAAGAAGTGTTCTCTCTAGTGGTTAAAATGACCACATTACGTGTGTTGTTTGCTCTCACAGATGCCTCGGATTTGGAATTATTCCAAATGGATGTTTAGACAGCCTTTTTGCATGGTGATCTAGATGAAGAGCTGTACATGAAACAGCCAGAAGGATATGCCATTCCTGGAAAAGAGCATCTGGTATGCAAATTGAAAAGGAGCTTATATGGGCTGAAACAGGCCCCCAGACAATGGTATAAGAAGTTTGATGCACTTATGCTCAAACATGAGTTTAAAAGAAGCCATGCAGATCACTGTTTGTACACCAAAAAGGATGAAGATGGCAGCCCAATCATTCTTGTACTGTATGTAGATGATATGATGCTGGCTGGGAAGAAAAAGACCATACTGAATGCTCTATAACAGCAGCTGAACTCTGCATTCTCAATGAAAGACCTTGGGGAAGCTGAGCATATTCTTGGTATGCGAATAAAAAGGGATAGGCAGCAGCATACATTGAAGGTATCCCAAGAAAAGTACATTGAAAAAGTGCTGGACAGATTTAATGTGGCTGATTCTAAGCCTCTTGGAGTGCCATTGCAGCCACATGTTAAGCTTTCCAAGGATGACTGTCCCAAAGATGATGATGCAGCCAATTACATGAAGTGTGTTCCATATGCATCAGCTTGTGGTTCACTTATGTATGTTATGGTTGCTACTCGGCCAAACATTGCTCATGCAGTGGGAGTTGTGAGCAGATTCATGGTTAATCCTGGTAGAGTTCATTGGGAGGCAGCCAAATCTATCTTGAGATATCTGAAAGGAACTAAAAACAAATGCTTAAGTTATAGAAAGGGCCCATTAGAGCTGAAGGGATTCTGTGATTCCGACATGGCAGGTGATGTGAATACACGGAAATCCACAAGTGGTTAGGTTTTCACCCTTGTAGGCGGTGTTGTATCATGGTGCAGCAGATTGCAAAAGATTGTTGCTTTGTCTACTACTGAGGCTGAATATATTTCAGCCACTGAGGCTTCCAAGGAACCAATATGGTTAGCACGTCTTTGCAGTGAGTTTGGTTTGCCTGACAAAGCACCTATGCTTGGTTGTGATAGCCAGAGCGCCATATGTTTGGCAAAGAATGCCATGTTCCATGCACTCACAAAACATATTTATGTGCGATATCACTTCATTCGAGAGGTGCTTGAGGATGGCCTTATCACATTGGTTAAGGTCCATACATCACCGAACCCTACAGATATTCTCACCAAGTGCTTACCCAAAGCACAACATCAGTTATGTATACAGATGGTGAGAGTCACTTAGCTTAAAGGCATCATTTATGCCTTTAAATGGGAGGTCGTTGGGATAAAGCCCTAAATGACCTCCTTTATAGTGTATACATGTGTATAGGCCTATTTATAAAGGCTAAGTCACTTATTCTTTATTTTTTGGCCCAAGTTCAATGTGAACTTGGTCAAGTCAACCCTAAAAGGGTTCTATAAAACATAACTTAATAACACTTTTGCCTCTCTCACTTTTAGAGAAGCCTCCCAAAAGCTGATCGATGCTCTCTCTCTCTCTCTCTCTCTCTCTCTCTCTCTCTCTCTCTCTCTCTCTCTCTCTCTCTCTCTCTCTCTCTCTCTCTCTCTCTCTCTCTCTCTCTCTCTCTCTCTCTCTCTCTCTCTCTCTCTCTCTCTCTCTCTCTCTCTCTCTCTCTCTCTCTCTCTCTCTCTCTCCCCCCCTCCCCTAAGCAGCTACGCCTCCATTTCTGTCCTGCACCTCCACTTTTGAGGCATTCTCATGCGTCCTCTACCCCTCCAGCACCACATCTCAACCCTAACATGTGTGTGTGTGCACGCGTGCGCGCTCGGGTGTGTGTGCACGTGTGCATGTGCGTGCGCACATGTGCGTGCTTGTGTGCATGCATGCGTGTGTGTGTGTGAGAGAGAGAGAGAGAGACTATGAAATGAAATGATATATTTATGGTTTAAAGGGCCGAAATGACCTGTGATAGTAATAAGATACATCATGCTTGACCTGCTGCAATGTTCGGATAAGACAATAGAAAAGAAGATAAACTTTAAAGGATAGTATGGATTGGAAGAGCTGAGAAAGTACATATACATATACATATATACATACACACACATATATATATATATATATATATATATATATATATATATATATATATATATATATATACATATACATATACATATACATATACATATACATATACATATACATATACATATACATATACATATACATATACATATACATATACATATACATATACATATACATATACATATACATATACATATATATATATATATATATATAGATATATATATATATATATATATATATATATATATATATATATATATATATATATATATATGTGTATATATGTATATATATATATATATATATATATATATATATATATATATATATATATATATATATATATATATATATATATATATATATATGTGCTTTTGTTACTTCTTTATCTCTTTCTACAAAAGATAGAGAACTTTCATTTGAAGAGTTGCAGTTCCTCTTACTTCAAGATGAAGATCAACAAAAGAGTACGGAATAGAATGATGAAGCTACATTATTATCGTCAAAGGGGAAGAAGAAGAAGAAGGAGACTACAAAGAAGGAGAAGAAGAGTCAGTAAACTAAGAAGGAAAGTAAGTCTTCTGATCCTAAACCTTCAAGTCCTACCCCTATTACTTCCTCTATACCCAAAGAAAAGTCAGCTACTACATCTACTTCAAAGAAAGGAATTCGCCATTACTGTAAGAAACCAGGTCATTTCATAGCATACTGCACAACAAGGATTTCTAATGAGAAGAAGAAAGCATCATGTAACAGTGTTGAAGATGATCCAAAACCTAAGACTTCATGCATGTGTTAGTATTGAAGAATTAGCTTTTGATCAGGCTTAAATGCAATCTCTGATAATCCTTGGATTTTTTATTCTTGAGCTACAGAAAGGGATTTTCTTCTCTTATTAACTCTTCAAGGAGAAGAGTAATCATTGCAGATGGTCATGATTTGGATGTTGTAGGTGTTGGAGAAGTAACCTAAAGTCAAGAGCAAGTGGAAACTTTACAATTTCTAATGTTTTTAATGTTTCGGAAATGAAGAAGAATTTGTTCTCTATCTCTACTTTCTTGTCAGATGGTCTTAAAGTTGTTTTTAAGAAAGATTCATGTCAGATCCTCTCACCTAATAAGGAGCATTGTCTACTTCAAGGTGAAAACAAAAGTAGCATGTTAGTATTATTCGAAATTAGTCATGCTAATGTTGTTAAGTATTCTACACCTAAGGAGAACATGAAGTTATGGCATGCTATGTTTAATTATATCAGTTACACAGCTCTCAAACACATCAAAGACCATAGTATGATGGAGAGTTTGCCTACTTTTGCTTTACCAGATGATGCAGAATCATGTGAAGGATGTCTTGAAGGAACACTTCATAAACTTCCTTTCAAGAAGCATGGATACATCACAACCATAAAGAAGTTGCAAATCATACATTCAAATGTGAATGGTCCGATGAGGACAAATTCTATTCAAGGTTTCAGGTATTTCATTACTTTCATTGATGATTTCTTAAGATATTCTTGGATTTATGGTCTTAAAGTAAAATAAGAAGTCTTTCCTACTTTCAAGAAGTTCTTAGCTATGGTTGAAAATGAATGTCAGTCAAAGATCTCGATTTTGAGAAGTGATAGAGCAAAATACATGTCTAAAGACTTTAAGTTTTTTCTTGAAGAAAAAGGTATTTCTCATCAACTCATTATTGCTTACACTCCAGAACAGAAAGGTGTTGTAGAGAGAAAGAATAGGATACTTGTTGAGACAATGCGTAGTATGATGTCATCCAAAAAGCTTTCTCCCAAGTTTTGGTTTGATGCAATACGTCCAGCTAATCACATTCTGAATAGACCTTCCACAAAATCTTTGAAGTTCATTACACCTTATGAAGCTTATTATGGTAAGAAACCCAATGTGAGTTACTTTAAAGTTTTTGGTTTCTAGCTTATGTTCGCATTGAGAAGAAGGGTCGTGGTAAGCTTGATGTAAACGCCATTAAATATGTCTTTATTGGTTATGCTATTAAAAGTAAAGGATACTGATTCTATGTTCCAGAAACAGGTGATATCATACTCTAACGCAATGCATATATTTCAGAAGATCAGATTTATGATAAGAAGTTAGAGATTCTAGATTTCATAAAAGTAGATGATTATGCATTTTTCAAAAGGAATTTGGATTCTTATGTTCAGCCATATAAGGGGGGCAATGAACCTTCTAAAACCCTAAAAGATGCACTTGATAAAGGTGAAGGGAGAGTTCCATTACCTACATCAATACCTAGTCCATCATCAATACCTCTTGATGTTCCGACTTATGAAGTTGGAGGAGGTTCCAAAGTTCTAGTAGAAAGAGATACTGAAGAACCAGAAGAGATTTCACCACTTTTCAAGAATACACCAAGGTGGTTATATCAAACGTAGAAGGACAGTAATATAAAGAACTTCACAGGAAGAACCCAAAGTCAAACAAGGAGAGAACAAGCAGATCGGATCAATTGAGCAAAACATTTTGAGATTCATAACATTTTAGCACTAACTTCAATAGAAAATGTACCAGGTAATGTTAAAGATGCACTATAAAGTCCTACATGGAAGAAAGTTATGCGAGAAGAGATCGATTCTATTCATAAGAATCAAACATGGAAGCTTTGTGAGTTACCAAAAGAATAAAAGGCAATCGATATTAAGTGGATCTTCAAAATCAAAAGAAAACCAGATGGTACCAATGACACGTATAAAGCAAGGTTAGTAGTCAAAGGTTATGCACAAGAGAAAGGTTTTCACTATGATGAGACTTTTGCACATACTTCTAAAATGACAATAGTTAGAACCAAACTTTCTCTTGTTTCATTCTTTGGTTGGAATGTATACCAGTTAGATATCAAAACTGCATTTCGTAATGGTGATCTTCATGAAGATGTCTACATTTAGCAACCAGGAGGTTTTGAAGCGACGGGTAAAGAGCATTTAGTGTGCAAGCTCATTGAAATTTTGTATGCACTAAAGCAGGCACCAAGAGTTTGGTATGAGAGGATACATCTTTATCTTCTATCTATTAGTTTTGAAAACTCAGATGAAGCTCCCACTCTTTATGTTAAAGCTGAGAAAGATGTTTTGATTATTATTATCATATATATTGATGATATAATAATGACAGGTCCCAAGGATTCAGACCTTCAGTATTTCAATGCATAACTTAAGCATACATTTGATGTGAATGATTTAAGCATTTTGCATTATTATCTTGGGATTGAGTTCAAATACAGAGATGAGTGTATCTATATAAGACAGTATAAATAAATTGAGAAAATGTATTGGAAAGGTTTGAGACAAACGATTCTAAACCTATCAGACACCTATGGATGTTATTATGTTAATGTGTCATTACAAGGAGTAGCAAATTCAAAACTTTTGATACTACTCTATATAGTCAGGCAGTCAGTTGCTTTGCTTGATCTATTTGTGTAATACACGTCTTGACATTCAGTTTGCAGTTTCTCAAGTATCTAGGTTTATGCATAGTCCGCTTAAGATTCATTGGAAAGCAGTTAAGAGAATTTTCAGATATTTGAAGGGGACTTCCAGTTATGCTATGGTATTTCCGAGATTACCACATATTTTACTTTTCAGATGCTGATTGGGCAAGTGATTAAGGCTCAAGAAGAAGCACAAGTGGCTATTGTTTCTTTCTAGGAGATTGTCTTATCTCTTGGTTATCCAAGAAAAAGCCTACAATTGCTACATCTTCAAGTGAAGCAGGCATAGGGCGGCCTTTACTGCTACACTTGAAGCTATTTGGTTGCAACAAAAATTCTGTGTTATCTTGATGTTCAAGTTCATCTTCCTATGCGGATATTTTTAGACAGTCAAAGAGCTATTGCTATT
Organism: Ceratopteris richardii; assembly: GCA_020310875.1. Lineage (NCBI taxonomy): Eukaryota > Viridiplantae > Streptophyta > Polypodiopsida > Polypodiales > Pteridaceae > Ceratopteris > Ceratopteris richardii. Next base: position 89,398,384 of record CM035425.1, on the reverse strand, counting down.
GCAAAGAGCCCTATTCATCATGCTAGGACAAAGTATATTGAGATTCATTATCACTACATCCTGATGCACATTGAGCTAGTCTACATACCTAAAGTGAGAATGCTGCAGAAATTTTTACCAAAGCATTATCCAGAGAAAGTCATCAGAAGTTTTGTAAGTTATTGAACCTTGTACCATTATAAATTGAAGGGGGTTTTGTTGGAAACAATGTCAGAATAGTCCAAAACTCTAAATTCTAGCAACCCTATTTTTGGGTACTTAACCAATTTTTGAGTAATAAAGGTCAAAAATTTTTATTCTTTTATATGCTGATGATATTGTGTTGGTTTTAGAGTCTCTTGAAGGTCTACAGCCTTACCTATGCAGCCTAGACGACTTATGCAAACATAGAGGGCTATCTGTGAATCTTGGTAAAACCAAGGTTATGATTTTTCATACATCATCACAGGTGAGGAGACATACTTCTTTCACAGCAGGATTGATTAAGGTAATCGGATCATATGTCTATCTCAGAGTGACATTCACAACAACCTCTCTGGTTTTCTATATGTCTCAGGCAGCCCGGGATCGCATCACACGTGGATACGCAGCACTAGCCTTGATGGAGAGACAATGCCACCAGGCATACTTTCAGGAGCCCCGCACAAAGGGGTGGCTCTTTGACACTTTGGTTACACCAGCGCTCATGTATGGAGCAGCAATATGGGGTCCGAGATTAGCTACATCAGCATGGACAACATTGGAGAGGCGACACATTCTCATGATTGCCAGACTCATCCGCACCAAGTCTTGGGTACCACATGATATCATCATAGCAGAGCTCGCTCCACCATCGATGCTAGTAGAGGCATTGTTCCAGATAGTATGCCTATTACATAGGATCTGAAGCATGGACACAGAGCGCATCACTTATCGAGCTTTCCAGTTACCAAGCTTACTCAGACCTACGAGCAAAGTTCCATATAAAGGAGTCACTACAGTTGTGCATGACCACGGGAGACCAACGAAGATTGGGACATTTCCTCACAGTAGCATACAAGAGACGAGAGGAGTCGCTACAGCCCACGCGAGTGAGTACCCAACAGACCATTACTCAGTTCTTTCAGCGAGATGGGCTACATCAGACAGGCCTGCCTTCCAGAGGCATAGGGTTTGGGCTCCAACAGGCAGCGGCACAGAGCGTGTGACGTCGACCACATAGGGCTGGATACCGACGACCTCGATTATACCAGGAGGATATCTCACACATCATGCTAGCCCATGACCACATGATGGAGCACAGGTGCACCACCACCACCATCTGGGGAGCCTTCAAGAGGCACTCTGACCGCCACCGATGTACCACATACTCCACCCACCTCCACCCATTATCTGTAGTTAGATATACATATTCACTCCCGTCATGGGGCCCCCATGTATTAGGTGGCCATTATCCATTATCTGCATAGTCAGAGCCACATCTCCCCACTCACCACTACATTATCACCACTACTTCTCCATCACTCGGTACACTATCCTGTGGTTGTTTCCCGCCTTTTTCAGCCTACATAGCTTTGTGCAGCGAGTACTATTCCGTTTTCTTTCTACACAAGGGTTACTACAGTTGTACATGGTTTTGTCTCATAGGCCAAGTTTGGCCTTCAGAAGACGTTGATCTCTCTCTCTCTCTCTCTCTCTCTCTCTCTCTCTCTCTCTCTCTCTCTCTCTCTCTCTCTCTCTCTCTCTCTCTCTCTCTCTCTCTCTCTCTCTCTCTCTCTCTCTCTCTCTCTCTCTCTCTCTCTCTCTCTCTCTCTCTCTCTCGTTCAGATGCATTATCATGCTTGTACTACCCTTTTGCATATAGGCTATAGATATAGCACTCCATTCACCGTCCCCCCCCTCCCACTTTCATGGGTATCTCTACATGCATACTACAGAGATCTATATCAGCCTTGCCATCTTTTTTTTCAGTACTTTTATCTTTTCCGATTGACAGAAGATACACCCATGTACATTGATTTGTCTCATAGGCCGAGTTCGGCCTCCTAATAGACGTAAAAACACTTTCTTTCTTTCTTTCTTTTTCTCTCTCTCTCTCTCTCTCAAAAAATATGAGTAGCAAGTTAAGATTACGAATGCAAGTTAAGATCCCTATAATCTATAGGTAGCATGTGAAGGTCCTAAATTGATCTCTATTTCTTCAAATGAATACTGAAGTTTAAAGTTCCCTAAAACCACCAAGAAAACACACAAGGCATAAGGATACAAGTTATACAGCTTTTCTAGCTTGGAGATGGCCAGACTTTACATGATTGCTATAGTAAGCACCCCATTCCTCTACAATAACCCTCTCATCACCTAAATGAAGATAGGATCGGCACTACATTTTTGTGGTTGTAAATTTTAGTATATAAAGCATGTAGCCCACAATCTCCCATCCAATAGCCAAACATGCCTTATTAGTAATTTTATTGTCTTGAATACAACATGACTTACACACCATCGATACTCACCGATCCTAATAATACTCACTTTACAATTTACCTTTTGAATTCTTTCTTTTTCAACTATCTAAATGATGATTGAAATTATTTCCCTATGATTTCTTGCATGAACCAATTTTGGCCCTATCCAAATAATATCTTTTGTTCTTTCTTTCCTGGTTTCTCTATTTCTTCCTCCAACTTTATACATAATACAATAAAGAATGTATATTTAGATTTTTCCATAACGCATTAAAACACAAAAAGGATAATATTGGCTTGTGCCTTTCAAAAAATCAAGCCAGTTGGATTGCAAAATCAAGGATTGCATCCCAAATCAATGGCTTCTCACAACATTTCACTCGAGATTTCTATCCCTTGTGGTTTGTTTTGAAAGACGCTTCACTTTGAAAGAGGAATCACTACTATATATAAAACTTAATATGAAATCACAAACAATGTGCTACCATTCGTAGAGACAGATTATTATGCTTATAACTTGTCACTGGTAAATCAAAAACGCATGGAACATATAGTGCATATCATATTTGTAAGTTGTAACTCAAGCTTTGTGAAAAAACAATCATGCAAAAAATTTGATGATGGATTAGTACTCACTTGCGGTATTGGAACGGCACATCAAAAGAGCCAATGATTTTATGTTGTCGTCTCGATATATGTTTCTTTGATCGATTGGCGATGTTTTGTGCAATCCTTTTTCTTGCTCTATAAAGTGCTTTGCCTTGCCGAGTTGGATTATCCAAAAGTAAAGTTTGAGCATGAATCTTTGAGTCCAAGATGCGATCTAGATTTTTAAAAACTTTCCCACTATCTTGAATCAACTCACGAATAATACCATCAACAATAGTTTTCCCATTCTTCTCCTTGGACACCTACATTTTCATACAAAAAAACTCATATTTTCAATCGACTACTTCTAAAAAGCAAGTATCTACATGCACAATCATACTTTCAAATGGCTTTCTAGCTACAATCTTACAAGAAGTCAAATGAAAATATGAATGAGAAGGCACAACAATGAAAATGTCCATAAAAGAAAATACAACAATGAAAATGTCAACACATAATTAGAAAATATATTAATTTTTGAAAAACATCCTAATTTATTCTAATCTTCTCTAAATTCACACCTTACGTTTCTTGTCATATAGAAGATGAACGATCCACAATATATATTGATTATAAATACATAGATCTTGAATAAGGTAGCATAAGAACCCCACAAAATTCCCCTATTTAAGTCTATATGTACAATACTTCCTTGACGTATCAAAAAACATACCGTACTCGATATAGAGATAAATTAATAAATAAATAAATATGCATAAAGACACACACAAACACACACACACACACACACATATATATATATATATATATATATATATATATATATATATATATATATATATATATATATATATATATATATATATATATATATATATATATATATATATATATACAAAATGTACATACATATATATACATGCATGTATGTATGTATGTATGTATGTATGTATGCATGTATCTATATATGTATGCATCATAGTAGTCACGTCCAGTCCAGTACGATGCGTCCTGTACGGTTCCCGTATGGTACGGGATCGTACTAGTAAATTTTGGGGTACACGTACGATACGTACGATACACGTACAATGTGCATGTAGATGTACATGTGCAATGTAGATGCATATCTAGATTCTAGAGACTAGAATGTACATGTACATTGTAATTTGTATATATAGTATGTACATATACATTGTTACTTGTATTATGTAGTATGTAGTATGTACTTACTATTATGTAGTTACTAGTATCATGTATGTAATAATAAGTACTAAGTATTCAAGGTTAAAGACAATTCAAATTTCAGATTTAAGAAAACATGTCAACTCCTAAGTTCTAACTTTTCCCAAAATTATTAAAAATCAATGAATTATGAGATATAATAACCCGAGCTGAATGCATATACCATAATTTAAATTTCACAAATGTCAAAGACATGCAATATTCATATTCGAGACAAAATCAGATTTTAGAGAATTTAGAACATGAATCATGATATATCTCATGATAGATAACTCATATTCAAAACAAAAGTGATAAAATTAGCAACACATGCAAATAAGAAGTGTCCAATGATCAATGATCAATGATCAATCATCAATGTCAAATGTATGAATCACCAATGACCATAATGCTCATGAGTCACTACTCATCACTAGATGTACAATTATCCTCTTCACTAGAGGACATGATAGAAACATTTTCGTAATCTCCATCACTAATAATATTGCCATCATCATCATAAGATGGCTCTCTAGGTTCATTGGCCTCATTTTCATCCTCCATGGCCGATGGAGCTGATCTACTACCGGACCCTCTTCGTGAATATGCAATAGTGGAAGTCGAATGCCCACGCATTTGTCGATGTCGTGATGCACGAATTGTGACCTTTGAGTGAGATCGAGTACGATTCACTCTCCGATCAATCTCCTCAAGCTCTAAATATAAATCACGGAAAATTTGTTCTTCTTCTATATCTCTCTCTTTTTGAACACTTTTAAGTATCTCAAGTGAGAGCTTGAGACTATCCACATTCACCTATTCAAAAACAAACAAAAAACACAAAAAATATGATCAATAACATGTGATATGTCCATTGTCATATCAAGTTTCAAACCATAAACATAAACTAAGAAACACTAAAATTGAAAATTAGTACTTACTT
>CM035425.1:89375667-89380667 GCA_020310875.1 Ceratopteris richardii | reverse complement strand
TGTGTGTGTGTGTGTGTGTGTGTGTGTGTGTGTGTGTGTGTGTGTGTATGTATGTATGTATGTATGAATGTATGTATGTATGTATGTATGTATGTATGTATGTATGAATGTATGTATGTATGAATGTATGTATGTATGTATGTATGTATGTACGTACGTTCGTACATATGGAGCTACATACATACATACATATATACATACATAAATACGCAAATATGTGTGTGAGTACATACACAGGCACACACATATATATTGGGATGGTTGAATCCATTTTGGGGGCAGCTTGATTATTACATGCAGGGAACCTCCGTAGCTGCAGGCACCCTATGGCCTACCCTCTCGGGGCTTGCATACCCCTTCTTATCGTTGGAGGGTAAGGTGATAGAGGGAGGGGTTTTGACTCCCCAAGGAAGTGTAGTGGGCCACCCTTGATGCAGGCCCCTCCCCTCTTCCAAAGGAGGTTCAGCTCCCGAGTCCCTATTCACAGATCTACTGCAACCAACCTATAACAAAAAAGGGTTTGCGTTGCAAATAGATGTTTGGGGGCTGTGCTGGGGAGATTGGGGACTCTTTTCACACAGCAGTTACTTTTTGGCACACATACTATAAATCCAGCCATACCAATCACTGGATCCCAGCCATGGAGTCCTAAACGGACAGGCATTTTGCTTTCTCGAGCAGCCAAGGGAGGCTGACTCAAGTTCTTTTCATTCAGCTGGATATTGTCTTTGTTGGCCGACCATGCAGCGGGGTGTTTTTCTTCATTCAGCTAGGTGTTATTGATAGCCTCCCATGCGTAGCACCTCAGCTGGGCAATTATCATCCTGATGGAAGTAATCTAAGGGATGGAGTGGATCTACAAAAGGGAGGGAGATGTAGGCAACCTGTTGAAGAGCTGCACACCCAAAGAAAAGTGCTTGCACAAGTTGGTTGAGAAGGTAGGGCGGTGGACTTCAAGTCCTCACCAATTATGGAAAATAATTTTCATGTACCCCTACTATTTTAAGAGCAAAAAACACATAGAAAATGAGATTTTCATGGGCCAAAAATAGCAAGTACTTGCATAAGTAACTTTCTATTTGAAAGAAGGTTAAGATTTGTGGAGGTTCCTTAAAAATAGAGGTAAAAACTCTATGGGGAGGAAACTTCTACGAACATTCCCCAAACATCTTTTATTCAGCCACCTATTTTCTTCACCTAAGTAGCTGTACATGTATGTGTACATATATATGTATATGTATGTGTATGTGTACATGTACATGTAGATGTGTATGCGTAAATACGCATAGCGTATGCATAGGTGTATGCTTGTGCGTGCATGTGCACGTGTGCGTGTGCGTGTGTGTGTACGTGTACGTGTACTGAGTAGCTGTACATGTATGTGTACATATATATGTATATGTATGTGTATGTGTACATGTACATGTAGATGTGTATGCGTAAATACGCATAGCGTATGCATAGGTGTATGCTTGTGCGTGCATGTGCACGTGTGCGTGTGCATGTGCGTGTGCGTGTACGCGTACGTGTACGCGTACGCGTACGCGTACGTGTACATGTGTGTATGCATGTGTGCACATATGGATGTATGTGTGTATGTGTATACGTATGTGTATATGTATGTGTATGTGTATGTGTGTGTGTGTATGTGTATGTGTATGTGTGCATGCGTGTGTGTGTGTGTGTATGTGTATGTGTGTGTATGCACGAGCACATGATGTGTGCGCTTGCATGTAGGTGTGTGTCTATGTCTATGTCTATGTCTATGTCTATGTATAAGTGTATGTGTATGTGTGGATGTGGGGGTATGTGGATGTCGGTATATGGATGTGTGTATGTGTACGTGTATGCGTATGCGTACAAGTATGTTTGTGTATGTATATGTGTTTATGTATGCTATGCGTATGCGTATAAGTGTGCGCATGCATATAAGTGTGCATGTGCGTATGCGTATAAGTGTGTTTGTGTGTGTGTGTGTGTGTGTGTGTGTGTGCGCGCGCGCACGCATGTGCGTGGGCGTGTATAAGTGTGTCTGTGTATGAGTATGTGTCTGCATGTCTGTGTGTGTATGTGTGTGTATTTGCACACTCGCACACACATATATGCATATGCATATGCATATGTATATGTACAAGTCTGCAAATGCCTAGAGGATTGGACATGTGCAATTCATGTTGACGGGGATGGTTTATGCCTCGAGCAGGGAGTTTTAAGAGGTCTTTAGGGGCTACTTTGTGGAGGACAATACGGTCTAGGCATACAAGAGACTCCTTAGGTGTGGAATGAAGAAGTCTTTCTCGACACATACGGGATTCTAAGGATTTTGGCCATTGATCAAGGTCCTCAAGGATCCATTTGATCCTACTCGTGCTCTATTGAGTGGGACGTCCATAGAGGACATTTCTTTTGAGGGTCTACGTTCTACAAAACCATCCAGGGTGACTTTGGACACGTGTTAAATTGCTCAAGGTGTTAAGGGCTATGCCTACCATGGTCTGATTGCAGCTAGATAGTCAAGAGGATGTTCATGGAGGGTTATGCCTGCTAAGATCCGAAGGATAAGCACTTGATGGCTAGTGGTAGATAGATGACTAGGGATGATATGGTTCCCCTATGGATGTATACCAGTCGCTTCCACGATGTTAGGCTTACTATGGAATGAAGAGAGGCAGCCACCTACCTCGTGGTGTGACCACACACCATGCACAGTGAAACTCTGCTGTTTACATCTTTTTCCTATACAGCAAAGAAGATGCAATATGAAATTATTCAGACCCATATTTTTTTGGAGATTGAATCTGCAAAACCGACCTCTTTGAATTCCTTGAACTGCAACCCTACTGCTACACAATATGAACGACCCATTTATGAAATACAGGAAGACTCAAAATACACAGCCTCACTATATAAGCAAATGAGAGTGCCCCACGCAAGGTCTATGACCAAACTTTGATGTACTTTTAAAATTGAAGATTTTTAAATTGCTTTGGATATCCAAAAGTAAATAGGTGAGTTTATACTAAACCCCCGTCTTTCACAATCGCATATAGACTGATAATCAGAAAATTTAGAAGCCCCATCATTGATCAACTTCCGGTTAAATTACATGCACCATCTCGTCAAAAGAACTCTGTATATCGTTCATAATCATAATACATGCCATTTTTTTAAAAGAAGTATGTAAGTTAGCATCGTTGCATTCTAATGGTAAGAGAACAATGACATGCTTCAAGATTCGTCTCTGCCTCGTTAGGCAAGCCATCATATTCATATAGCATGGAATAAGACTTACAGATTTCTTTAAAAGCGACTTAAACCCCATTGCCACACATTGCCAAACTACCTGAGCCACAGAAGATGGTGAGACTATTTGAACTTCATCTTCATCGTCTTTCGCTTCGACAGTAACATTACAATCACCACTTCTCACTGAACCCCGCCCTCTACTGTTCTCATGATTTACGTCCCGACGACGACCGGGATTCTGAACGCGCATGGAATTTCTGGAGTTCAATAGAGAGATTCCTGTGTCAAGTCTGTTCATCGCGACAGCGAAGTCCTGATAAAACAGGACTCAAGAGGCCAAAACAAAAATTCCCCTGTAATAAATATGGAGGAGCGTTCAGGACGTCATGTGTTAGCCAGGAACAGGAGCTTTCTGTAAAGCCTCGCGTATGCCAGTAAATCATAGACTGCACGTCGTCCTACCGCATCTTCACGAAGAGAAGTCGAAAGGCGTAGGTACCAGGCACCAACGAAGGAGATGCTCGAAGCTTCGTATTATCAAGGTGATGCACTTTCTTTTTTAAAAGGACGTTCGATCTTTCGATTCACTCTTCCTCATAGCTTGAATGATTGGAATTTCCGAATCCCGAGTCTCGACTCCCAGATTCGAGCCTTTCTGGTTATGAGCCCTCAGCCAAGCCGAGGATTTTCTGGTTATATCTCTTTCTGTTCAGTGTTTATAAGAGTGCAATAGCAGGTGCAAGGCAGCATACGCTCAGGAGTCGGCGCTGTTACCTCCGCTGGGGAACGTTGTCACACCCCCCTGCTGGCTGCTATAGCTAACAAGCTTGAATCTTCTTCAAGCTCGTGAGTCAAGCTTTGCAAAGTAAATGTTTAGTGACTTAATCTTTTCACATATGCTTTCATCATACATAAAAGGTACATCAGTTTTAAAGTAAGTTTAGGTTCTTTAAGGCGTTCTTCATATAGGCAAGTTTTTCTACTTGTAGCAGAATGAATGGGGCGCGCCTCTCGTATAGAATGAAAATTTTTAGTTGCAATACATGAAAACAAAGTAGCAAGGAAAAAGAGGGCAAGAGGATTGCATTGTCTACAAGCGAGATGTTATTGGTGACAAAACTTCATACAAATTGCAATCGATCTTGAAAATTCATGAAATCCCATTTTATTCTTTTTCTTCTTCATGAGAGTATAGAATGTATGATAAAAAAGCACATGGTTATTTATGTTATAGTAATATATGTATCCAAAGATCATATAAAATATGCTTTTGTTGAGCTATTGGTTATGAAAAATACCAATGCAAAATGTATTTGTGATGTTTTCAGTGAAATTTTTAAATGAAAATATGTTAGGCATCCATAAGATGATTGTAATTGCCATAGATGGAGCATATCGAATGATTGGACATAAGACAAGTGTCCTTTCTCATTATCAAGAGTCCATGCATCATATCATGGATGCACATTGCATTTCTCATGGGTAGCTCTTGACATGAAGGATGGATTTGTGACACATCCATAAATATTTTCTTTTATGGACAAGGTTGCCAATAAAGTATATTCATTGCTTAGGAAAATCTTATAAGCAACATGATATGATATGTTGGATACAAGAGCTTTGTAGATTCATGGAGTAAGATGGCTCTCAATGGTCCAAGCTATGGAAAGGCTCGTAAGTATCATGCATGTTATCCTTCATCAATAAGAACATGATGAAAAGCAATGGTATAAAACCATAACTATCTTTGCAAT
>CM035425.1:89360667-89368167 GCA_020310875.1 Ceratopteris richardii | reverse complement strand
TTGATAAGAAGCATGCGGAGATATTGGTTGCAGGGATGTGGAGAAAAGGTTTCACTTGAAAAAGGCCATTGTACTTTTGATGTTGGAGGATACTTTATCATCAAGGGTTCTGAGAAGGTCTTGATAACACAAGAGGAGAAGTCCAGAAGGCTTAATTGCACCTCCTTACGTAATGGTAGGGGTCTTCATGCAAGATATCCCTTGGCAAATAAGGGAATTACATCACCTTTGTATGTGCTCTCAAGGCATGCGCCATTACTGGTGAATTGGAACTGGGGCAAGAGATACACATCGAAACCATCAAGGAGGATTATCACTCAACCGAGAAAGTTGGGAATGCATTAGTAGAGCTATATCTGAAATGTGGATTATTGGAAGAGGCATTGGATGTATTTTTTGGGCTTGCTGAACGTGATGTTTTCTTATGGACTAACATTCTTTTAGGCTTTACAGAATATGGCTGTGATGAGAAGGCATTGAGTTGCTTGGAGTGGATGCAACTGGATGGTGTGAGCCCTAGTAGTGCAACTTATGTGTGCAGTTTGAAAGCCTGCGGACCAGCAGCAAATACTGTACGCCAATTACATCTTGAAATTACGAAGAAAGGTTTTGAGGACAATGACCGTGTTGGTAATGTTCTAGTGGACATGTATGGAAAGTGCAGCTTGCTAACAGATGCCCATTGTACTTTTGAAAGGTTGCCATCACAAGATGTGATTGCATATACTGCTCTTAATTCGGGATATGACGAGCATGGGTTTGTTCAAAGGGCCCTTGAAATTTTGAACCTCATGGTTCAGAAAAGGGAGTGGGGCTCTGACGAAAAAAAAAACCAGAAAAGGGGGGCGGCTGATCTTGCTAAAAAAGGTGGCTGGAGTTTAATTTTTTGGGGGCTGTTGTTTTGTTCCCATCCGTAGAAGGGGGGAAGTTCTTAAGGGCTGACATCTCTCAGAGGAGTGGCCCCCCCATTTTGTTTTTCTTTTTTGGTCTTGCTTTCGTGGTGCTCACACATATCAGAAGACAGGAAGAGCAGACGAGGGGTGCGCGAAAAAGGGCCACAACGGTTGCAGGCATTGAAGACGGGGGGGGGTTTCGTTTTGTCGGTCTCCTTCTTATTTTTGGGGGCACTGTTCATTTGGAGGAGCTCTCGTAGAGCAGGGAGGACGCCTATCTATACCGCTCAAGGATTTACTGCACGTAGGGGAGTTTTTCTCTTTTGGTTCGTGCGTTTTCAGATCCCCTGGGAGAGCGGAGAAGGACGGGGAAGAGAGGGGAGATTTTCTAGTGCCCATATATCTGAACGAGAAGGAGGCCAAGAACAGGAATTTTTAATCTGGCAAATTCTGGCAGTAGCAATTCACGAGGGCTTCTGAGCACAATGGGGTGTTGCTGAAGATTTTAGAAATCGGTTGTGGATGGCTGCTCCCGATTTGCTCTCCGACACCCGTACAACGAAGACAGAGAGAAAGTTTCTTTCGATGGGCGAAGGGGAATATCCTGTGCACTGTGGGGCTGGAGGACATATCTGAAGTGGAGGGGGTGTAAGCCGGCTGTTGCGTTCTCAAGATAGAAGGGGGGGGGGTTCTTCTTATCTCTCGAGGCTGTTTGGTTGCTCTGAAATAATGTCAGAGCTGGATTCGTCACTCTTCAGTTTCTGAAGGCGGGCCCTAGAAGAACTTCAATCACAGAATACATTCTGCTTGTAATGGAGGGAAGAAAAAATGTCTGCGTCAAGGAGGGTGATTTCCCCTGCGATGAAAGCCGGTGAACAAATGGGAACGGTATGTATGTATGGAGAACAATAATTTTCTACTCTCTACTAAATTATGTACTGGAAGTTTGCGGAAAGATGATTTCTCTTTTGGGAGATGGAAGACTCTCAAGAATGCCTGCATGTTTGAATGATCTCATGGGTGATTCATTTTGTATACGCTGTTAGAATGGATGCAAGATTGGGTTGATCCTTCTTTACTCATCCGCTCAAATTTTTTGATCTGTCCTTCTTGCAGTTGTCAACTCTTGCTGTAATACTATGCATTGACTCTCCTTATATAAAGGGAATAAACCACCGGCGTTATCATTAATGATATTTATCTCTCACAAGGAATTGAGAACACAAACTATCACACATCAAAGATAACTAGAGCTCTTTCTGCATCTATGAAAAAATGCGATAATGTGTGTGTGTGGCGCATGTGTCTTCACACCTGTGTGACATAATATGCATGTGCATGTGAGGTGTACTCCTACATTGCAACTAGATTATGCAAGAATTTGGTCTATTGATATCACCCCATATGCACTTATTTCCCTTGCACTTTTTACTTTGCATCCTTTCTCATTGACTGCGAACATGTGATTCAGTGGTTGTTAGAAGGAACTGTTTTGTATCATGTCCTGGAAACTGTTTCAGTATTTACATGATACATAAGCTATACATAGAATCAGCCATGCGGGTGGTGCGGTCCTGGTTTTCCTTTGATAAGACACAAATTTTGTGGTACACAAAAAAAGGGGAGGGGGGGGGCCTAAAAGAGAAGACAAGAGAGCATGAGAATTAATGAGTGAATTTGCCTAATGAGGGAAAGAGTCAGTGAATTAAGTGAGAGCGATGTTATTACGTGTAAGAGATACAGAGAATGTGGGGTTTTGTATTGTAGATATGAGGATATTATGAGAACAATTGGATACATGGAAGAGTTAATGCATGCTGATAGGATCGTATGCAAAGGAATTGCTTTGTGTGTTACAAAGAGGAGAAGAAATAGGGAAAATGAAGAAATAGAGACAAAGCTAGATTAGGGGAGAAAGGGATAAGGGGCGATTAGAGAAAAGGCTGAGAGGGAGATGGAAGAGAGTGAGTGAAATATATGATGAGAAGAAGGAGGGGGCTATGAGGTTCAAGTCAGATCGGGGTTTAGACTAGGATTCAAGACCTTCTATGGATTAAAGAGATGCCTAGGAGACTATAGGGTCTAGTTGACATCGAGGTTAGAACCAAATTTGACTTGGGCTGGAAACAAGCTGTGAAGCTAAGGTTTGCTTTTGAGATTGGAGTTTGGAATTCAGAGTACAATTAAATTATTGGGTTTATTGACAACCTAGTAAGTGAAAATTCGGGTTCGAGGAGGTGGAACGTGAGAGAAAGAGGAGGAAGATGCAAGGAAGTGGGATGTGCGTGAGGAGCATGTGCGAGTAAGGAAAGAGTGAAGGAGAAGGAGTGTGTTAGTGCTTGAGGATCAATGAGTGTGAATGCATAAGAGTAGGGTACGTGGTTGAGAATGTGAAGTTTCCAAAATTGAGGGACAAATTGTGGTCTCCAAGCAATCCGGGGTGACAAATTCCAAGGAAATTAAGCAAAAGGTAAGTTGGTGTAGGCATTTTTCCTTGGGCTACGAGGCAAATATTTTGGTGCGTTTGCCGGGAAGCATATGAGCTAGTGCATTGACATAGGAAGAATTCCTTGAGAGATAATTGTGGGCTCTAGGTAATCCAAGTAGACCGATTCCGAGGTGTTTGAGCAAAATAAAGGCTTTCGCAATCATCTTTTCCGTTGGCTTTAGAGCCTGTTCAGGGGAGACTCTACAAAAATTCACCATGCAATATATGTGCTCTCAATAACGACACTACGGAAGAATGCTACAAAAATACAAGGAACAAGAGGGGAAGAGGCTTCTAAAGAGGAAGCTATGGACAAGATAGAGGTAGGTACAACAATGGTGGAAGAAACTACAACCATAACTCCAATCAAGGCTACAACAACAACAACAACAACAACTATCAAGGAGGCTTTAGAGGAAGAAGGGACTTCAACAACTATACTGAAGATCAAGAAAACTCTCTGCTCATCATGAACATGACATCCAAGCAAGGTAAAGATGATGAGCATCTTTTCTACATTGACTCACGTTGTTCCAATCATGTGGCAAGAAATATAGCACTATTATCTAATCTGAAGAACCCAAGGGGAAGCATGAAGTACAAACAGGTGATGACACTAAGCATTCAGTCAAGCAAATTGGAAATGTAAAAACATCTGATGGTAGTATGAACCTTTTGAGCAAAGTTCTGTACGTACCTACTATAACCAAAAACCTAATAAGTGTTGGGTGTAGAGAAAGGTCTACAAGTTAGGTTCACTAAGCATGGAGCATATGTGGAAGACCCCCAACAAGGATTCAAAATTATTGCCAAAGGTGAGAAGTTAGGTAGATTGTTTACTTTTGAAATTGAAGACACAATGAACATAGCATTATTCAGTTATAGAGATCAAACCTTATTTGAGTTGGAAATATGGCACAAGAAGCTAGGGCACATAGGAGTGAGAACTCTGAAGCAAATTTGCAGGGATCAAAGTGTGCTTGGCATTCTCAATGTGACCAAGCAGCACATGATATACAAATGTGGATCATGCCAATTTGGCAAAGCTCATAGGCAACCATTCAACAGGAAAGGATACATCCATGAAGACTATTTGGAGCTTGTACACACTGATGTGTGTGGTCCTAGCAAAGATCCATCCATCTCAGGTTCAAGGTAATATGTCTCATTTATTGATGATTACAGTAGGTGGACAATTCTCTATTTCATGAAGCATAAGGATGAGGCGTTTACATGTTTCAAGAAGTATTTGACACTAGTTGAAAACCAAACAGGAAGGAACTTGAAAAGAATCGGTTCTGATGGAGGTGGTGAGTACTTTTCACATGATTTTGATCTATTTCTATAGGACAGAGGCATAAAGAGGGAAGTAATAACCAGGTATACTCCTGAATTAAATGGAGTGGTAGAAAGAAGGAACATATTAATTGTTGAAGCAGCTAGCTCTATGTTAAATGAGAAAAAATTACCTAATTATTTATGGGCAGAGGTTGCATCTACAGCTACCTATTTGGTCGATAGGCTTCCATCCAAATCATTGGATGGTATGACACCATATGAAGCATGGAATGGAAGGAGACCATTATTGGATCATTGCAAAATATTTGGGTGCATTGCATATGCACACATCCCATCACAAATTAGAGGGAAGCTTTACCCTAAGGCTGAGAAATGTATATTTATTGGGTATGATCAAAATAAAAAAGGATATAGACTTTATAATCCCACTAACAAGGCATTCATAGTTAGTAGGGATGTAGTTTTTGATGAGAATAATTCATGGTTTGAAGATGATTGCAGGAAAGTCAGGTTACCATATGACTTGGAAAATGATTTTCCAACCCTCACTCAAGAATATCAACACCAAGCAAAGGACATCAACTCAAAAGATGAGGAGCAGATTGATTTCAAAGATTGGAAGTCGAGGCAAGCTCAAATGCAAGGAATTAGAGGATCTACCTGAGTCTTCCAATCAAGCTTTAAGGAGATCACAAAGAGAAAGTAAGAAGCCTATAAGGTATGGATATGATACCTCCTTAGTCACAAAGCACTCTGTGTACATCACTAAAGATTCAATGATAGAGGAGCCTTCTTCATTTGAAGAGGCTAAGAAGAAGAAAGAGTGGAAAGAAGCCATGCAGGTTGAAGTGGAAGCATTGTAGGAAAACCACACATGGGATCTAGTTCCCAAGAAGCCACATATCAAGGTAATTGGTTCAAGGTGGATATACAAAATTAAAAAGAACTTTGATGGCTCTATAAACACGTACATGGCAAGATTAGTGGCAAATGGATTTGTCCAAACACATGGAGTAGATTATGAAGAAACATTTTCACTTGTGGCAAAGATGCCAACAATTGGGGTATTGGTGAGTCTTGCTGCATCAAAAAATTGGAATTTATATTAGTTAGATGTCAAGTATGCTTTTTTAAATGGTTGGATATAAGAGGAAGTGTATATGGCACAACCACCAAGTTCTAATGATGAAGAAAAAGCAGGTTATGTATGCAAGCTCAGAAAAGCACTCTATGGTCTCAAACAAGCTCCTAGAGCTTGGAACCATAGGCTTGTTACCTATTTGTAGGATCAAGGCTTTGTGGCAAGAAAAGTAGACTCTTCTTTATTTGTTAAGAAGAATAAATCATAGGGCATCTACTTGTGTGTCTATGTAGATGATATCATTATTACAGGTAATGATTCAGATGGTATCAAGCAGGTAAAAGCTGAGTTGATGAAGGAATTCAAAATTAGTGATCTAGGGTTATTAACTTACTTCCTTGGATTAGAACTTCTGTATACAGATTCAAGTACATTCATCACACAAAGGAAGTACATACTTGATATGTTGGTAAAGTTTAAGATGGAGAACACTAAAGTTGTAGATATTCCTATGGAGATCAACCATAAGCTAAGTTCACATGAAAGTGAACTGCTTGAAGATGTTACAAGCTATCAACAACTTGTGGGTAGTCTTAATTATGCAACTTTGACAAGAGTAGATATTGATTATGCAGTAAGTACATTAAGTCACTTCATGCATGTACCAAGGAAGCCACACTTAGAAGCTGCAATGAGGGTGCTTATATATCTAAAGGGTACAATGAGTGAGGGATTGTTGTACCCCTTTACTTCTGACATAGATATAAAGATGTATTATGATGCAGATTGGGCTAGCTCCAAGGATGATAGGAGGAGTACTTCAGGCTACCTATCTTTTGCAGGTTCAAAACTCATATCATGGTCATCCAAGAAGCAACCAAATGTGGCCTTATCTTCCATAGAAGCACAATATAGAGGTTTGGGAAATGCAACTCACGAAGCTATGTGGCTTAAACAATTGTATGCAGATTTGGAGATACATTTCTACACTGTATCTCGAGGTTTAGAGATCATATTCATGCATTTTCATTGAGAAGAGGAGCTCACCTCATAGACCACTTTTTCCACACTCATTAAGCAATGATTTATTGCCAATGACATTGTACTTTTACATGATCTAATTCATACATGATCATTACTTCTTATTCTCATATCTCTGTCACACTCCATCAAAACAGTGAACTTGTCTGAGCTCTTTCTCAGTATATAGTTTATCATTTCTCTTGATTTTAGGCATGATATCTCAATCATACTATCTACTTTAAACCTACAAATTTTCGTTAATAATTGTTCACGCGATCGTTAGATATTAATCAATCATTGCTCATTGGACTTTGATTGTCAAGGCTTGTAACAGTCGGGGTAGATGCTTAACTAACCAAGCATATTTCTCTGCATATAATTTATCATTTAAGAGGATTCCACTCATGATTGGTATCTTCTTAAACTAATTAAAGTTCCCCAAAAGCAATTTTATCAATTGCTGTTGTACTCAAAGAATGATGCAAAACTCTAAGTACGTGTCTCAACCAAAATAGCAAGTTTTGAAGATTAGATCATATGCCAACCTATCTGTTCTGATCCTATCATTAGTGCATTATCTTCTAAGCAACATACATGATTACTTATGCTTGTTAGCTAGCGAAAGAGGCCCACAACACTCTACAGCCATCACTTATAGCAAGTGCAAAGCACATTTTAGCTACACCAACTTATCTCTTGTGATTATCCACCATCTC
>CM035425.1:89298167-89338167 GCA_020310875.1 Ceratopteris richardii | reverse complement strand
TGTCCAAGGGTATCTCTGGCACTGTTCTATGAGATCCTACCTGGGAACGGGGTTTTGCTACCTCTGGCACTTGATTGGCTACATGTTTCCATAGTTCTAGCCTAACCTTGAGCAGCTCTTCTAAAGTGAGATTGCACTGCACTTTAGTGTTCTTTACAACCATTGTGTTCCTAGGTATGATAGAGTCTTCGTTTCTTACCATGACCGTGGGTGCTCTCATGCAAGTAGACTTAGTTTCCCATGGGCCTGTGAAATGGGGTAGTTCCTGTAAGGAGTTAGACTCGAAGTCTAATCTCTCATGAGATTGGGCACTCTCTTGCTCTCCATAAATGGAAGGAATGTCTTGTGGGAATTGATCATGCGCGTCATCCACAAGTTCAATGGAAGGAGGAACTTCACTCTCCTTAGCCCATTTCTCTTCTTGAATCTCCCTCAGGAACTCTAGTGAATATCTATTCATGGAAGAAGAGATGTCTGGTTCAATGGAATTAGGCACATAAGCTTCTTGGGGAGGAATGCTTATTCTTTCACTTGCCTTGGCTCTTCCTTGGGATATGTCTTCCTTACCAGATCTTGCAATTATGCTCTCCAACTTCTCCAATATTCCATCAAAGTGCAATTGTGCCTTAGCTGAGCAAGAGTAGTTGAAGAGGCGACTGGCTTCAAACATCTTCTGAGCCAACGCTACCATTTTAGCACAAAGCTTGGTTCTCTCTATCTCTAGATCAGCTCTAGGGTAGCATCTGTCATGATCTATAACATTTGGCCCTTCTTGGATTTTGGCCTGATATGCTTTAAGCATCATGTCTATGTCCTCTGGAGTGGGGTCAGCAAATACTGATCCTACTCTAGGAGGTGGTGGAATTGGATGAGGTGGGATGGAGGGTGATGGAGAAGGTGATAGGGATGGAGGTGGTGGTGGTGGCATGTGAGAGTTTGGTTGAGAGGTGAGTTCAACAATTTTGGCTTTTGTTTCTCTTATGCTTTCTTCTAATTTGCTCATCTTCTTAGACCATTGTCTTTTCATCCTTTCCCTACTATCTTTCCAAGATCTTGTCCGTTTCTTGGCTACACTCTCAGTTTCACTAATCTCGACACTCTTCTCTTGGCCTAAACCTTGGTTCTGCTGCAATGCCTGAGCTCTGGTGACCACTTGCACCGGTGGAGTGGAAGTCACACTCCCTGAAGAGTCTACAACTAACCCAATAATGTTAATAGGAGTGATTTTTGGCATATTATTGGGATTCTTTGGGCAATCTCATAAGAGATGCTCCTTTCCGCAATCTTGACAAAAGCCCTGGATTGTCACTGACTGGGGTTGTGTAGGTGCAGACATGGGGCAATCACGAATGAGGTGATCTCCCTGACATCGGTAACACGGTCCTCTTGGAAAAGGAGGTCTTACGTGCATAGGTTGAGGTCTAGAGTTGGGGTTTGCTACATGACATTTGCATACTCTGGCTCCCAACTAGGTTCACTCGGATCTTCATAGTTATATGACTCGTTATGCTCAGGTGACTGCATGTAGTAAGCTTGTGAGCTATCAATGTGAGTAGAGTCAAAACTATGATCACTAAGGTCACTTTCTGACAGTAATGGTGGTACTGGCACTATGGCTCTATTCAGATTTTCTTTTGAAGCTGCATACTTTACCGGAATCACATTAGCTAGGGTTCGAGGTTGCTGAGCTAACACAGGTTGAGGCCTTTGTTGGTTTTGATAGGGTTGCTGACAAGGTTGTTGTGGTCTTCCATATTGTTGTGGTGGGTACTGGTTTTGGTATCTTCCTTGTTGAGGGTATGGTTGTGGATATGTTTGCCTAACTGCTTGCTTATTGTATGGGCAATCTTGTGCGGTGTGATTAGTGTATCTCCGTTCTATGGTGTAGTACTGGCTACTAGGATGCACTTGGGGTTGAGCCATAATGGGACATACATTCGCCATATGGTCACCACCACAAGTATAGCATCGCTTCACTGGTGCAAATCTTGGTATTGGTTTGTTGGAGACACCTAGTTTTTGAGCTACCTTTTTTGCAAGTTCCTCAATAGATGTGGATTGCGTACAATTGAGGCTAGTAGAACTATCTGAATCTTTGTAGATTTTTGAAAGCTCCAATTCCTCCCCTAGGTTATCCTCAATGTCGATGCACATACCTACACACTCTTCTATGGTGCTAGGGTCCTTCAAGTACACATATGATCTCAATTTGGTACTTAGCAGTCCATCCAAAAATAAAGCCACTTGTTTGGCTGGTGTGGGTAACTCTGGAGCAGGGCATCTCTCTAGGTATTGCCTAAACCTTCTTCCTGCAAGTCTAACCGTCTCCTGGGGGGTCTGCTTGAAGCTATGAATAAGTGAGGAAGTATTATGCCTTATGCCACTCTTAGAGAATTTGGTAATGAATGCCTCTAGAAGTTGGTCTATGTTCCTTAATTGTCTTTCATTTAGTGGTTGAAACCATGTAAGGGCTGTGTTCCTAAGGGTTAGACCAAAAGCATTGTACTGCGTGAAGAGATCCTCAACTTGTTCAGCTCTCAAGACTTGTCTAAACTTGGCCACATGATAACTCTGAAGTTTGATAGGGCAGGTACAAGGTAGGTTTTAGCAGTACCACCTCACTTTCTTGAGGTATCCATCCATCTCTTCCAACATTCCATATCTTCCAAGCTTTCTTCATCACTTACAAGAAAATGCAAGAAATCCTCAATAAATGAAATCTCATCCACATGCTCTTTACATGATTCCTTGAGGTTCACAATGGGAGACTTCTTCTTGAGCTCCTCGTTTCCTCCTTGCTTTTATGGTACCTTTGAGAGAAAGAATTCCATTGATTTGACAAGAATTAGGCAAGAAATACTTCCCCTTTTCTTTGTTGGCCTTTTTCCTACAAGAATTTAATTTCAATGGCTAAAATGCTCCCCCAAGATTATAACATTAACATTGTGGACTTCACACCATCCTCAATATCAACAATGGTCCTTCTTGCACCTAACAAGGTTTGCCCTTCCTCTGCGGATGGTATTACTTGCCTTTTATAGGCTTGCCACTCTCTTTGGTGGTCTTACTAGCCTCAACCTTTCATTAGACCTTCACTTGGCCTTTGGTGTTTCTTGCACCTAACAAGGTTTTTCATTCAGCTTGGGATGGTCTTACTTGCCTTTACACAAGCTTGCAACTCTCTTTGGTGGTCTTACTAACCTCAACCTTTCACTAGAACTTCACTTGTTCTTTGGTGCTTCTTGCACCTAACAAGGCTTGTCATTCCTTTTGGGATGGTCTTACTTTCCTTTACATAGATTTTCCACTCTCTTTGGTCGTTGTACTAGCCTCAACTATTGACTAGAACTTCACTTGGTCTTTGCTTGGAACTTAACACCACACACAATGTGGATTTTTCTTTGCCCTTTTCATCAGCACTTAGCTTTGCAAATGGAATTCTTTACCTTCTTTTGCTTCATACAATTTGTCGCACATCTCTAGGGCGACTCTTCCTTCTATCTTGCACTTTTCTTGTGCTCCTTGAACCTTGGAGAATTTCTTCAAGTCCTTGTTGAGTCTTCAACACTTTAAGGTAGTCATTCTTTGGATTCTTCTATTCCTCCTTTTTCGGGAACCTAATCCTAGGCTTCAAGCTTCTTTGTTATCTTCTCATTGTCCATCCTTGGTTTGACCACCTTCAGCTTTGGCTCTAATCTTCAAGTCTTCAAAAGTTCAAATGCACACACTATGTGTTTTAGAAGCTTTTAGCTTGAGCTCCTTCATTCACTTTGGCCCCAAACTTTATGTCATTCATCTTGAGCATAAACAATCATTCATCTTGAGCATAAATTCACAAGCATGCATACACAAACATGTCCAATGCATACACTTTTTGCACCAACTAAGAAGCATATAATGATATCCTCAAGCTTACATATAAGCTTCAATCTTTGGTCATGTATATAATAGCATATTGCACTTAATTAAATTGAATACAATATCTAAAGCATACAATCCTCGTATACAACTAGATGTAATTGCGCACCCAAGATTCTTTGCTTGAATCTTCCTCTTCTTGTATAGGGTGCTAAAGCTCAAGCCAAGTGATAAGTACCACTTATAGCAAGATTCAATGATCAGTCATATGTAGAGAGAGTAGGACAAGAGAGTGTATGGCTTCAAATAACATAATCAACAAAATTTTCTTACATACAAAAGCTTGAGTGTTGCGTACTCCATGTAGCATCCTATGATAATAGCTCCATGTTTTTCTTTGGTTTCTCTATGCCTTTTTCAAGTGATCTTCTTTGTGCAACTATAGGATCCAATGCCAATGCTTGATACCAAAGCTCTAGTACCAAACATGGAGAAATTTCACTCCAATATGCACAATCAAAGTTATCAAACCACTTTTAGAAACTATCCTATCAGATACCTGCTTAGTAAAACCTGATTCAATCACAAGTTAGATATCGAATGACTCTGCAATGTTGTCCAGACAGAATGGACCCTACAAAATTTCTAACAAGCTAAAGATTATTCCATTTGGATTTCAAATGATCAAGTAACTAACTGCCCAAAGATAGACAACCTACATCTTTGCTTCAAAGGCAGACAATTATTTCTAAGCAAAACTCAGAAGCAAGTACTTCTCACCAACCTACGAGATCCCAAAGGCTCATTGAGAAGCAACAATGTGAAAAAACCCACTATGTTAATTATGCACTTATGCACTAGCTTCAACAGATTCTAAAGCCTTCCAATTTCAAAGAAGCTCAAGTTCAACCTGAGTGGGAAGGAGTTATGAAGATAGAAATGGATGCAACTGAAAAGAACAACACTTGGACACTTGTTTTAGAGCCTACAAATCATCAAGTTATTGGGGTTAAGTGGCTATACAAAGTTAAGTATAAATTAGATGGAACCCTGAACAATTACAAAGCAAAACTTGTAGCTGAGGGTTACTAGCAACAACATGGCATTGATTATGAAGAAACCTTTGGCCAGACTACAAGGTTTATGACTGTAATAGTCATTATTGCATTAAATGCACACTTTAAATGGCCGATTTACCAAATTAACATCAAAAGTGCTTTCGTAAATGGTGATCTTCAAGAAGAGGTATATGCAGAACAAACTGAAGGTTTCAAGATTAAATGCAAGGAAGATCATGTAAACAAACTTCACAAAGCTATTTATGGACTTAAGCAAGCTCCTAGGACCTAGTATGAAAAGATCCACAAGTTCTTTGAAGCTAAATGATTTCAAAGGAGCATTGCCAATGCTAACTTATACATATACCAGAAAGAGTCCTTAGTGGCAATGATCATCCTATATGTAGATCACTTGATCTTGAAAGGTTGAGATGACGAGCGCATCCAATTCATCATCAGAAAGCTTCACCTTGAGTATTCCATGAAAAATCTGTTGGAGATGGATGGATACCTCAAGGAAGTGAGGTGGTATTGCTAAAACCTACTTTGTACCTACTCTAATACACTTCAGAGTTATATAGTAGGCCCTTTCAGCTTGCAAATGACACCAAGAAAGTACCTATGTACTTTGGAGTTGATGCTTGAAACAATTGAATCAAAACAGACTATTTCATGAATAGCTAGTGTCACAAAACTTGCTATTTTAGACCATACACCTACTAGTTCTTTTGCTCAGAGCTCACAATACAGTAAGAATTGATGAAATTCCCTTTGAGGGAATTCATTTCGCTTAGATAGCTAATGATTGCAAGTGGAATCACTTAAAATGATAAAATATGCTCTGAGAAATAAGTTTAGCAATCCAAAGCTTACCCCCGACTTTTTAGGGACTAACCAGTACATGGCCAATGTGCACTCCGATGATGATTTCTCCCAGATGGCTAAACCAAATGCCTTGAGATTTAGATAGCATAAAGTAGCCTTCAAGCTGGTTCCAAAGCCAAAGATTATTAAAAATGGTTGAGTATTCATTGAGATATAACCAGAGAAAGTTGACTATTCTGAGTAGTCATAGCAGAGGAGTGGACAGAGATGTTCAATGAACTATATGTATTATAAAACATGATAGTACAAGATCATTGGCATTGTAATGATGCTCACTGATGATGGACTGAGTGGGCTATGGTGTGAGCTACTCAAGTCCTACAAATGATCAAGAGGAGAGCTCTAAAAATGAGGCCACATAGTCGCAAGATTATTACAATGTCTTTTATAAGAAGTTCTTCTAAGTTTGAATTTGAATTCAAACTTGGCTCCAACCAAAACATTACTCCAATAATTTAAGAGTTATTCTCTCATTTGAAACTCATAACTAATATTCTTCCTAATTGCACGAGATACAAGCCTTTACAAGATTCTTCCAAGATTTTAATCTTTTACAATGGTAGATGACCAAGTGATTACAAGATAAGGTTCACATGCATCATCAAGTGTGAGTTGCACACATTGTCTTCTAAGACAAGTCTATAGGATTGATTATTTGCACCAATAGCTCCCCCTCAAGCCAAACATCTTGGCTTGCATTGCTTCATCAATCTTCTTGAATATCTTGCAATCCAATAATGGTTTTAAACCTACAAAGTTTAGTACCACAAAGTGCTTTGGTTAACAAATCAGCACACTGCATAGTTGTAGACACATATGCTAGTTGAATCTCTTTGCTCAAGAGTTTCTCTCTAACATAGTGATAGTGCACTTCTATATGCTTGGTTCTTGCATGATAAATGGGATTGGATGCAAGATGCAAAGAACTGGTGTTATCACCAAAGATCATTGGTGAATGAGTGTGAAGTCCCAAATCTGAGTAAAGTAACCTAATCCAAATAGCTTCCTGTGTAGCATTTGCTAATCCCCTGTATTTAGCCTTTGTTGAAGATAGAGCAACAGATGGTTGCTTTTTAGAAGACCGTGAGATAGGTTTATCACCTGCAAAAGATAAATATCCAGAAGTACTTCTTCTGTCATCCTTACATCCTGCCCAATCTGCATCTGAGTACAACTGTATATCCAAATCTGATGTGCATGGGAAGTAAAGACCTTGATTTTGAGCACCTTTGAGATACTTCAAAATTCTTTTAGCAACTTCCAAGTGATCTACTCTAGGTTTATGCATGAATTGGATTAGAACACTTACTCCATAACATATGTCAATCCTTGTTCATGTTGCATCGTTTAGACTCCCAACTATGCTTTGATAACCTGCAATGTCTTCAAGCAAATTACCTTCATAAGCACTCAATTTATGATTTACCTCCATAGGGGTTCCAACTACTTTTGCATCCTCCAAGTGGAACTTCTTCAACATGTCCTGCATATATTTCCTTTGAGTGATGTAGATTCCAGAGTTAGTGTATACTAACTCAAGTCCAAGAAAATATTTCAAAAACCCTAGGTCACTGATCTTAAACTCCTGCATCATCTGGTCTTTGGTTTGTTTGATGCCATTGGCATCAATACCTGTAAGAATGATGTCCTCAACATATACACATAAATATATCATTTTTGAATTACTCCTCTTGACAAACAGAGAAGAATCTGCCTTGCTCATCATGAATCCTTGGTCTTGAAGATAGGTTGTTAACCTATGGTTCGATGCCCTAGGTGCCCACTTCAAACCATAAAGAGCTTCCTTCAATTTGCATACATGATTTACCTTGTTTGGATCTTCATAGCCAGGAGGTTGAGCCATGTAAACCTCCTTTGAAATCCACCTATCGAGAAAAGCATTTTTCACATCTAGTTGATACATATTCCAATTTCTAGATGCAGCTAAACTTACCAATACTCTGATGGCTCACATCTTAGCCATAGGTGAAAAGATTTCTTCATAATCTCATCCTTGTTGGTATCTTTAGGTAGTGATGTGTGTAAACACACTAGGACCATCGGGGCACTTTTTTCCCTCTTTAGGAGGTTTTTTTCCCCCAACTTATATATACGCCTATTGCCCTAACAGGGTACTTATCTTTGTACATTCTAGTGGTAATACATTCAGTATTGTTTGTTGAGCTCCAAACTTCTTCTTCTTCCTTGTGCTTATTCGCATGCTTCCATAGACGTCTAACTCCAACAATTGGTATCAGAGCAGGTCGCTGCTTCATCTAGGGTGTCGTCAACACCTCTCCTATTGTAGTCTCAGAATTGCATGAATTTTGGTGAGCATACTCAGCCTGTTTCCGAGATCAAAATAGCTTCGTTGTATGGTGCCAAAATCATGATGTGAGCTCGTTTCAGCCTCCGAATGCACTATCGTAGTGCTTCTATACGTTATTTTGTCTTTTTGTGCCAAAGGTATATACCAGTTTCGGTTTGCCAGTATAAGGATCTCAAAGTATGCTATAGGTTTAACAGAATTCATGCGGGCAGTTCTGTTCAACTTTTTGAGATACAGTCAATTTTCTGCATCAAGGTATTTTAGTCACCGGCCATGGCTAAAAGCAGTGATGTATTTCGTATGTTGATTGTTGAGGATAAGTTGGATGGTAACAACTACCCGTTGTGGGCTTATATGATGCGACATGTACTGGTTGCAAAAGGACTGTGGAACATTTTGCAGGGTGTTGAAAAACGTCCTATCACACCTACAACTATTACACTTGTAGGTACTGAAGCTGTTGTAGAAGGTGTCAAAGATGATGATATTCTGCATATTCTTATTCGTGTTGCGGGTTCTGTTACACCTAATGTACAGAAAATTCATTGGAATGGCAGAGATGCCCAGGCACATGCATTGATAGCTTTGTCTGTCAGACGTGCCATTATTCCTCACATTCGCTCTTTAAGAACAGCTAAGGATGCTTGGGATACACTTACCACATTGTACCAAGCTAGGAATGAGGCTCGTGTTGCTTACCTCCGAAAATAGTTGGAGGGTGAGCACATGAATGAAGGTGATTCTATGGATAGTTTTCTAACAAAGATCAAAGAATTGAAGGAACAGTTGATTTTGCTGATGAGGTTATGCCAGATAACTCACTTGTGCAAACCATTCTGAATGGTCTTCCTGATTCATATCAGAGTTTTGCTTCTACTTTTCGGTTGATGATGAAAGGCAATCCAAATGCCTTGTCATTTGAGGATTTAGTCTCTGTTCTATTGCAAGAAGATCAATCTAGGAAGAACAGGTCCATTATGCATGTTGTAGATCAAGCTTTCCTGGTTAGTCAGAAGGGCAAAGGAAAATGGAGCTCTTCAACTAGTAAGCAGAGATCTGCTAATTCTACACAATCAAAGAGGGAAGACAAAGATGAAAAGAAATCAGAAAAGCAGAAATTGTTTTGCAAGTACTGTAAAGGAAATGATCATATCATAAAGAACTGTCCAAAACTGGCTGCTAAAGAGGCAAAGAAGAAAGAGGCTTGAATGGTTGTTGCAGAGGCCTCTACACCAAAAATAGAGTCTACTAATCTTGTGAAGGAAGAAGAATGTGCATTTACTACTGTTTGCAGTTTTGACCCATCTTCTCATGGGTAGTGCATGTCTGCAATAGACTCAGATGTTTGGTACTTTGACAATGGGGCGACCAAACATATTACCTCGCAGCGCAATTTCTTCTCTTCACTCGAGCCTACCCCTATAGGAAATATTGTTACATGCGCCAACAACTCTTCTTATCCTATCATGGGAGTTGGTAAGATCATTTTGACTACTGCCGATGGTAGTTCTTTCACTTTGTCAGATGCTTTGTTTGTGGCAGGGATCAAGAAAAATCTATTTATCAGTTTTTGCATTAGCCAAGATTGGCTTGGTTGTGAAATTTGTTGATGACATATGTACAGTTCATGATCTGTCAAATGGTGATGTGATTATTGCTTCTGGCATTTTATGTCGTGGGCTTTATAAGCTAATAGACTATGAAAGATCTATAAATGATTCGGCATGTGTAGTACATGATTCTCAAGCTATGTCAGATGCAAAGCTTTGGCATGCACGCTTTGGTCATTTGAATTTTGCTAGTTTTCTATGTCTACAAAAATCTGAAATGGTGTCCTCTTTGCCCAAACTTGAGGCACCCGGAAACATGTTTGTGAAGGTTGTATTTTGGGCAAAATGCAACGTTCCTCCTTTCCAAAAGATGGTTCAATTTGGGCTACTCAGAAATTGCAGCTTGTACATAGTGATGTATGTGGTCCTATGCAGACCCCTTCTTTTGGAAATTATCTTTGCTTCATGACTTTCATCGATGATTTTCTAGGCATGCATGGGTATATCCATTGAAGGCGAAGTCTGAAGTGTTCATGTGCTTCGAACAATTTTTGGTTTTGGCTGAAAATTTGTTACCATGTAAAATGGGCACCCTTTGTTCTGATCGAGGGGGGTGTTGGAACTCAAGGTCAAGAATAAAGCATGGAAGTGCATCAAAGAAGTGTACATACAAGAAGGAGGAGCATGTAGGGAGCTCCAAGAAGTGTATGTCAAATTTTCAGAAGAATCCTAAAAAAATAGTGATTTTGATCACTCAAACCATTGTAAATATCATTTCACTTTTTTGCAACTCCATTTTCTTCAAGTTGAGGAGTATTAGAAGTATCATCCTACCAATTTTCATAATTTTTAGAGTTTGTTTGAGCCCTCAAATAAGCCCTGGAACCTAATTTTTAACTAGGCCAGACACTAGGTCTGGACAGAGCCAAAACTAGTAAAAAAACTATAAAAAGAGCTAGAGAGATCATTTTTGAGGCTACCTTGTTAGAGAGTGAGCTTGTTGTAGATTTGAGCTTTTGTAAGAGAACTCTTGTGTAATTGAAGCTTTCCATTGTTCCTCTCTTTGGTCTTACCGTGTGTGCGTGTGTGTGTATGTGTGTGCATGCATGTGTGCTTTCACTCACACACTTGTGCCTTCATTCACTCGTGGTCTTCATACCAGTCCTCACGTCTCCACGGATTGACAAGTAAAGGAGGTGGTGCTTATGCTTGAGATACACCAAATTTTGGCACCATTGTCGAGGAGAGAGCTTGAAGGACGAGCGTTGTGATGGTAAGTTTGTAGATTTGCGATGTTGGAAGGTAAGAAATAGTCATTTTCTATTATTTTTCTAATTTTTCTTCTCCTTCTTCATCATCTTCATCATCACCATCTTCATCCATCATCATCTTCATAGAAATCTTTCATTTTTGAGTGCATGCTCACCATTTTCACATCATGCCCTGGCATTGAGTGGAGTGCCATCCTTTCTTTGCGCAGATTATCTCTACCATTGCTGCGACGCCTGCTACTGAAACATGCTGGCCGCTCGCATGTCTTAACCGTCGTGTAGTCTTCACTCTTAATACAGTAGCTGAGGGATTCCATCTCCATCATGAGGGTTTGGTAGATGGACCTCTCTTACCGATGTCCACTACGAAAGAACTCTTTCCCCGCCACTCGTCTAATGAGTTTGCAATTCTGTGTCGCCCTGAACCGGACCGCATTGCACTCCAGTTCCTTGTCGCTGTTCTTAATCTCCAAAAACGCACATATGGCATTTCTCGCCCCTTCTACTCTATGATTGACACCGCAGCGCGAGAAACAGTTAATCTTGCTTCCTTCTTTTTCTGGCGCATTCACTGGGAATACCAGGCCGTTTCTAGGCAATTGGCTAAGAACGAGATACCCCGCACTCGCTTGCCGCACCTCCTGACCTTCCTTCTCCCGACAATTGAGGCCACGCAATGTTGGCAGTGGTCAGGGCAGTCAAGGACTTACAAGACAAGGAAGCCAACGAGAAGGGCCAAGTAGGCAAAGCAGTCAATGCAGATCTGGCAAATAGTCCTATCATTCTTCATGAAGTTGAAGTTCAAGGACAATGTGCAAGAGCACTTCAAAGAGGTGGACACACAAGAAGAAGGAGCAAGTAGGGAGCTCCAGGAAGTGTATGTCAAAATTTCAGAAGAAATCCCTACAAAAATAGTGATTTTCATCACTAAAAGCCATTGTAAATACCATTTCATATTTTTGTAGCTCCATTTTGTGCAAGCCAAGGAGTCCTTGAGCTTGAGGAGCATTAGAAGTACCTACATATCAAATTTCATATTTTTTAGACTCCGTTTGAGCCCTCAAATAGGCCCTAGAACCTAATTTTTAACTATGCCGGACACTAGGTCTAGACAGGGCCAAAGGTAGTAAAAAACTATAAATAGAGCTAGAGAGCTCATTTTTTAGGTTAGCTTCTTGTAGAATTGAACTTGTAAGAGCACTTTTGAGTAATCTAAAGTACTCCATTGTCTCTCTCTTTTTTCTTTCCTTGTGTGCGCGTGTGTGTGTATGTGTATGCATGTTAGTGTGCTTCTCACTCACACACTTGTGCCATCACTTGTTCGAGGTCTTCACACCATCCTCACGTCTTCCCGGATTGACATTAAAGGAGGTGCTACTCATCACTGAACTACACCAAATTTTGGCGCCGTTGTCGGGGATCGAGCTTTGAGGACGAGCGTGTGATGGTAAGACGTAGAGTTGAGATGTTGGAGTTATAGATATTTTCTTCACTTTTATCTATTTTCTCTTGTTTTCTTCACCCTCTTCATCACTATCATTATCATCACCATCTCCCACCTCCATCTCCATCATCGCAACATTTTCAGTTTTTTGGTCATATCACCCTTCCCATACCATTTCCCTTCATTCCACTTGTGAGAGAGAGCGAGAGAGCGTTTGCATGCTTGTGCTTTTCTGTGTTTTTTGAGATTTTTTGTAGGAATCAACATCCCCAACAGCTGCACCAGCTTCAGCAGGTACAAATTTTTGACTGTGCAGGTCTCGAGGCGTTGACCTCTGTAAATCGCGACCGACAGAAAAATTGACCTTTTTGCAAAACTAAGTGCGTAAACATGATGTTGTAGGCCTAGAGGAGCCCAAAAGTGTGTTTAAAATTTTAATATGCCTCTGTTTTTTGTCCATCGTGATTGACACATCAATCACGATCGACAAACGATGACGGACACTTGCCGACTGATCTGTCAATCACGACCGACATGTCAATCGCGACCGACAGAGTCAACGACCGACTGACCACGACCAACAAAGCCTACGCGTGCCACATGTCAATCACGATCGACTCATTAATCGCGATCGGCCCATCAATCGCGACCGACAGCCCCAATAGACCTATCAGTCGTGATCGACTAAGTCAACGACCCTTTGACCACGACTGACTGAATTCTCGACTGACCCATCAATCGCGACTGAGAGCCCTGACGGACCTGTCAATCGTGATTGACCCAGTCACTATTGTTTGACCATGGTTGACTAAAATTTCGGGCCATGTGTCAATTGCAATTGACCCATCAATCACGACCGACAGCCACGATGGACCTGTCAATTGCGACTGACACATCGATCGTGACTAACACATCAATCACGATGGACAGACCACTCGATCGCGATTGACGGGCAAATTCGGCATTTTTTAGGGCAAGAGATATTTGGCCTATTTTTTGGCTAATATTTGGGAAACATTAAGGGTTATCAGAGCATTGTGAGGCCGCTATGCAAGTAATTCGAGAAATCCTGTTTGCTTGTTAGCCTGTTTTAACCCTGTTTTAGCCCCAGAACCCTGAACAGTCATAACTTCCTCATACAAAATCCGTTCGGAGTGATCTTAGGTTTGTTGGAAAGCTCATGGGGAGTACTACCAAAATTTGACTGGTTACAGTAAAATTAATACTAGAATTATTAGATATAGTATTTTTAAGTTGACCATACCAGGGGGAAGAAAACTGAGGGATCATTTAGACAACGCTTCAGAAAGAATATTTGTGGTCACATAGCATGGTAGGCATGCCTACACTTGGAAGGGAGAATTTCTTTTTCCCAAACCAAGATCTAATGTATCTTATGGCCACCCAGGAGCTGGAATGTCCCAAGCTCATGGAGCTCAAAGAGATAGGAATAGAAATAGACCTAAGGTAAGCTTTGCCAACCCAATAGGAAGAGAACGAACACGAATAGAGACAGATAGAGAAGAAATTGAGAGACCTAGATCCCCAAGAAACCAAAAAGATGCTGATGATTTTCCTTTGCCATTGTAGGCCCTTTTAGCTTGCAAATGACACTAAGATATCACCTATGTACTTTGGAGTTGATGCTTGAACCAATTGAATAAAAAACAGACTACTTCACAAATAGCTAGTCTCACAAAACTTGCTATTTTGGCCCACACACCTGCTGGTTCTTTTGCTCAGTACTCACAGTTAGTAACAATTGATCAAATTCCTTTTGAGGGAATCAAATTAGCTTAGATAGATAATGATTACAAGTGGAATCATAAAAAAAAAAAAACTATGCTTTGAGAAATGATTTTAGCAATCCAAGGCTTACCCCCGACTTTTTAGGGACTGAACAGTAGATGACCAGTGAGTAGTTCGATGGCAATTTCTCCCAAATGGCTGAACCAAAAGCTTTGAAATTTTGATAGTAAACTATACTTTAATTTGGTCCAACAAGCTATAGATCATGCAGAATGGTTGAGAAATCAGTGCGATATGACCAGACAAAGTTCACTCTTCTGAGTAGTCATAGCAGAGACGTAGACAGAGATGATCAATGAAGTATATCTATTATAGCACATGATTATACAAGATTATTGGCATTATAATGATGCCTAATGATAGTGGGATGAGTAAGCTATGGTTTAAGCTACTCAAATCCTACAAATGATAAATGGAGGAACTCTCAATGAGGCACTTGCTACCATGACTTTTTTTACTAGACCTTTTATAAGTAGTCTTCCTCCAAGTTTGAATTTGAATTCAAACTTGGTTCCACCTAAAAGCGATTCCTCCAATTGAGGAGATATTCTCTCATGAAAAACTCGTAGCTCATACTTCTCCTAACTCTAAGAGATTTTTGCTTTACAAGATTCTGAATGATTTAACCTTTTACAAATGGTAAATGATCCAATGTTACAAGCAATGATTCACATGCTTCATCAAGTAGTTGCACATATTTTCTTCCATGCCTAGCCAAATGTGAAGGCTTGGACATTTGCACCAACAGTTGCCCCTCAAGCGAAACATCTTGGCTTGCACGTCTTCATGATTCTTCTTGAATTTCGTACAATCCAATCATGGTTTTAAACCTGCAAAGTTTAGTACCATCAAGTGCTTTGGTTAAAAAATCTGCACGTTGCATATTTGTAGATACATATGCCAACTAAATCTGTTTTCTCAGAAGTTTCTCTCTAACATAGTGATAGTGTACTTCTATATGCTTGGTTCTTGCATGATAAATGCGATTGGCTTCAAGATGCAAAGAACTTGTGTTATCACCAAAGATCATAGGTGAATGAGTATGAAGTCCCAAATTTGAGTAGAGAAATCTAATCCAAATAGCTTCTTGTGTGGCATTTGCTAATCCCATGTATTCCGCCTTTGTTGAAGATAGAGCAATAGTTGGTTGCTTCTTAGAAGACCATGAGATGGGCTTATCATCTACAAAAGATACATATCCAGAAGTAATCCTTTTGTCATCCTTACAACCTGTCCAATCTACATCTGAGTATAGCTTAATGTCCAAATCTGATGTGTATGGGAAGTAAAAACCTTGATTTTGACTACGTTTGAGATACTTCAAAATCCTTTTAGCAGCTTCCAAGTGAGGTGCTCTAGGTTTATGAATGAATCGACTCAGAACACTTACTCCATAAGATATGCCGATTCTTGTTAAGGTTGCATAGTTTAGACTCCTAACTATGCTTTGATATCCTACAATGTCTTCAAGCAAATCACCTTCATGAGCACTCAATTTATGATTTACCTCCATAGGGGTGCTAACTACCTTTGCATTCTCCAAGTGGAACTTCTTCAACATGTCCTACACATATTTCCTTTGAGTGATGTAGATTCTATAGTTAGTATATACTAATTCAAGTCCAAGAAAATACTTCAGAAACCCTAGGTCACTGATTTTGAACTCCTACATCATTTGGTTCTTGATTTGTTTGATACCATTGGCATCACTACCTGCCAAAATGATGTCATCAACATATACACATAAGTATATCATTTTTGAGTTACTTCTCTTGACAAACAGAGAAGAACTGCCTTGCTCATCATGAATCCTTGGTCTTGAAGATAGGTTGTTAACCTATGGTTCCATGCCCTAGGTGCCTGCTTCAAACCATAAAGAGCTTTGTTCCATTTGCACACACGAGTTACCTTGCTTGGGTCTTCATAGCTAGGAGGTTGAGCCATGTAAACCTCCTCTGAAATCTAGCCATTGAGAAAGGCATTTTTTACATCTAGTTGATACATATTCCAATTTCTAGATGCAGCTACACTTACCAATACTCTAATGGTTGGCATCTTAGCCACAGGAGAAAAAGTTTCTTCATAATCTACTCCTTGGGTTTGTGCAAAGCCCTTAGCGACAAGTCTAGCTTTATACCTGTTTATGGATCCATCTGAGTTTCTTTTGATTTTGTAAATTGTTTGCTTTCTAAGTCCAAGGAAAAGATGATTGTGGAAGCCTTTATTTTGCTCAAACCCCTCGCAATCGGTCCACTTGGATTACCTAGAACCCACAATTATCTCACAATAGATTCTTCCTATGGCTATGCACTAGCTCATATGCTTCCCGGCAAACGCACCAAAATGTTTGCTTTCTAAGTCCAAGAAAAAGATGATTGTGGAAGCCTTTATTTTGCTCAAACCCCTCGCAATCGGTCCACTTGGATTACCTAGAACCCACAATTATCTCACAATAGATTCTTCCTATGGCTATGCACTAGCTCATATGCTTCCCGGCAAACGCACCAAAATGTTATGTTCTTTTTACCCAAGAAAACAATGCGTATGTATACTCAGGTTTGCCCTAGTTAATCGAAATCGACTTGTTTGGCCTACTCTAAGTCCACCACAACACTCAAATGTAACTATGGAAGAGAGGAAAAAGGAGGCCCCAAGACATCTGAAAATCAATATAACCCCAAAGGTTAACCCTCTCAATCACACTATCTCACTTGCTTCCTTTCACCACTGCACATACCCCTATGATTCAAGACATAGCTGCGGATATTGCGCCATCTCCTGTGATAGTGTGCCCTTGGAAGTTGTGAATTATATCACAGACGATCAAAATTCTAAACCCTCCATAGCATCATTAGCACTCAAAATAACCGAAGACACATCAACAATGCACTACAACAGAACTGAAATGTCTGTTCAAGGTTTTGATCATAGTTTCACAAAAGTTTGCAGAGATAGTTTCTTTCACTAGCATGTCATAAAATTCTCATGTCCCTCAAGATCCTTCGAGCGCTCTTCAAGTTGTAGCAGCATCAAAATCTATAACTGCAAATCTTGCCTCAATCCAAGGATTGATAATCGGGCTTCCGTACCTCCACAAAGCATATCCAGATGTGTTCCTCATGCATGCTTGAACTTTAACACCTCTGCTCAGCAGCAATCTTTTCACAAATTCAGAGCCACTTCTGTTTCTCTTTTAGCCAAATGTTCTTTTTCTTTTGATCTGTACAAGCACAAGAAAATAAGCATATGAAGAGGTAAATATTCCAAAATCACCTATCTTTCTGGTTCTCATTGAACACTTTGTTTATGACATCCATTTGTACTGCTAGCACAATTATTGTGCCTTCAGCTTTTTCAACTGTTCTCAAAATTTCCATATTGTTGCTACGAAACAGTACTGCCCCATTGAGCTGAAGTGCACCTAATGGGACTTCCTCTACCAGAGAAATGAAAGTGCAAAACAAATGTTGCCATAACTTGGGATGAGCTGCAAATTGTTTGTCACCAAAAATACAAAGATCCAAGCGGTCTTGATGCATTGAATAGTGCTTTTTCAAAGCAATCCTCCCTAAATCTCCTGCAGATGACTATAACTCTCTACTACGGTGCACCTCTCCTGAGTGAGCCCTCCAGCACCCTTTTTCATCTATACCCTTCTAGAGTTCTTCTCTTTCAAGGAGACGAGCTTTTCTCATTGCATCCATAAATGTTAGCTTGCATGAATGCATTTAGCTTGCCCATCGTTCATGAACTGGCTTTCTTCACGGTATCATGAAGCACTCTTTGTATATCCCGTCCTAAAGCGGCTGCTATCCTTCGTGATGAACCACCCTATATTTGTCGCTGCTTTTCTTTCCTCCTCTGAAGTTTAGATCTTTCCTTTTCTTCTCATGCGCATGGGTTGATCTCGGTCATTTTTGTTCCCTCCTCTTCCATAGTCATCATTCCTGATCATGCTGCCATCATCTAATGCTATATTCCTTGGATCCTCCATCATCGCAGCTGGATATCTTCTTCCTCCTCTTGTCCTTGAGAGCGAGGGCCAGCAGCCACACATTCGTTGTTTCAAAAACATTATGAGGTTGTAGCATTGGTAAACAGACTTCAATACCTCCACCTTTCACGTCTGTGTCGGATGCTTCCGCACTCCACAGTCACCCGAATCTTGTCTCCAAGAGCCCTCGCAACAGCGAGTTGCCCCACTCTACCCCATCTCTCCTTGGAATCCCCTCGAAGGAAGCTCCACCCCCCTTGTATACACCTGCATTTGGTTCCCAAAGAGTCCTTTCACGTCGATTGAAGCACTCTCTTCTTCCTTTTGTCTTACTGATCTCCGAGTGCTCTCATCTTCCAGACTGACCCAGCAGTCCTTTTCTTCCTTCGTCTTCAGTAACTCCAGCACATAGCACAGAGAGTCCGAAAACCATCATCTGCGTACAGCCAAAAAAAACAAAAGAAAACCACCAAAAAATATTGAAGCCGACGATCCCCCCTTTTCTGTGGTGCGATCATACCAGCACTTTTGTTCTATTAACATAAAGTTCATCCATTTTTTATGCAACATAAGTTAGGTGCAGTTTTCGATTTCCAATAGTCGAGCTATTAATACATAATCATTTAGTATACTCAAGCCAATTCGAATTTGGGAAGATACTCATTGGCACGTCACTTCTTCTATCCTTGATGGCCTTATTGCCTATCTTAGCAAAGAACATGAATTCGAAGCATGAAAACAGGAGTAACCTTGCACAATCCCTTTCGTCCATAATGCAGTGTGAAAAACTTATGAGAATTATCTGAAGAGACGTCAATCGGCCTCTGCGAATCAGAGAGATCACAGCTCTTGGAGGTCTTTTTGCAGAAGTTGATGATCAATGCCTTTCCGCATCAGCCCGTGGTCCTCCATATTCTTCAAAACTCCTTCCCTTCCGAACAGCGCTCTCCTCGCTCCTTTTTTGTACCTCCTAAGCGTCCCCCCCTTGCTCTACGAGAGCTCTCCCCCTTCGATATACCTCAGTAGTTTTCCCCCCCCGCCCTCTGCATACGGGAACAAAGCCCCCTTTGACAGTAAGAGCCCGACACCTCTCGACCAGCAGCAGCCCCCACACCTGCAGAAACGAGAAAAAAAACCCAAAACAAACGCGAGAGAGACAGGGAGAGAACGAGAGAAAAAGATAAGCACCGTATGTGGATAAGATAAGAAGAGATGCCCCCCCCCAAACTTTAAGCGGCTGCCTCTTCTTCAAGTAGCATGCTATTCCCTCGTCTGTCCATTGCCTTATCAAAAAAGATCCAGTGCTTGCTTGACCTTGCCATTTTGTGCATATGTCGACATCAGTTCAGTCAACGAAAAAATGTCCTGCTTCAAACTCACAGGCTGATAAGTGGGCATGAAATCTTCTACCTTGAATAAGAAAAGGTAATTTTCCACATGCCTCAAGCACACCAAAGAAGGCAATCTCATTCGGTAGAGTGCCTTCTTGCATCATTTGTTGGAAAACGTGAATTGCATATTCAAGTCGATCATGTTGAGCATGTGCACATATCGATGCAGTCCAAAGCTGCAGGCTTCGATCAGGGATTAAATCAAACATTCTCTCTGCATATTTGAAGGAATTACACTTCCCATAAAGGATTGTTAATGATGTTTGCATTTCTAAATCTGAATGTAAGTCCATGCCAATGAGGCGCACATGTAATTGCTTTAGTCGAGCTGAGGATTGCAGACTTGCACATGCATTAAGAAGGCTAATAAGCATGATCTTATCAGATAAAGGCCCTTCTGCAACCATTTGCTGATATAAATCAAGTGCCCGCATTGCCTGCCCATGGTCAACACATACACCAACCATTGTGGTCCAGGTAACAATGGTTTTCTCTAGGATCTAGTCAAAAGTCCTGCATGCTTCTTCTAACCCCACACATTTGCCATACATGCCACTAGTGTGTTTCCAACTACAAGATCAGTCTCCAGTGTCCCTTGCCCATTATGTAAATATCCTCACCTTCCCAATTAATGTCGGGCTCCTTTACCACATAACATACTTCTTTTCCTCTCTGAGTACCTCCACCAGATCATGGCTCCAACGCATCCATACCGGCTCATGTCAACGCATGCCCCGCTCTTTTGCTATTCCATTTTATCCTGCAACCAAAAATCAACAAACACACATCATCCCAACATCTCTCACAACACCAATCATAAAATCAAAATTGAGACTCCATCTTAAGTCCAATCCTCCCTAGATCATCTGCAACAAAACTCAACAAAAACCACATGATTCACATGCTTCCCTCAACCCAAAACATAATACCAAACCATGAGACCAATCAGACTCCCACTATGTCGTCATGAATCTCCCACTCCAAGATCATCCTGAAGCTTATTTTTTCCATAGCCGAAATCCAAATGTTGACGGCATTCCTCTTTGACCAAGAAAGTGCTATGTAGCCCCCAAATACCTCCTATCAACCATTTGCTTGACTCTTTAAGTACCTGTAATCAAACATCTTCTTCTTCCAAATAGCAACACATTAGAGCATAAAACCAACCATTTCTTGAGCTAACATAAATCCATCTAGAAACAATTACCTTCATTGATGCCTTCTTGGGTACTAGCTCCCAAGTGTCATTCTCTTGGAGTGCTTCTATTTCTTCATCCATAGCTTCCTTCCATTCTGCCTTGGTACCTGATTCTTCATATGAAGAAGGTTCTTCAAGTGATGAATCCTTAGCAAGATAAATGGAATGCTTAGTAACTAATGAAGTATCATACCCATATCTGATTGGTTTCTTACTCTCTCTTTGTGATGTCCTTAAGGCTTGCTTGGATGATTCAGGTATGTCATCGAGCCTCTTCATCTTGGCCTTTCCTTTTGATTTCCATGCTTTGAACTCTTCCAAGTTGATGGTGTCCTCATCATCTGATTTGATGTCTTCAATTGTGCTTGGCTCCTCCTTGGTGAGGCTCAGAAATTCTTCTTCCAATTCATATAGTAGTTTGACTTTGTCCATTCACTTTCAACCAAGAATCATTCTCATCAAACACAACATCTCTACTGACAATAAATCCTTTGTTGGATGGATTATAAAACCTGTATCCTTTTTTATTCATATCATACCCTATCAAGATTCAGTTCTCTACCTTAGGGTCTAACTTACCTCTGATTTGAGATGGAATATGCACATAAGCAACACAACCAAATATTCTGCAATGATCAAGTGATGGTCTCCTACCATGCCATGCCTCATAGGGGGTAATCCCATCAACGGATTTAGAAGGCAACCTATTAGTAAGGTAAGTGGCAGTAGAAACACTCTCTGCCCACAAATAATTAGGCGATTTCTTTTCATTAAGCATTGATCTAGCTGCTTCCACAATCAATATGCTCCTCCTCTCTACTACTCCATTTTGCTCAGGAGTATACCTAGTAGTAATCTCCCTTTTGATGCATGTGTCTTGCAAAAATGCGTCAAACTCATTGGAGAAGTACTCACCTTGTCCATCTGACCTTAGCCTCTTTAGACTTTTTCCTGTTTGATTTTCCACAAGTGCAAGATACTTCTTCAAACAACTGAACACTTCATCTTTATGTTTCATGAAATACAAGATAGTCCACCTACTGAAATCATCAGTGAATAACACATAGTACCTTGAGCCTGAAATTGAAGGATCCTTGCTTGGTCCCCACTTATCTGTGTGAAGAAGTTCCAAATAATCCTCATGCATATAGCCTTTCTTCGTAAAGGGTAACCTGTGTGATTCACCAAACTGACAAGCACCACATTTATAGATTATGTGTTGCTTAAATACATTAGCTATCCCAAGTACACATTGATCTCTACATATCTATTTCAAGGTTCTCTCACCAATGTGCCCTAATCTTTTGTACCATATCTCTAACTCAGACAAGGTTTTTTATAAAGTGCAATGTTTCTAGTGTCGTCAAGCTCAAATGTAAATAATCTACCTGTTTTCTCTCCCTTGGCCATTCTCTTGAATCCATGTTGGGGGTCCTCCACAAAAGCTCCATATTTATTGAACCTAACCTGCAAACCCTTTTCCACTATCTATCCAACACTCATCAAGTTCTTTGTGATAGTAGGTACATAAAGAACTCTGCTCAAAAGATTTCTATTCCCATCAAAAGTTTTGACATTTCCTACCTTGACCACTAAATGTTTGGTGTCATCACCTGTCTGCACTTGGTGCTTTCCCTTGGGTTCCTCAAGATTAGAAAGAAGAGCTACATTGCCTGCTACATGGTTTGAACAACTTGAGTCAATATAGAAGAGGTGCTCATCATTCATATCTTGTTTTGAAGTCATATTCATAATGAGAAGGGAATCTTATTGATCCTTAGTATAATTGTTGAAATATTTTCTTGATTTGTATCCTCCTTGAAATTATTTTTGTAATTGTTGTTGTAGCCATGGTTGTATCCTTGATTATGGTTGAATCTTCCTCTTGATTCTCAGTAGCCACCTCTTTGAAATCCTCTTCCTCTCTCATTCTCGAAGTTCCTATAGCACTCATCTATTGTGTGATTAGACATTCCACATATATTGCATGGGGAAGAGTTGAAAGGTCTCCCCCTACCTTGCTTACCTCCTCTGCCCTTTCATCTTGAGTTCCTACCTCTCCCTGCATAGTTAGCTTGAGAAATAGCACCTTCATCTTCAACTTTCTTACTCTTTCTTTTATCTTTATATTTTCCTTTATCTGTATATAGGGCAAAAGATTTGTTACCTCTTGATGGTTCTCCATTTTTGTTGATCTTGGCTTCATGGGTAAAGAGTTGTCCCATGAGTGTGGTAAGATCTAGGATTTGCATGTCCATGTAAAGGTCCATAGCAGTTGAAAGCTTCCCACTTATCATCTGCCTTGATGCCATTGATTATCTGTCTCACTATTTGCTCCTCTTCAATATCTTCTCCTATGATTGCCAATTGATCAGCCACATCCTTTACTTTGGTCACATACTCTGAAACATTTTGCTTAGGTTGCTTCCTTTGAGTAGTAAACTCAATCCACAATTGATTTTGTCTAGCTCTTGTGTTGGAAGAAAAATATGAAGATAATGTATCCCAAGTCTCTTGGGAAGTTTTACAATACCTAATGTGAGGAAGAAGGAAGTAAAAAATAGATTTAAGTAAATATGACCTTGCTAAAGCATCTTTGGCACACCATGAATTGAGTCTTTCTAGCTCCTCTCTTGTGGGTTGACCTTTGCCTTTGAATATGGGCATCCCCTCATCTCCTGATATGTATCCATAGAGATTCCTTCCTTGTAGATAGATCTTCATCTTCAAGGACCATGTTGGGTAATTATTCCTATCCAATTTATCAATGAAAGAAGGGAAACCATCTCCCATTTTATCTCAACTTGCTCTGATACCACTATTAGAAGAGATGGATGGATACCTCAAGAAAGTGAGGTGGTACTGCTAAAACCTGCCTTGTACCCCTATCAAACTTCAGAGTTATGTTGTAGGCCCTTTTAGCTTGAAAATGACACCAAGAGAGTACCTATGTACTTTGGAGTTGATGTTTTAAACAATTGAATAAAAAATAGACTACTTCACAAATAGCAAGTCTCACAAAACTTGCTATTTTGATCCACACACCTGCTGGTTCCTTTGCTCACTGCTCACAGTACAACAAAAATTGATCAAATTCCTTTTGAGGGAATCAAATTAGCTTAGATAGCTAATGATTACAAGTGGAGTCATAAAAAAAGATAAACTATGCTCTGAGAAATGATTTTAGCAATCCAAGGCTTACCCTCGACTTTTTAGGGATTGAATAGTAGATGACCAGTGAGCAGTTCGATGGTGATTTCTCCCGAATGGCTAAACCAAAAGCTTTGAAATTTTGAGAGCATAGAATAGACTTCAAGTTGGTTCCAAGAAGCTATGGATCATGCAACATGGTTGAGCACTCATTGAGATGTGACCAGACAAAGTTCATTGTTCTAAGTAGTCATAGCAGAGAAGTAGATAGAAATGATCAATGAAGTATATCTATTATAGCACATGATTATACAAGATCATTGGCATTATGATGATGCCCAATGATAGTGGGACGAGTAAGCTATGGTGTAAGCTACTCAAATCCTACAAATGATAAATGGAGGAGCTCTCAATGAGGCACTTGCTACCGTGACTTTTTTTAGTAGTCCTTTTATAAGTAGTCTTCCTCCAAGCTTTAATTTGAATTCAAAATTGGTTCCACCTAAAAGTTATTCCTCCAATTGAGGAGATATTCTCTCATGAAAAACTCGTAGCTCATACTTCTCCTAACTCCATGAGATTTTGGCTTTACAAGATTCTGAATGATTTAACCTTTTACAAATGGTAAATGATCCAATGTTACAAGCAATGATTCACATGCTTCATCAAGTAGTTGCACATATTTTCTTTCGTGCCTAGCCAAATGTGAAGGCTTTGACATTTGCACCAACATGGAAGCTATAAATGCATCACATGAAGAGGAATTCATGAAACAGTTCATGTATGATCAGTCCATTGTTGATTTTGTAGGTGTCAAAGCAACCATCAAGCATGAAGAAAAGATTGTGAATCAAGGGGGAGTTAGCTTGCAGGGCTTGGAAGATCTAAGAAGATTCCAAAGAAGAGAAAGTGCAGCCAAGATAATTTCCAAATTTGCAAGAGAAGTATTTTCACCCAAAGAAAGAGTAAGAGCACACATAAAAGCTAAGTTCAAATTACTACGAGCAACCACCTATATGAAAGGATTGCTTAGAAGGAAGAATAGAAGCCATGATACACAAAAGAATGCATGAAGATTAGTTGGAAGAAATCATAACAACCATCATGACGTGAAAAGGAAAGCAAAGAGCATCCATAGGTAAGGAGAGAGCATGCAAAGTGGACAAAGAAAAGAAGTTCACTGAAAACACCTATGAAGGAAGGATTTTTAAACTTAGAAGAGAAACCAACAACTTTCAATGACTCCAAATGAAGAAGGTTGCTCAAAAGGAATTAAGCCATGAAGGTAGACAAAGAGAAAAGTTTGCAAAGAGAGGACAAAGTGGAAGAGAGTGAAAAAACAAAGATATATAGAGCCAAGATGATTTCATTTCATTCTATAAGTTTGTATGAAGAATGGTTTATGATAGGGATTCAGGAGGAGCTCTTGTTTAAGAGCCAAAAAAGCAAGGATTAAGATGAAAAGAAGAAAAAGAATCTTGGAAATAAAGATACAAGATCACCAACCTATCAAGCAAATAGATATGGCAATAGAAG
This sequence comes from Ceratopteris richardii, assembly GCA_020310875.1. Classification (NCBI taxonomy): domain Eukaryota; kingdom Viridiplantae; phylum Streptophyta; class Polypodiopsida; order Polypodiales; family Pteridaceae; genus Ceratopteris; species Ceratopteris richardii. The sequence goes on along the minus strand of CM035425.1, from coordinate 89,312,694 downwards.
CAAAAGGAAAAGAGGGCAAGATTTGGAGAGTAAAATGGACTCCCAATTGTAGCTTGAGGGGAGTGTTAAATGTTATGGAACTTGTGCAAGATCCAATTGTGAGGCTCCAAACATAGTCACCTCTCATCACTTACGTCTTCACCATTTATGTATTTCTTGTAAGCTCAAAGGAAAGGCAAGCCTTGAAAATATAGAAACTACACTCATAACCTTGAAGGAGAGTGTTGAAGTAAACATGCAAACATATTTATGGCTTTCATAAAAGCCAAAATATGATTGAAGAGTTGGATTACTCAAAAAAAGGGACAACTTTGTCCATCTGGAGTGATTTGGAGCACCAAAAGTCACCCAAGGCAATTGAAGGACAAAGGACAAAAAGTGAAAGGTCAAGAGGTGAGAGAAGATGCAAGGTTAAGTGAAGAGACACAAGATCCCATTCACATTTCTCCCTAAATAGAAAGCCTTTGGTCATGAAAATTCATCTTGGTCTTCTCTCACCAAAGGAGATCTAAATTACCCCAAATAGGGTGCTACAAGGCACATATAAATTCTAGTTGTATAACTTTCTATATACACTTACCTTGTGAATGTCATTTCTCTCTATGTAGATATCTATTTAATGCATATCATATCTTCTTAAAAAGCTTATCTATTTTATATGATCAAAATATCTCTCCAATATACTTCTCCATTAGTTACTCAGACCAATATGCATGAACCTCACCTTCTACTTAACATGACTTGATAGGTTGTCTATCCGATGACACTTAAATTACCTGATAATTTCAACTCTAAATGGAGTGAGATTTATCTTGTAAGAAAGGTGGTATTGTCTACTACGTGTGGACAACATCACATAGTCATTGGATATATTAGTTGTGACTCATTCACATTTAAGTAAGCAAGTGTCTAAATGACAACTTCTACAACCAATTCGATAACCTCCCCTATGCATACTGAAGTGAAATTTCTCCACACTATCTATCTATATGTTTGTCTCTCTCTTTGTCTATCTATATTTATCTATCTATCTATCTATCAATCTATCAATCAATCAATCTATCTATCTATCTATCTATCTATCTATCTATCTATCTATCTATCTATCTATCTATCTATCTATCTATCTATCTATCTATCTATCTATCTATCTATCTATCTATCTATCTATCTATCTATCTATCTGTCTATCTATGTATCTATCTATCTATCTATCTATCTATCTATCTATCTATCTATCTATCTATCTATCTATCTATCTATCTATCTATCTATCTATCTTTCTATCTATGTATCTATCTATCTATCTATCTATCTATCTATCTATCTATCTATCTATCTATCTATCTATCTATCTATCTATCTATCTATCTATCTATCTATCTATCTATCTATCTATCTATCTATCTATCTATCTATCTATCTATCTATCTATCTATCTATCTATCTATCTATCTATCTATCTATCTATCTATCTGTCTATCTATCTATCTATCTATCTATCTATCTATCTATCTATCTATCTATCTATGTATCTATCTATCTATCTATCTATCTGTCTATCTATCTATCTATCTATCTATCTATCTATCTATCTATGTATCTATCTATCTATCTATCTATCTATCTATCTATCAATCTATCTATAAATCTATCTATCAATCTATTGGAGACTTCTAAATCTCCGAAGGTTTGATCTATACTGATTTAAGATCTCCTCTATATCAGTTATGGACCAAACTTTACACAAATGTTATCTTCATTTACCAAAACTTTCAACTATCACTTCTCTGAGTGAAAATCTTCATCCTTCAATCTGCTTCAAAGATTGACTTCATTACCTACACATATCTTCAGATTTCTTCAAACCAATGATACACATATCTCCATACTACATTTGCACAATCATATCAACCATTAGTCCTTCAAACGAATCATTAAAACTTTAATTTGATCCTTAAGATCAAAAGTATGTCAGAAATTGTCTTCTTGAACAAGCGACTTTGACATAGGTAACTTCTAAGGTTGATTTCTCAAAGCAAAGATCCCCTTTTGCTAAATGCTTTTAGTCATAGCTTCCCGATATTTTTGAGAGTTCTCCTTCTGAGTTGTATCATTTGTGAAATGCTTTTGTAAAAGTCTAAGTATATAGGTGATTGACCTCTATACAAATTGACATCTAGTTGTGATCAGGCTGAGAGAATTGAGTGTAGGAACATTTACATGTGTAAATGGAAAGAAGAGAAGTTGCAGGAGGCGCAAAATTTGATGCTAATGTTTTGGTCAGTTCTCCTTCCACAATGTAAATTTTTGAGCAAGCAAGCACTCATTCTTTAAGTTGGAAGGTAAGCTACCTATGGCTAAAAGCATTTGATTAAACGGATTTTACTTTGGGAGAACCAAGCTTTAAAAGTTGCAGGTGTCAAAGTTCACTGTAAAAACTACAGTTTTAGACATAGGTGAATTCTTAAGATCATTTCTCAAGATGTACTAAGTCTTTTAGAATGATTTAACTTGGAGGAGGGGTGCAAACTATAAGCAACACCTTCAACAAAGTTTTATAGAAAACTTTGCACATTTTATAAGTCAATGAGTGAGTTATGTGCAACAGACTTTCTATGTAGTCACCTTCTTCACAGTTTGTTCAAGAGGTCCAACACTTGCGAAACTTGCCCATTAGGAGGTGAGGCATTCTGTACCACAGATCTAGGCCAGTCCGTAGTAAGTGTGGAAGGATGGGCACTGTAGGGTGTTTTGCCCATGTGGCTGCTGATGAAGTCCACCTGACCCCTGATGTAACCCACCTGACCGCTGATGGTGTCCATTTAACCAAGCGGTTGGGTGGTTGCCCCTTCTAATTTGCAGGAAGCCCAAGGGAAAATATCCTGAAGTCCTTCTGATTGACAATTGTCCATCGGCAAGCCCGCTTGGGTTGGTGTTGACGTAACGTGACTTATCTGCCCGAAAATCTTCCGGTCCTCCGTCGCACACATTTTATAGGGTCACGGGTCATATACCTCAGGTGAAGGGTTGTTAGGGAAGTCAAGCGGTATCACTCGCTTCTGATCTAAGGTTCCAATCTGCAAGGAGCCTTGTCTACGATTTAGGTCCACTGAGTGATCGTATAGCCAATCTTGGCCAAGGATTAGGGGTTCTATCAGGTCCTCGTCATGGCACACTAGTAGCTTCGCTTTCATGGTCTCATCATGTATGAGGATAGGAAGGTCCACCTCACCCATGCAAGGGGTTTCCATGCCTCCTAGCCCTATGAGGTATGCCTCAATTGGCCGCATTTCTATTCTAGAGTCCTTATAGTGGGACCATCTAATCGCACTAGTCGCAGCACCTGAGTCAATTAAAGCCCTGAGCTCTTGGCAAGGGTTTTTGTGCTCTAGCCTGACTGTAATGAATGGTCTCTGATCCACTATGCTAGGATGAGTACTTGACTTTGCTTGACACATGGCCATGGGGTATCTGGGTGTTGTTTCCAGATGGATATAATGTTCTCTCCCTAGTCCTTGTCTTCTTAACTTCATGCGCTTAATGTGTTCTATAGCTTCTGCCTGAGATTCAGCTCGTATTCTATTTTCTTCCTCCTTACACTTTTTTGTCAATGTGAGTCCTCTAAGCATATCCTTAGTAAGAGGTTCCTGATATAACTTGACTCTACAACCACTAATGTAATTAGGCATTATGTCTCCTTCTAAGGTGGCTAATTGTACTGCTCCACTTGTCGAGAGTCTGTTAATGATCATAGGTCCATAACCTCACTTTTCTAACTTCCATGCGTGTTGTTTCATTGTATATACTAGGACTAAATCTCCTTCTTTTAAGCCTTTATCTTCATGTGCATCAAAATATGCTTTTTGTCGCTTCTTTGCTGCGTATATTCCTGCTGCTGCTCTCAGCATGGTTTCTCCTAAATGTTCCAAGTCCATTATTCTTGCTGATAATTCATGGCCGGTCCACTGATGTTCTTGTGCAACCTTAAGGGTCGGTATCAAGAAGTCCAAAGGAAGCACAACATTCTGACCAAAAACCATCTGAAAGGGAGTTGCATTGAGTACGGTCTTGTAAGCCACTCGATATGCCCAAACAGCGTGGTGTAACTGTTTGTCCCAATCTGAACGTTTGTTGTTCACAAGTTTCATCAGTATGTTACAAAGGATCTTGTTAGTGCTTTCAGCCTGACCATTGGCGTGAGGATGATATGGTGCGGATTTCTTGTGAATCACCATAAAATCCTATAACAAATATTCAATGACTTGGTTTAGAAAGTGAGTTCCTCAATCGCTCACTAACTCAATAGGCAATCCATATCTTGTAAAGACATTTTCAAATAAGAATTTTACAGTCGTGTGTGCATCATTCTTTTTTGTGGCTTTTGCCTCTACCCATTTGGTAAGATAATCTGTCGCAACAATAATGTATTCAGCATGTGTACCTTTTACAGGGGGGTTAATGGGTCCTACAAAGTCTATACCCCACTTAGAAAATGCACGTCCTCCCATCATGGGTTTCAATGGCATTTCATCTCTGCGAGTAGGAAATTGAGTTCTCTGGCATACATCACATCTCTTAACATAGGTATGTGCATCCATGTAAAGAGTGGGCCACCATAATCTTGCAAAGAGGATGGATTTGATTATCCTATCGGGACCAAAATGACCTCCTGCAACACCTTCCTGTGCAGTTTCTAGTATGCTCAAATAATTGCTTTCATGAACACATTCTCTTAAATATCCATCTCGTCCTCTTTTGTATAGATTATCGCCAATAAGTGAGTAGTCTTGAGCTTCCTGCTCTAGACTTCGTTGTCGTGCTAAGGTCATTCCTTGAGGGAATGTTTTCGTCCTCAAGTATGTCACTAAAGGTTCACTCCATTCTGGTGTGAGAGACACGTGATATAATGTAGCATGGTCTACTGGTGGTCTTTCACAACAAACATGGCATTCTTTACACAGCTTGTAGATGTCTGCTTCCATTGAAGGCCAATAGACTCCTAGTCTATGCAGAGTCTGTAATGTATGATGTTTCAAATGATGTTGCTTTATTGCACCTATGTGTGCTAATTGCAACCAATTCGCATGTTCTGATTCATCTACACAACAAGCAAGAATCTTTTGATTATCCTGTTTATATATACTTCCTGTGATGATTTGGTATCTCTGAGATTTAGTGATTTCTCCTTCCTTGATCCTTATTCTAGGGTTATTGGGTCCATATGTGAGAATAGGGACTATCGGCTTAGCCCATTCGGATGCTATCTCAAGGTTAAACAAATATGCATCAGGTAATTCATCCGCTATCCCTTGAGGAGCTTCTCTTGTAGTTAATCTTGAGAGGTGGTCAGCTCTGAGATGTGTCTTTCCTTTCCTGACTACTACCTCAAAGTCATACTCCATGAGTAATAGAAACCAACGTATCAATCATCTCGTATTACAAGGCTCATTGACTAAGTACAATAATGCTTGATGATCTGTAAAGAATTTGAACTTGTTTGCCAACAAATAATGTCTGAATTTCTTTACGGTGTAGATCATTCCTAATCCTTCTCGTTCCGTAGTGGAGTAATTTCTTTCTGTTGCATTCAACTGTATGCTCACGTAAGCTATGGGGAGATCTATATTACCTTCATTCGTGGGTTGTGCTAACACACATCCTATGGCATAGTTGGATGCATCCACATGTACATGGAATGGCTTGCTCCAATCCGGGGTTGTCAATATAGGTGCTGAGTACAAACGTCATTTAAGTTCATTGAATGAATTCTCACATTCATTTGCCCATTCAAACTTGGTTAAAAGAGAGTACAAAGGCTTGGCTATGATTTCATACATGTGTATGAATCATCTGTAATAACCACAATGACCCATAAATGCCTGTACTTCCTTTACGTTGTTCGGCCTAGGTAGATCTGCAATTACCTTCACTTTTTCTTCATCCATCGAAATTCCATTCTTTGACACAATGTGTCCTAGAATTTTGCCTTGTCTGACCATGAAAACACACTTTTCTGGGTTCAAACAAACTTGATATTCTCGACATTTGTCAAATACTTGCCTTAACTCTGGGATATGTGTCTACCTGATATTCAAATGAGCACATATGTCATCGACATAAACTTCCAAACTCTTTGGTAAGAATTCCTTGAAAACATGACACATGAGTCACTGGAAAGTGGCGGGTGCATTTGTTAAGCCAAATGGCATCACACGAAATGCAAATATGCCCCATTCTGTGGCAAAAGCCGTCTTATGTCTAAGATGGCTTTCATGGTGTAGCCCTGATGGGTTATTGGAAGATAAGTGTTACCTTCCTCTCCTTCGCTTACATCTCCGATCCTTTCTACAGGTATCTCTGGTACCTTCTTGTGTGTTCCTATTTGTGAGGGACTAGTAGCAAGCTTAGGGAATTGATTTGCTACATGTTTCCACAGTTCTGGTTTAATCTTCAACAACTCCTCTAGAGTGAGGTGACATTGCACTTTGGTGTTCTTTATCACTTCCGTGTTTCTAGGGATCACTGATTCTTCATTCCTCACTATTATTGTGGGTGCTCTCGTACTAATAGACTTAGCTTCCCAAGGTCCTGTGAACTGAGGTAATTCTTGCAAAGAATTGGATTCAAAACCTGTGTGTTCACTCAGTTGCTCTTCCTCTACATCATCGTAAATAGAGGGGATGTCTTGGGGAAATTGCTCTTGCAAGTGGTCTATTTCTTGAATAGGAGGATGAGTTCCTTGTTTTTTTCTCCACTTCTCTTCTTGGATTTCTCTCAGAAATTCATGTGAATACTGTATGGAAGACAGGTTGTCTTCACCCTCCGTATTGGGTACTTGAGACAGGGATGGTGCATTCCTTTCCTGTGTCTCTAAGGTGATAGGGTTCCTATGCGGATTCTTTTTCTCTTTACTTTCGATCAAGTATTCTAACCTTTCCATCAGTCCTTGAAAGTGTAATTCCAGTTTTGCCATGTTATTCCAATTTAGATATCTAGAGGCTTCAAACATTGCTTGTGCTAATTCTACCATCTTCATGCAAAGTTTAGTCCTCTCAATTTCTAAGTCTGCTCGAGGGTAGTTCTTACTCATTTCAGCTATTGAGGTCCTTCTTTTATTCTTGCTTGATACGCGCGAAACATCATGTCTAGGTTTTCTCGTATGGGTTCCGCTAAGACTGATCCTGATCTTTGAGCTAGGTTCTCTTGATTCAATTCCTGTGAAGTCAATTCTAGTATTTTGGCTCTAGATTCCTTGAGACTTCCTTCCAATTATGTTATCCTCTTACTCCACTTTCTCTTAGTCCTTTCTCTAGAATCTTTCCAAGATTTCGTCTTTTTACTGCTAGATTCTCCAACTTCACTAGTTCCAGCTACTTTCTCTTGATTAGGCTGTTGATTTTGTAAGAGCGCTTGGGCTCTTGTTATAGCTTGGATAGGCACGTATGTAGGGTTGGATCCATCTGTGTTGTTTACAATACCTATCACGTTGATTGGTGTCACATTTGGAGCATTAGCAGGGTTCTTTAGACAATCTTTTATGACATGCTCTTTGCCACAATCGACACAAAAGCCTTGTATATTATAGTACTGTGATTGTCCTGCTATCGGAGGATGTGGACAATCTTTTATGAAATGATCTCCTTGGCACCTAAAGCATGGTCCTCTAGGGCCCTGTGGTCTTTGCTGTCTTAATTGGGGTCGTGGATTAGGGTTCATATACATCACATTAGCATAGTCGGGCTCCCAATTGGGTTCCAATGGTGGACTATCGTATTGATATGTCTCCACATGTTCTGGTGACTCTTTGTAATATGCGGGTGGACTATCTACATGAGTAGAGTCAAAACTGTTTGAGTTCGGGTCACTTTCTGTGATCAGGGGTGATGAAGGCACTAAAGCCCTATTGAGGTTTTCTTCTGCAGCAACGTATTTAACTGAGATGACATTAGCTGGTGGGGGAGGCTGCTGAGCTAAAATAGGTTGAGGTCTCTGTTGAGCCTGATAAGGATAGTTCTGTGGAGGCCTATATTAATGAGGCTGAGTATTGTATTGGCCTTGATACCTACCTGGTTGCAGGTATGCTTGCTGGTAGTTCTGTCTTACTTATTGTTTGTTGTATGGGCAGTCTTGAGCTGTATGATTCATATATCGTCTCTCAATCGTATAATACTGGCCACTAGGATTGGCTTGCAGTTGTGTTGCATTGGGACACACATTTGCCATATGATCACCACCACAGGTGTGACAACACTTGTTTGTTGTTAACCTAGGCATCTGTTTATTAGAAACTCCTAGTTTCTAGGCCACTTTTTCTGCTAGGTCCTCTATCGAGCTAGACAATTTTGAAGATGCTAGAGATGAACAATCTGAGTCTTTATAGACCTTTGAGAGTTCCAACTCGTCTTCTAAGTTGTCTTCAATGTCTATGCAAATTCTTACACACTGCTCTAGCATTCTGGGTTCCTTCAAGTACACATAGGAGCGTAGTTTAGAGCTCGATAGGCCATCTAGAAACAATGATACTTGCTTGGCTTGTGAGGGTAACTCTTGCATTGGACATCTTTCAACTTATTGTCTAAACCTACATCTTGCCAGTGTAACTGTTTCCTGAGGGGTTTGTTTAAAACAATGAATCAACAAGACGTGTCATGTTTGATCCCACTTTTAGAGAATTCCGTGATGAATGAATCTAAAAAGTGATGGATATCTCTAAATTGCCTTTGTTGCAATGGTTGGAACCAAGTTAAATCTGTGTTCTTTAATGTTAGTCCAAATGCATTATATTGCGTGAACATGTCTTCTACTTGCTCTACTCTTAGCACTTGCTTAAATTCTACAACATGATCGTAGGGATCTCCTATCCCATCAAAATAGTTTTTCATTGACTTTACTAATTGAGTGGGTCTTAATATTCTTGCATGTTCGTGTGGTCTAGGTAGAGGAAAATCATCTCTACCACCTGGTATTCTAGGTTCTCCTTGTCTATCCACTCTGTCCGTGTTTATGGTGGTTCTGTCTCTCCCTATGGGATGATTGAAACTGACTTCAGGTCTCTCTTTGTTTTTCTCTCTTTGAGTGCCATGGGCTGAGGATGTTCCTACCCCTTGTTGGCTCACGTTTACGTTTGCTCGAGATGGAGGGAAGACTAATTCACCTCTCCATGTGTAGGTATATTTCTTGCATGGTTTGGTACCACAAATACTCTTTCTAAAGTTTCGTCCAGGTATACAACCTTTCCAGGTGTATCCGGGTCCTTGAATTCATAGATCGTGATGGAGCCTACCTCACTAGGTTGTTCCATTCTGTACCTCCAAAATGCTTCATCAGTTTCCTTATTCACAAACAATTCTATGCTTCTGCTGTCCTGAGGGATCCACTCTGGAATTAGTACTCTTGTTAGTACAGATTTCCCTCTAGGTGTCCTAGGTTCTTCTAATGGTTCTTTTCCTTGGGCTTTCGCTTCCGTCTCTAACTGAATTATGCCAAACTCATTGGTATTATTTGGCTGAGTACTTAAGATGTACATCGTTCCTTCCTTGTCTATGTACACATCTCTCTCGAATTTCACCACTGGATGTTCCAATCCAATGGGTTGATCAGGGTTGTGCATTTGCACCACTTGTCTTCGCAAACCATCCTCATAGATGCGAGCACCTAAGCAGTTGGTTCGGAGAAATTCTAACTGAGTCCTATAGGGTCCTTCGGGTTTTTCCAAATATGCTATTTTTGACCCTCTTTCTGGTCTTTCCGTGCTGAAAGCCATTTCTGATTCACTCGTGTCTGAGCTCAACTCGTAGGGATAATTACTATTCAGTTGTTGAGCCCACGATCGTGTAGTGGTTCCTACACTTGCTTCTGATGATCTAAGGCTTTGTCTGTCTGACTTACCTATATGCTTGCCCGATCTAAGGTTCATGAATTTACTTCCTCTGACCGTTAACGTTCCTTGTTTTTAATTGCTTGGTTCTTTTTAAATGCCTTTAAGTTCTTGTCTTGTCTTAACTGTATGCGTCAGGAATCGACTTTCCGTGGTACTTTTGAGTTCTCGATCCGTCAGAATTTAATTCTTTTCCTTTAGGTTTTCGTATCACACACCTTTACTTTAGTCTTGGACTTCAAATTTAAATCTCTTGAACTTGATCGTTCCTGTCGTTTTTACTCCACAATGCTACCATTTAGCCTAAGCTAATAATTGACTGAGGGGGTTGAGTAATCTTCCAACCTCAAGTCAGTTGCTTTGGTTGCTCTGATGCCCAAGAAACCGCGCTTCCCAAGCTTTGCATTCTTCACTGCCTTGCCTTGATTGCCCTTGATTGTCCTTGCTAGACCTATAAAATCCCACTATTAGACCAATTCTCAAATGGATGATCAAGCACTTGAATATATACACTTTTAAAGGTCCCTTCCCTTTTGCCCAAATTTTAATGATTACCCCTTGGCTTTCTAGTCCCAAAGATGGTCAACCTCAATTTATCCTCTCAAAAAGACAACATCTTCTTTTTGAGAAAAACAGTTGAGGTCACGTAGTACTCGTAGAGAGCTTTCTAACGAGCTATCAAGCTCAAAAAACAAACTTCGGATGAAAAAGATATGAGCATTTAGGCCCTCGGGGGTAAAAACTGACAAACAGGTTTTTCTCCAAATATGAGCTAATGGGTCTCCTATGAGTGCAATCACCTAAAAATTTTCCAAAAATAGCCCCAAAATTGGTCAAAAAATCAAACCCGGCATTTGAGATGGACAATCGCGATGGTCTGGGATAATCGCGATGGTCTGCGACCATCGTGATGGTCTAGGTGAACCATCACGATGGCGTGGCACAATCACGATGGTCCGATGGAGCGAACTGTCGTGATGGCGTGAATGTGAGCAATCGCAATGGTGTGAATGTGAGCAATCGCGATGGCGTGAATGAAGCGTCGCGATGGTCAAAGCAGCGAGCAATCACGATGGCGTTGGTCAACGGTCAATACGACAATCGCGATGGCGTGAGCCCATCGCGATGGTCAGGAGTCATGATGGCTTGAGCCAATCGCGATGGTTCCAATTTCGAGGTGTCGCGATGGTCTGAGGGTATCGTCTCGATGGTCTAGCTTGCCGCGTGGCAGCATCGGCGCGATGGCATGAGCCAATCGCGATGGTCTGACACAATCACGATGGTGTGAGCCAATCCTAATGGTCCACCAAACTATGAATTTTTGCAAAGCGTTGTGGATCCGTGTATGCACTAGTGTCGCCTACCTCGTGGTGAACTCGCTTACCAAAAATGTTGAAGTTGATAGACCATTTTGATGGTCTGACACACGATAGATTTTTGACAGAAAGTGAAATTTTACCTTTTGCAAGCTTTCCTGATGCACTGGAGCACTGTACCTGCAAGAAAACTCAAAAACACAAAAGTACACACAAGCACAAAAGCTCTCTCTCTCTCTCGCATGCACAAATGAGGGGAAATGAGGAGAATGGGTGGATATGGTGAATTTTCTGATTTGTTTGGAGTGGAAGAAGATGATGCGGTGATGAAGATGGAGTGTGCAGGAGGTGAAAAGCACTAAAAAATAACTAAAAACAACAACAAAAACTGAAATTTTTACCTTCCAACGCCACTTCTTGCTATACTCTTACCATCACACATTCGTCCTAGACTCGATCCCCAGCAACGGCGCCAAATTTGGTGTTGCTCTAGCACAATGGTAAGAACCATGTTAAGAAGCTCCACCTCCTTAATTTCAATCCACGGAAGAGATAGGAGTGATATGAATATCGTGAATATGAGATGAAGTGAGAGTGAAGGTGAGAAACATAGAGATGCACACACACATACACACACACAACGAAGAGACAAGCAAGACACAATGGAAGGTAGGAAATCAACTCTTTTGCTCAAGAACACTCTTACAAGCTCAAAATAGCTCTAAGCTCTTCTCTACTCAAACAAGCTAACCTCAAAAATGAGCTCTCTAGCTCTTTTTATAGATTCTAGACTAGTTTTGACCGGTTCACATCTAGTGACCGGCATAATTAAAAAATAGGTTCTATGTGCTATTTGAAAGGGTAAACGGTGTCTAAAAACAACCAAAATTGGTACGCTCATTCTACCTAGGCTCCTCAAGTTCGAGGACTCCTCGGCTTACACAAAATGGAGCTATAAATTCCAAAAAGGGTTTCTCTATGTTACATATGGTACAAAAGTGATGACAATCACTGTTGGAGTTTTTGAAAAGTATTTATAAAATATATTTGTTTGAAAAAATGATTCGACTGGCTCCTTGCTACTTCATTATGCTCTATCTTTGCATGCTTCCGCATCTTCTATGCCTCTAGCTACTGCCAACACCATCTGTCTATCATCATACCCAATAAACACATACTTCTCTGCTTTGGGTTCTAGCTTATGTCTCAATTGTGAAGGAACATAAGCATATGCTAAACATCCAAATATCTTACAATGATCAAGAGTAGGTTTCTTACCCCACCATGCTTCATAAGGAGTTCTTCCATCCAAAGCTTTACAAGGTAACCTATTCACAAGATATGTTGCAGTGTTGATAGCTTCTGCCCATAGATAGTTTGGACAATTCTTTTCCTTCATCATTGCTCTTGCAAACTCTACAAGAGTTATATTTCTTCTTTTTGCAACTCCATTTTGTTGAGGAGAGTACCTGCAAGTTACTTCTCTTTTTATACCTACATTCCATAAATAAGCATCAAACTCTTTAGAGAAATACTCTCCCCCTCCATCTGATCTCAACCTCTTGAGCTTTTGTCCTATAATCCTTTCTGCATAAGCATGATAATGCTTGAATGTCTTGAACACTTCTGATTTGTCCTTGATTACATATAAAGTAATCCATCTGGTTGCATCATCAACAAACAACACATAATATCTGGATCCATTTATGCTATAGTCCCTTGAGGGACCCCACACATCTGTATGAACTAACTCAAGCATGTTTGAATACTTGTACCCTGATTTATTGTATGAACTTTTGTGTGCTTTACCTAATTGACAAGCTTTACACTTGTACACCATGTGTTGACCTTCAACATTTGGCATACCAAGCACCACATCATTCTTTGACATTTCCTTTATGGCTCTCTCATTAAAATGACCTAGCCTTTTATGCCATAGGTCTAACTCAGACATCTTTTGACTTCCATAAGTAAATAAAGCATGTCCCACATTACCTTGGACTTTGAGAGTAAACAGCCTTCCTTCCTTTTTACCTGCAATAATATTTCTATATCCCTGAATTGGATCTTGCACATAAACACCATCGTTTGTGAATCGGACTTCATATCCCTTCTCCACAATTTGCCCTACACTTATCAAGTTTTTAAGAATAGTAGGAACATAAAGTACCTTGCTCAAGAGTGTAATTCCACTCTTTGTCTTCATTGATCCAATGCTCTCCACTATATGCTTGGTGTTGTCACCTGTTTGAACTGTATGTCCATTCACCTTTGCTTCCATATCAGTCATCAATGATATATTGCCACTCAGATGATTGCTACATCCTGAGTCAATATAAAACACTCTTTGATCTTCTCCTACTGCTTCATGAGTTGCATTCAAGATAAGAGTCATGTCATCCTTCTGATCTAATGCATAATTATAATAGTTGTTGTTGTAGGACTGAGATTGAAAACTTCTTCCACCTCCTCTAGCATATGATGTCCTACCACCTCTTCCTCTGAAATTGCCTCTTTAGTTTCTGCCTCCTCTACCTCTTTGATTAAAGCTCTGGTTATTACTTCCACCATTTTGATTGTTATACCAACAATCATTTGCCAAATGATTGGTTCTGCCACAAATCCAACAAGCTTTAGTATTATCTTTGTTCTTACCTCCTCTTTCTTTACCTCTGTAGTTCATCTAGAGCATAGCTTGACTTGCACTCCTATCATTGTCTCCCTTAATGTCATGCTCAAAAGTTAGCATGTGTCCTAGCAATTGATTAAGATCAAGAGTAAAGTGATCTAGTGACAATTCTATGGACAATATGAAAGGCTTCCACTTCTCATCTCCTCTCAGACCTGTAAGTATTTGCCTTACCAACTTATCCTCTTCAATGTCTTCATCTACTGCTCCCAAGCTATCTGCAATATCCTTCATCCTTGCCACATAATCAGAAATTGATTGTGAACTCTTCTTCTTGAAAGTTGCAAATTCTAACCATAATGAAGACTTCCTTGACTTGGTTGTGTTTTGGAAATGATCTTCCAAAGCATTCCACACATCTGTTGCACTTTCTAATCCTCTGATGTGAGGTAGAAGATAATCATTTACAGCCATGTAAATGATGCTCCTAGCTTGAGCATCCTTTCTCATCCAATTCTTCAAACCTGCAAGTTCCTCCCTAGTTGAAACACTAGGATCTTCAAACTTGGACTTTTCTTCTTCTCCTGTAATGAATGCCATCAAATTTTTGCTCATGAGGTGTGCCTCCATCCTCAAGCTGGATAGGTCTCCCTATCTAGCTTATCAATCTACAAGCTTTCTCCCATCTTTGATCTTCTGTAT